>VYXB01002619.1:0-52087 GCA_013397135.1 Pachyramphus minor | reverse complement strand
TCCTTAACCACTAGACCACCAGGGGTTCCCAGGATAAAGATTACATGGGCTTAAATACCTCAGAGGATTTTATCAGCATTCACGCTTTCCTCTGCTCCACTGTGGCTTCTCCACTGGTTTTGGTTCCTCTGGGGGTGTTACCTCCTCTGCCATGGAGCACCTTCTGCTACACTAGCCTTGTTGCCTTTTTGGGCATGTTCCTTGCACTTTCTTACATATGTTTTGCCTCGGGCACCCTACGTTAGCTGTGGGTTCATCCATGCCCTACAGCGGATGTGCTGGACCCAGCTGGAGCTGGCTATGTCTGTCATAGACCAGCCCCAGCCTCTCCTCACAAAGACTGTGCCTGTAACTCACTCCACTACCAAAAATTTCCCAGTTATGCCCCAAACAGGGTCACAAAATCATTCCCCACAAATACTAGTGAACTATGTAAGACATTCATTAGTAGTAGGACCACTTGGGCCTAGTAAGTACATGGACTTGGATTGCAAAATGGTGTGATGGTGAGCTTTTCTGGAACAGTATGCTTGGATTTCAAATATTCTATTTGGGGCATTTTTGTTCAGAAGATACCATAAAGTTCTGTGATTAAAAAAAGCAGTGCTTTACTTTTTATTTAAAAACAGGCATATGGAGTGTGCCTCAGTAAACTACTGTGTAGCCAAGACATTGTTGAAAACAGTCTTCTCCCCAAACCAAAAACGATCCCAAGTGTCCCCACAATATATTTATCAGCTGCAGACTTTACACATAGTAGTATCACGTAAACTGAACATGTTTGTTAGATTATATTTTTTGCCATTTTGTCAGGCTCTTAGTCAGTTACTATTTGGGGAGATGGGTAGAAAGAAATTTAACTTGTGCACAGAAAATATGTTATAAAAAGTCAAGAGAATCTGGGACCTGGTTAGGAGTTATTCTGCTTTTCTTTGTGAATTAGAGCATGTGAATTTTATACCCAGCCATATCTCTATATTCAGGGTGTGGTGTGACCTCATCTTACACCCTCCCTCTGTCCTCCCATGTCTGTTTCAGAGACTGACAAAGTATGTGTTTTTCTCTCCCTTCCTGGCTGTGACTTGATACTACGTCATCCCCAAACAGCCCTAACTTGTCAAATACTTTAATAATGTTCAACAAGACCAAGTGCCAAGTCCTGCACTTGGATCACAACAATCCCATGTAGGCTGGGGGAAGAGTGACTGGAAAACTGCCTGGTGGAAAAGGACTTGGGAATGCTGGTTGACAGCAGCTGAACATGAGCCAGCAGCGTGGCCAGGTGGCCAAGAAGGGCAGCGGCATCCTGGCCTGTATCAGAAATAGTGTGGCCAGCAGGACCAGGGTAGTGATTGCCCCTCTGTATCAGCACTGGTGAGGACACAAGTCAAATCTTATGTTCGGTTCTGGGTCCCTCGCTACAGGAGAGACATTGAGGTTCTGGAGCATGTCTGGAGAAGGATAATGGAACTGACAAACAGTCTGAAGCGCAGGTCGTATGAGGAGCAACTGAGGGAGCTGGGGTTATTAGCCTGGCAAAAAGGAGTATCAGGGAAGATCTTACTGCTCTCTACAACTACCTGAAACAAGTTACAAGTGATAGCATGAAAGAGAACAGCCTCAAGTTGTGCCAGGGGAAAAATTCATTCACTGAAAGGGTTGTCAAGCCTTGGAACAGGCTACCCAAGGAAGTGGTTGAGTCATCAACCCTGGAGGTATTTAAAAGACGTGTAGATGTGGCACTTAGAGATATGATTTAGTGGTAGACTTGGCAGTGCTGCGTTGCTGGTTGGACTCAATGATCTTAAAAGTCTTTTTCAACCTAAATGATTCTATGTTGCGATATTTGAATGTTTTTGCAAGTTGACTGCTTTCCTTGTTCAAGCTGAGTGAAATGTAAACAACAAAGTAGCACAACATGAAAAACTAAATTGACATGCAGCACTGACAGTGAAGAGGGTGTGGATATACAGCTTTTATTCTTAAAAGTTTTAAGTTTACATTTCCCTATAAAGATTCAAATTTCACATTAAGTCCATTGTTGTTTGCTAACTGTTGTGTATTCATGTAAAATGTTTCAAAGCCTGAATACTTTTTCACATTTTCTCTTTTTTCTTTTTTTTTCTTTTACTTCTTTCAGGAACTTGAATTTCAGGATCTGACGGCAGTTTTACACTGTATTCACTCCTTTATAGCAGCAAAAGTGGCATCTGTGGATCCAGTATTCATAGACAGTCAGAGTATTGCAAGAAAATATATGTACAGTAACTGATACTAGATTATATGTTGTGACTATGGAAAATAAATTATTTTCTTAAAAAAAGTAGTTATTTCATTCACAATATTGCAACTTTGTGATTTTATAAGGAGCCTTTAGTTGTGTTATCTGTAATGTTAAGAGTTTTCACAATCTGATAAATATTTTGAATCTATGAGTTAACAAATACTAAGTCAAACTGAATCAGTTTGTCATCTTCTGCATTAATCTAAAATTCTAAGTGAATATTCATTCAGTAATATTTCTAGTGCCATTTTGATTTCTGTTCTCATGGTCATTCATACTCCCCCTTATTAGATAGAAATGTGGAGTGTTGTTTGAAAAGTATGTATCCAAAATTTGGCCTCTAAGTCTCTTTTGAAAAGTGTTGGGCACACAGACAATTTCTACAGTCTTCACTGTAGAAAAGAAGTAATTATTGAAGACAACTGCAGTAGGAATTGAACTTTTATCTTGCTTCTATATGTTTGAAAAATTATAGTTCCACAGTTGGATTCTTTCAAGGCCTGAGAGTTTAGCTCTGGCAAAACACTAAATACTCCATTTCAGATCTAGGAAAATATTTAAGCACATGCTTAGCTCTAAGCACATTAAGTAGCCCCAGTGTATGCACAAGGTAATGTTAAGTGTGTATTTAAATATCATGGTAGATCAACTGTGAAAAGGTTTAGACTCAGCTAAGAAGCCTGACTATAGGCACTCAGTTTTAGCAAACTTGCCATAGGGTTTTCTTATCTATGAATAAAGTTTCCATGATCCATTTATTTATTCATTCACAGATTGCCTTGATGCTATCCTTTGATGTGATGCTCTATATGCTTGGGAATAGCTTCTTTAATAAATTGTTTTGTTTGGAGGAAGATGCTTCCAGTATAGGATGAACATAACAAAACATGAAGATATTTCTGGGCCATCTACCTTTTCTTTCCTACAGCTCTAACCTTGACTTATATGCAAGCAAAATGGATTTTCTCCTTGCTAAGGAAATAATATGGTTTTACTTTCAACATATTCCTAACCTTCCTTCTGAAATCGTTCTCTTATATGCACAGATAATTCTTCCTGCTATTGAAAAATTATATGAAAGGAAGACATTTTAATCTTAGGGCATATTCCCTGTAAGTAATATCAAATATTGCAGGTTTCTGTGTTAGAAGTCTCAGTTGTTCTCACGTGTAGATTTGAAGCAGCATCAGGCAATTACATTTTTTTCAAAAAATAAAACAAACAAGTAGAATATCCTATCTAGATGCAATGGATAAGGAATGAATTAATTAAAGTCCTCCCTAAATTTTAGGTGTCTTGTAAACCATCCTGCTAAAGTAAAAGACTAAAGTGTCCTAAGGAAAAGAGGTAGGTGCCTTTAAAAGCTACCAGGTGAGGACTGTTACTTCATAAATTCAGTTCTTAAGTTTAGTCACTTAAATTCTTCCCTTGAGGTCTTAAGCCATCTTGCTAGACTGCAGTAGGACCTTAGGCACTTACTTCAAATGAGTGTTTATCTGTCCACCTAAAGCTTAGGCACAAATGAAGTGCCTAATGCAGGTCATTTGATCCTACCAGGAGGATTACTCGTTTCTAAGTGTTATCCATAGAGAAATTCATTTCAGCAGTAGGGACTGTGTTGTTTAGGGTTCCAATGTTGTTTGCAAGGAGGCATAGTAGGAGTGCTAACTCCTGTTTAAACCATATTTAACAGAGGTGATAAGTATTTTTATTAATTTAAAATAAATATTTATCGTCCTTGTGGTATTTTAATATATAATCTAGATTATATATTAAATTAAATTTTAAAAATCTTTCTCATACACACATTTATGCAAAATATTCCATTTAATTCTCGGCTTTCTATTTTATTTTCTGCTTGCATTTACTGAGGTTTTAACATTTGCAAATTACAGCATTAATATCGGAATAACTTTCTTAAATCAATTCTCAGTTATTAGCATGAACAATTATAAATGTCAAAGTATTAGATGAAGAATGATGGAATTTCTTCCTTTTTCTTTTCTGGTATTTTGTCATAGACAAAGTTCAACACTAATTACACTAATCTACTGTAATTACAGTAGAAAACTGTACCAGCTAGTACTGAACTGATGCTAAAGTCAGACCTCTAGGCTTAGTGTTTTAAGAATCATGTGATTATAAGCATATCTTCCCAGATACTGTAATAAAAACTTAAAAGAAATTAAGATTAGTTTGTTACATAGTCTTTCAGTAATTTAGTTATTTGTTTCATGGAATTTCTAAATTCTTTTAGTCTTTTAATGAGCTATGTTTGCTACTGTTTTTGCAAGGTAGTAGTTTTCTTTATATCCAAATCAATCTTAAGGGATACTAGAGAAAAATTCTTATAAATTCACCTTCTGAATTTCAACATTGTATTTTAGAAATAATTCTCCAAACATATTTTTAGTGAGGAACCTACATATCTTTATTTGTTCACTTGGTTTTTCTTTCCTTTCACATTGTGCAATGACCTCAAGGCAGGGACTAAAGGCCAGTCTTCTGAGCAGGCTGCCAGAGCCTGGGAAGAGCTGATGGATTGCTACTTACTCAGCTGTTGTATAGGTTGTGTAGGACATGCACAGCACCTTGCATTTCTTTGTTAAATGCCTCATATGTGAAAATGTTGCTCTTCCAATTTGTTTGCTTATGTTCATTTGTCAAATTTTTATTTGTCAGTAAAGTGTATAATTTTGTCATGGCGTTCAGTGTGTGCATCACGTAACATGCATATATTTTTCCTGTCTAAGTTTTGAGTATTTGCACCGCTTTACAGCTCACTAAAGACCTCAAAGTAGCAAAATAGTCGATAAATTTAGAAATTATATAAATAGATCTGCTGCTGCGTAGGTACCTTCCACGGTCACCTCTCAGGAATTGCATGGTGGGGCAGAGGACAGTTGCCTTATGGTATGCCTTATGGCAGCTGGAATGTCAAATATTTAATTGCTAATCATATCATTAAAGAAATTTTAATATGCTTTGTTGTATACTGGTAGTCTTACTACCTCATTATGCATTTTTGTATAGTTTTCTTTTATTTTTTCTGGAAGGACAAAGGGGTACCAGACTTTAATAAGGGGTAGGAGAAGAGAGGCATTTGCTGCAGCAGCACCTTAAACAGCAGACTGGGGAAAAAAGCATACAAACATAGAGTTATAAAATTGGACACCATCACAAAATCTTGTGATTAGAAATGAGTAAAAAGAGGATAATCTCCCTAAATTGAAATTGTCTTTATGCATTTATTTAAACTCAGAGCTTGGTTAAATGGCTAAAAATAATCCCATCTACAAACATGATTTTGACCAAATGGGTAGTACTGTTGATTTAAATCAGAGGAAGGCTCATCAGTGACTTACAAATTATGGAGCAGTACAGCATGGACTTAGGCACTGGACTTGAATCACACTGGTGATTTGTTAAAATAATTTCTTGCACTTTTTCCTCTACAGTGACTAAAATCTGCAGAAAAAAATCCTGTGCACGATCAAACTAAAGTCAGCTCAGCTCTGTTCTTAGTGCATGGCTTGATTGTGCTGCCCTGTTGAAAGCAGCAGAGCATTTGACAGAGGAGTTGTGGCCAGGCTCTGCCCAATGACCTAAGGGATAGAAAACGAGCCCTCACAATTTTATTTATAAATTTAGATGTTGCCAGAGAGTCTCACTGACTTAATCTCACATATATATATATTATTTTTTTTGCCTGTAATCATAAAGCACAGAATTATAATATTGAGGCTGTGCTGATCCAAAGCTCAGGTTGTGGAAATCTGACGGAATTCTTCTAAGCTTAGGATCTTAGGATCTTAGAAAAAGTATTTCAAAGCGATTCCCACCCTTGAGCCAGTAGGCCTGAAGCTTAAATAATAATTTTCTGGGGGAAGAGGGCTAAGCTCTGACATACTTTGCAACCATAAATCTAAAATCCTGTCTTATATCTGAACTACATTAATTTGTAACTTCAGACAAGGCATGACTTTTCCACAAAACCTTTAATGTGTAGTCTGATCTTTGTAGTGGTGCAAGCAGTGTTTAAAAATGCCTGAAATTCTTTTTAAGTACATCTTCATAAATGCTTCAACCAAAATACTGTCAGTATTTTATAATACTTCACCCCCACCTGAATATCTCTATCACAATGTTCAAAGTGAAGTGTGTATAATGACAATGCAATTTTTCTACTTTTTCTTTACTGCTGTGGTTAATTTTTCATTTAATATAGTTTTCCTGTGTTCTCCCGTAAGTTTTTGAGGGCAGAGAGGGTAAATGTTAGGAAGGAAGCACTTTCCCCCAGGCTCTCATGAGTGGCAAAGTGGTGATGTCTGTCCTTCTTTGCAATGCATGGGAAATGGGACAAAGCAGTACAAAAATAGAAGCAGGGGAGGGATGGACAGATGGACAGACTGTGCAATCTTAAAAACCTCCTTTGCTGAGGTATACAAGCTAAAAGTACATATCACTCTTGCAAATCCATCTTTCAGTGTAGAGCTCTTACTTCGAATTGCTATTCATTGAGTTATGGATGCTGAATAGGAAAAGACTGCAAAGAAAAAATGTGAAATATATCATGTGATCATGTATTTTGTTTCTTAACCTATGCTTCAAAAATGTTTAGGTACTTTTATGTTGAAACATGTAGAGAAGCAACTATCTTACGTGAACTAAAAGACCTTGTAGTAAACGTATTAAGAAGTACAAAAGGGATTCGTGTGTCATGCAAGATGAAATTGAAGATGTATTTTAATAGATTTTCATGAAATTTGAAATTATCTAATTTTATGGACATGAACCAAAATCCACTGCTCTTTTAAGTCCCAATGACTTTTACAGGACTTAACCTGAAAAAAAAAAATATATAGAATTTTAAATAATGTACAGGGGAATAAAAATGCTTTTCTTTTCTAATAGTCCCTTGTTGCACAGCTGCCTACATTGTCAATTAAAGAATTCATTCCTACTGAAAAAACTGCTGACTTTTCAGTAAGGAATCAAATGCAGAACTATTTGGGCTGAAGGCTGTAATCTTTTATTTGGAATGGCTGCCATGATGCCCTGTACAAGTTGCAGTAATGCAGGTATTCTGACCTCTAGTTTAAATCACTCTTTTTTTCAGTGCAAAAAAATGATTTATTGTGCAAGTCTACACATCAGAGCTATGAGTGGCAGAAGCACCTCAGCTGCATAGATCTCTACAACTGCGAGAGAACCAAGCAGGGAAAGAAAGTTAAATGTAAGAAGAATTTTTTTTTCTTTCCTAGTTGCAAATTATTCTTGGAACATTATTTCTCTTATATTTCTAGGCTAAATAGCTGTCAGGTTTTTAAATGTTTCTAAATTCCCGGCTATCATGGAAATGTCCTACTCAATGCTTATTGATGAATTAAGGTATAAATGAGTTGTCTGGCCTGTGTTAATCATCTAGTCTCACCTCCATATTGGTGAAAAGAGACCAGCAGTTTTAGGGAGTGCTTTATTCTCTCCTGCAAGAGATGCCTAAAATCAGTGGATTGAATCACATTCTGAGAAGGCATCTTTCTCCATTGACAAGCCTAAATTTTCCTATACTACCACATAGTTTTTTTGACAGCTCAATTTTCTATTTATAGCATTAATGTCATATTTATATACCAGTACAATAAAAAGTAGCAATCATGACAAGTGTTGCAGGATTATGAGAATAAAATAAAACAACCCCAAAGTGAATGGAGTTTAAATCAGAAGTTTGTCATCCCCTTTAACAGGCAGAGGGGAGGGAAGAAAAACCTTAGCTTGTGTTTTCCGGCTAGCGGTTACTACCTAGTGCTTAGCGGAAAATATTTATAAAATGAGGCAGTAGAAATTGCACTAATTCATGGATGAGTTCTGTGCACCAGGGGCTGCACTGCCTTTTGGAACATTGAGCTACTCATAAAAAAAATATTAGAGACATTCTATTGTGTCTTTAAGCACTTTGTTCAATTAACATTCAGAATTGAGCTAAATTCCTGCCCTACCACATCCATAAGTAGAGTACATAATTAGCTCACTGTTTTCTTTTTCCACAGAAGATGGAAAAGTATTCCCTGGCTGAGTGAATATGCATATTTAATTGGTTTTAGGGATAAAACTTTCCCTGTGCTTTAAAGTATAAATCTCTTACAGAACCAATGTATTTAGTCAGATTATTTTATTGTTGGAAAAAACTGGGAAAAAAACCCTGTTTTTTAAATGTTTCACACTAAGACTTGGAGAAGTGCTATGATTTGCATTTTTACTCTAACTATATTCAATACTATGAAGAATTTTTGGAGTAAAGGTAGCAGTTTTGCCTGCTGCTCAAAGCACAGTGGCTTCCACAAAAGCCCCGGCACTTACTAGCACATATCACATCATGGTGTTTGAGATATATTGGTACTTTCCCAGAACTCAAATGGGGAAATATATGCAGTCAGAGAGAAGTAGGGAACAGTAACCATCCAAATAACTGCAGGGTTGAATGTCAAATATATTTCTGGGCTTCAGTTATTTGTGCCATTCAATTATGTTTTTATCAATATTTTTAGTATTATTATAGTTTTATTTCTCCCCATCACCAGGACATTCACAGCAGGATGAAAGGAAAAGTAATTAGATTCATAACCAAATTTATATTTATTTTGCCCTTTCTCATTCTTTGGATCAAGGCACTCCAGTTAACTGGAGTTTCAGTTAACTCACCCCATACAGTATGTGAGAATGCTGTTATGACATCACCAGATTCTGAGTGCCCAGGCACTTACACGGAGTTCCCAGTCTTCCTTTTTTTCCCAGTCCTGCTAATAATCTCCTTTAGTTTTCTGGTTGATTTCCTTCACACTTTATTTTTTTTAGAGTTTTACTAATATCTCAAAATACTCTTAACATTCTTCTGTTTAGTTACAATATTTGTCACCCTAATTCTATAAAGCCAAGAACTTCTAATGCCTTTTGTTGGCACTATTAACTATTTCCACTTCCTCACTATTTTTTCGGTTTATTTTAATTGCTAATAAGTTTCTCATGTTTTATATCCTGTGGAGAAAGATCTGCAATCGCAAACAGGAAATTACCCCCAAAAACACAGTTTCTAAATGCTCGTATGAAAAGGATGTAAACAACCTTTCTCTGCTTTAATCAATAAGATCTTGTATTGATTTTCCTCTTGGAAAAACTTGCACCATACTTCAGTCTTATCTGGTATGTCCTAGTAGACCCAGCAGTGCAGTACATCTTTTGCCATGCTAATTAATATACCTCCCTCAACAATAAATGCCTTCTCATCAGTAGTAAATCCATTTATATGCCCTGCTCTCTTATGATGTTACTTTATCTTAGAGACATAGAGGTTTTCTGTTTTTTTTTTTCTATATATAAATAGCTTTACCAATCATCAAATGGTTCTTTGCACTCAGAGTTGCTTAGCTCCCCTGCCTTCAGAGAAAATATTCTCCTAGTTTGACATGATTGATATTTTGTCTCATAATAGTACAGGCAAGTAGGCAAGGTATAGGTGTTATTTTTAAAAAATTATTTTCAATATACTTTTTAATAAGCACAATATATTCTCTACCATCCACAGGTACACTATTTTCCCAACAGTCCGTAAGTGCCTGTATGTTAAACTGTGTATAATAGTGGATCCCATTTTTGCCTAATGCTTGCTAATCAATTGCTTCAATTTTGTTGGTACATCTTAATCTACAATATACACTACCCTTAGATTTATCATACCACTTTCATTTTTTTCAAGGTCATTTTTCTGAAAGATTATACGTGTGTTTGTTTGTCATAGCTCTTTCAGAAAAATCAATCAAACTTCGTTCTTTTACAGTTAAAATCTCATCTCTTGGTCTGAAAAAATTCAATTGCCTGAAAAATCTCTGTGGTTATTCTCCAACAACTTGATTAATTGATGTGGGTTTTTTCCTCCTTTTTTTTTTTTTCTTTTTTGACCAGAAATGAGAAGAAAATTAAGATCTAGAATTTTTAGTTCTGTGCTCCATCCTACTCTTCTTTTTCTCACATTCCTTTTTAATTTTAACATTCAAAGCACACCCAGAATTATGTCTCAATGGCATGAAAACATCCCCTCCAAAATCAAAAGTCAAAAATTAAGAGTTGAAACTGCATGAAATAACTCCAAAAGTATGTACGTAGGGCAGGTCAGTGTTCACTATTCAACACCAGAGTTTGGAAATTGCCAGAACTGTGTGCAGATCTACTTTAATTTTTTGAACTCCCAATAAAATTGAAACTGAGGAAATGGGCATTTCATTAAATAGTGCAAAAACTAGCAATATTTCTATAGCATAAGGAAGAGAGAATATTTTGGTAAGAGGAATGGGGGGTGGTTTTATATTAAGATGTTTTCCAAACCACATGGACATAATAACTACCAATTTGTGCCAGGCTAAGTTTTGCATCACTTAGAAAAGCAGGGGACCAGTATGAAATACATAGGAAGGAATTTCTCAGACTGATTCAGCACTTCAAAAAACTTTTGGGTAGACAGATCTCTTCTCTCCATCATACCAGACTTCTAAAAGCTGAACTCTAGCACCTGACAATATAACCCCTCACCATTCACTGTGTGCCACTTGCAGTCTGTTTGTAGACTGTCTGTTTATCTCTTTAAATGTATGCCCGAGACTTTTGTGGCTTTAGACAGAGCCATCTCCACTTACTCCTGGAAGCTCTGCATCCTGCACATTCCCTATGCTGCTACATCAGAAAGCAAAGTGCCACCATTTCGTACATGCATTTTGTCTCAGATTTTTGAGAGTGAAGAACAGTTTTATATTTAGACTCAAAAGAAAAATGCTTTCCTTCCTTGAATCAAAATTGAAACAAAATGGGGCAAATATTCTTTTCCAACCAAAATTATTTCTATGATTTTATGACAAGCTGTCTTGAAGTGGAAAAAAGACCCATTTTCATTTCGCACAGTTTTTTAGTCTTTTCCACATTCCCTCAAGTCTCCATGAGCTAGTCAAATGGCATTACAAGCAGATTAAAGGTGCTAGCAAGCAAGTGTGGCCTCAGCCTATCTTCTACACACACAGGGTGAAACAAAGGTGTGATTCTCAACTGTTAAAAGTAAAAGGAGGATGAATCTTGGTCTTGAAACATCTATTAATTTGTTGGGGTTTTTTTTCTTTTACTTTGTTTTGTTTTCTATACTTAACTTTTGTTGTTGTCTTTTTTTCCTGGTTGAACTGATTTGACCCCACAAACAAAAGTTTTTCTGATACCCTAACATGAATTATAAGCTGAATTTGGAAGAGTACTTACTGGGATGAATTAACAAAGTAGATTTCCGTGCATCCCAGCACAACTGTTGTACATCTGGCAATTCATCCCAACCAGCAATCAGTCTGCCCATTTCCAGACGGCAGAAATTTGAGTCTCCAGGATCCAGCACTTGGGGAATTCTCAGCCTGTCAGTTTTCCTGCCACCACTCTTCATTTCAGAAAATAGGCCCTAGGTTATAAAGATGTTTCCAATTTCTTCTATTGTAATAACAGCAGAGCTTAAGGGGTGACCAGCCAGTAATGGAGAAATACCCTCTTTTCATTAAAATTTCCCATACTGCAGATTAGGGCATAAGCAAATTCACTGTCGGCAAGTACTGAAAACAAGAAGTATCTGAATCTCCTCTTTCTTTTTGTGTTCCCTGATTGTCTTGGTTCCATATTACTCCATGATTTTAGCTGTGCTTCGTCAGCTTCTTCATCACCATGATGATCACAGCACCCTCCACTGTTTCCTCCACTTTGAAAATGGTGCCTACTCACGCCGAAGACTTAGAGTTGGGTTAATTCACTGCCTAGAACTTGTGCAGTTGTCTCTTGTTCACCTTGTATAGGCAACAGCAGGCTAATTTAAAGTATATAATAAGGGACAAATCTACTGGAATGACTTGTCATTTAGTTTCAAACATTTAATATTTGCATAATTATTTTTTTGGTGAGAAAACAGTAGTTGTGATACAATATGTGATTACAGTCAGAAAGACAAAACATGAAAACCATCTTGTAAATGAGATAATTGCATTCACAAGGCTCTTGTCTGTAGAACACAAAACTCTGCAAAACCACATATAAGTGCTTCTAACCACCTTTTATACATGACCAACTTATTGCTGTTGAATCATTTTCTTTATGCCGTAGTGTGTGCAGCATTTGAAATAAGGGGCAGGACTGCATGCTCTATTCTATAAACAGCTAGAGCACTGATACTTAGAAGTAATTTTAAATATTAATTCAGTGATAGGAAAAAATATATTTAAACTGTAAAAGCACTCTCTCAAATCAAAAACTTGGGATGTGAGCAGGAAAAAAAAGAAAAACCCTAATGACCTCCACTGGAATAGCATGGAACCAGATGCTTGGGAATACACTGAGTCCTGAGAAGCTGTTACGCAGACTAGAGTAGGCACTGTACACAATAACAAATGTGAAGAATAGGAAAGGAGAATTATTCAACAATTCCTTGCACAGCATGAGCAGAAATACTGCTCAACTGTTATGGAACAATGGTCCTGAGTAGTCCAAGTGAAGTCTTCGCTTTTAGTTGTTGTTTTTTTTCCCTTTTGTGCTAGTCAGTGATTTTGCAAATGCAAGTACTTTCTGTATCTCCTTTTGAAGCATGCGTATTGAGACCATCATCAGCAAATTTGCTGATGACACCAAGTTGGGAGGGAGTGTCAACCTGCTGGAAGGCAGGAGGGCTCTGCAGAGGGATCTGGATAGACTGGAGAGATGGGCTGATTTCAGTGGGATGAAGTTCAACAAGGCCAAGTGCCGGGTCCTGCACTTTGGCCACAACAACCCCCTGCAGCGCTACAGGCTGGGCACAGAGTGGCTGGAGAGCAGCCAGGCAGAAAGGGACCTGGGGGTACTAATTGACAGGAAGCTCAACATGAGCCAGCAGTGTGCCCAGGTGGCCAAGAAGGCCAATGGTATCCTGTCCTGGATCAAAAAATAGCATGGTCAGCAGGACAAGGGAAGTGATCCTTCCCCTGTACTCTGCATTGGTGAGGCCACACCTGGAGTATTGTGTTCAGTTCTGGGCCCCTCAGTTCAGGAAAGATATTGAAGTGCTGGAGCGGGTCCAGAGAAGGGCAACAAGACTGGTGAAGGGACTGGAACATAAGACCTATGGGGAGAGGCTGAGAGAGCTGGGGTTGTTTAGTCTGGAGAAGAGGAGGCTTAGAGGTGACCTCATCACTGTCTATAACTACCTGAAGGGAAGTTATAGCCAGGTGGGGATTGGTCTCTTCTCCCAGGCAGTTAGCAATAGGACAAGGGGGCACGGGCTTAAGCTCTGCCAGGGGAAATTTAGGCTGGAGATTAGAAAGAAATTCTTCACAGAGAGGGTGGTCAGGCATTGGAATGGGCTGCCCAGGGAGGTGATGGATTCACCGTCCCTGGAGGTTTTTAAACTGAGATTGGACATGGCACTGAGTGCCATGATCTAGTAAATGGACTGGAGTTGGACCAAGGGTTGGACTTGATGATCTCTGAGGTCTTTTCCAATCCAATTGATTCTATGATTCTATGATTCTATATGTATATCTCCCCGCCCTGTTCCCAAGATTATGATTTTAGTCATCCCTTTTGGGGAACAACACAAACATTCAGAGAAGAAATTCCATTCTCCAAGAGGTCACATCACTGCTGGTCACTGAAAATTTCTCAACTCATTCTTTTGTGTTTATTGTTCCCACAGCAGGTGCCTGTTCACTAGACATATTTCTGCCATTTACTGCTTTTTTTCACCTATACCATGGGCATCCTTGGGTTGTTGGGCTTTTTTCATATCTTGTTTATTGCCTCTCTTAATCAATTTAATCAAAATTTCTTTTTTCCAAACCACATATTTTGGAGTTCTTAAATGTCTCAAAGACAGATGGAGATAGGAGTTTAGCCCCATTTGGAACTTTCTGATAGTTTACTATATTGACAATACAAAATGTCAGTTATTTCAAAATTTTACAGTGCCATAAAGCTACCAGGTGTACATAAGTGAATAATTATTTATGCTTATTACATTATCTTTATTCCATTACAGGAGAAAAAAAAATTGAATATTGTTATAAGCCATGATTATTTTTAAAAAGTTAATAGCAATTTATGATGTTAGATGCTCAGATCAGTATTTCCCTTTACATCCTCTCAAAAATAAGTTAAAAAAAAAAAAGAAATGTTATGCAATAAGATGGGGGGGTAATTTTAATTCAAGTAATTCAGCACATTTTATAGTATATTAGTCAAGTACTAGTCCTGTTTCAATAGAAACATGACTAATGACTTAGGTTGGTAAAAATAACATTCCCTAAATCACTTATGATTTGGAATTAAAGTTCTCAGAATGTTCTCAGGTTTCACTTAGCTGTAGAAAAATGGAGACAAGACATTATTATTTGTGAAAGTGGTAAGTGAAAAGAAGGGAAAGCTACTTGACTTCTTATTTGAGAAACCTAGTTGTTATGTGTCCTTGAAATTTCTATTAATAGCATTCCCACTTTTATATCAATATTTCCAGGAATTTCTGTCTTAAATACCACAGTTTGTCTACTGTGGGTGACAAGCACCATTAGTTGCTGAACCACTCATTACATATGTGAGAATTTCCATCCCAAAATTATCAGTTTGAAATATACCCAGCCATTGCTTCTCCTCTCGTCCATCATGCAATCTTGTTTGCAAAGTATAAGGCAATTGCGACTTCTTGGTGAAAACTTACAAGAATATATTATGGAGGTGAAGTGCGGTAGTTTTTAATTAAATTAGTGCTTTTCTCCAGTGTATGTGTATCACTGACAGTAACGTCTAGAGTTGGTTCACGTTATGATCAATAACCCACAATGTGACATAAGGCTGACTCTTGTGTGCTATTGTTCATTGAAAAAAAAAGTGTAGATTTCAGATATTCTTTTTAGTGTATTTTTATTTTCACCCAAAGTAGAAAAAGATGCATGGAGACTTTATAGGAAATGTTTTAAACCATTTTAAGTCACTCCTTTGAAAGTCAGTGGACATTGTCAGAATTCCCTAAGAACTCAGGGCTCTAGGTTTAAATCATCACTGGTGACATTAATACTCAGGTTTTCACCACTAATTACCATTTGTTCTTATTTATACCCTGTAAATCTTTCTTTATTGAAAGGGAAAGATTATCTTTTCTTCAGTAGTTCACATAAGTTTTGAAAAATCAAGAATATTGAAATATCTGGCACAGGAAAAAAATTAAAGTGATCTACAGCAAGTAATTAGCACGAGATTTTCAGTTTTAAAACTTTAAACAACACGAACTCAGAATTTCTTTTTTAAGAAGAAAAACATTTGGATTATTATACTCTATTGCCGCCAACAACTGTATCTTAATAAATGTTTCCTGACAATTCACTACCTCTGTTCTAAAAATACATTAGTTCAGCAGTTCATAATAGAGTCAAATGTAAATAGGTTTCAAAATTCAATACAGACACATAAAGAATGTCTGAATGTTGTTCATCTTGGTCATGAGGCAATTAGATGTTTGTTGAAATTCTTTGGGGTTTTTGCAAATTGCAGGTTTCTTTCCCTTTTGGAGAAAGGTTGTACTGAGAGCCAAAATATCATGCAACAAAATGAGGCCATATATATGATCATCTTAGTATAGGGAACTATTTACAGGTAATACTGTAATGAATAAACAAAATAAAATGAACAACATTTTTTGAGACTCATAATGTTTCACATCTAAATGGTATTTACTATATATTTTCTTACACATTTTATGTATTGCAATTGGCAAATTAAAAATGACATCTGAAATGCAGTATTTTTTGTGTGTGTAGCTTTGCTTTTTTTAATTGGAAATGCCGCCTTGCAACATGTGTGTGATTGTAGATTTGCATAGTGTAAAATTACTGTTATTTTATCTGCTGAGTTCAGAAAGTCAGAAAGGGATTTAATAAATGGTAAAAATTAAACTAGGAAGTAATATAAAGGCAGAGCGTATGTATTTTGCACTTTTGAATAACCTTTTATAACAAGAATCTATTATCGTACAATATACTGTAGTTCCACTTTCTAGTGATACTCTTGCTATTGTCACAGTAGTGTCTTTAAATCTGTATATGAATAGTTTGTATATGTACACACTTCAAAAGTGATTTCTATAATGGAATATGTGCTCCCTGTCACTCTTATTAGCATCCAACTGGAAAAATATTCACCAATTATTTTTTTTATAAATTATGAATGTACAGTGTAAATTAACAAATCAAATATTGTAGCAATGAAGAAATGCACTTTAATAATGTGTATATCTAAAAAAGTGTTATTTTGTATAGATGTTTTTAAATAAATAATTTATTGCTCAGTGGTGGGGTTTTTCTCATTTATAGAATAAAGTGTCTGATAGCAGATAGTTGAGTTTTACACTTTATCATCAACGATTTTGGTGGGTTTCTTTTTAAAATCAAAGTTCCAGTTACCACAGCAACAGACTTAGTCACATTTTCCCTTTCGTTCAGTAAATGACTGTTGGCTCGATCTACTTGCCATGAGGAAGCTAAGGTGTGATCCATGATCAGCCCACAGTCCTTTTCATGATCAACCAGTGAGAAGACCTGACCACAGCATCTTCCTTCAGTCACTGAGACCAATTTTGGCCATGGAAAACAAGATATGGACAGAGGAATACATAACAAGTTTTTCAGTCTTATATAGGACGAGACAGAGGCAGGGTCTAGCCTTTGTCTATAATCTGGAGTAACTTGGAATAATTGGAAGCACTTGCATTTTCTATGGTTTAAATGCAGGCAGTTGAAATTTACTGGAAGGTATAATGACCTTGGTATATGTTTGTTTCAGTGAGATGTCAGTGCTGAAATCCTGAACTGAAAGGTACTAAACTGCAAAATGTCTTCAGCCTTTAAAAGTGGGCATAATTCAGATTTGTAATCTGAGAATTCTTCTAGAATTGTTCCTTGCTTTGCTAATAGAGGAAAAATGTGGCACATTAGGACCAAGTCAACTCTACTGGGCAGATGTTTGGAAGAAGTGACTTCAAAAAAATTTTATAAACAGGGTTGGGGTTTTTTTAAAGTCTTCTAGTATATCTAACCTCTAAGAAGAAAACACATGTACCGCTACATACATGATATTCATCTTGTTGATCCACGGGTAGGGACTGCTAATTGTGAAAAGAATTTTTTCCTAGAGGAAATAAGAGTATTTAAAGAAGAAGAGAATATATTCTGAAGGAAAAAAATAAATTGTGAATTTAAACCTAAAAGAAAAACAGAATGTGCTTGTAAGGAGCTGAGCTTGCTATCCTATGTGGGCTTAAGCAGCTGGACTGCAAAGCCTTTTGCAGAGGACATTGAGTTTGAAGGCCTGCGATCAGGCCCTGAGAACAGAGAGAGCAAGCAACAGAGGAGTGCACCATTCCCATGGGAGCAGAGAAACATAGATATGCACTAATTGTGTTTTCTGTTACTGTAATCAATGTTATTATCTGATACACTTTCACAGAAAGCAAAACTTTCTCAAGGTTGAATTCATCAATGAGTAATGTGTTAGTGTGCATTAGGTCATAAATATCCAACCACTGAGGGACACAGTTGCTGGGGATTTTGTATTTAATATCACTATCCGTGTGAGAATAAAGGCTTTTTTCGCTTGTGTGTTTTCACGGCACCACTTGTTGTTGTTCCTGTTGGCCACCTCGACATTCTTACCGTAACAGTCCTAGATAATGCCGATACGGTGTCATCAAAGACTTGGAAGTAGTTAACACATTTCAGTCACCCCTTTGAATCCAGAGGTATCCTAGTATCACAAGAGTGTATCCAAAGTGAGGCTTAGACAACTAAACTGAAAGCATAGATTGAAAAAGCAAATATAGAAAAAGCCTTCTGTCTGGCAACAAATCTGAAGGCTGTAAATCTTTACATATCCTTAATACCTCAAATTTCCATGTGTTGTTTCCATGTGCTGATGTGCTCTCCGTGTAGGCAGAGGTCAGCTGGGAGGCAAGCTGCTTGGTTCACAGAAAAGCTTGATGCTATGGTGCACTTTCAGAGTGCAGCCAGTCTCCTCACAAGGTGACATGGCAGCTACAATTTCTATTAAAATATGTAATTCCAGGTGGGGAAAGGCAGAGCCACATCATTATTTAACTGCCCAATGACTACAGCAAGATCTACAGCAGGTAATTACACTGGGCTCGAGAGGGAAATGTGTTCCTGCATTGTGGGTGTCAGTCTGGCATTTTAAGTCCAGCAGTCCCTGCAGAGGTCTAATTCAGTGTCCAGTCAGTGAGCAGCAGCAGGGCAGGCAGGACGGGGGGGTCAGGGCAGGCAGTCAGGGAGCTGCATGCTCTAAGCATCTATTCCTCTTTGCATGTGCCCGAGCCTTTGGATGCAATGTCGTAGCTGCCTCCATCCTCTCAGAGGCAGCTGTGAGTGGCAGCCCTTTTTGTCCTCTTGCTGAGGTTGTGCCACTATGGTGGGGAGGAGACTGGAGAGGGAGAGTAAGCGCATATGAAGGTGCAATCTTTGGTAACCCAGCAGGCAGGGAAATCGTCTGGGGAGGTATAATCTTGAGCTCTGGTCCCCTTTCCAAAGAGAAATATGCAGAGATGTGAGCAAGGTCTCATTTATGTGCAGCTTAAAGTGCTTTTTACTGTGACATATTGGACTTTTTCACTTCCCTATAGTAGTAAATTGTGCTTCTCATGGCAATAGATGTAATTGCTTTGCACTAAATTATATTAACTATTTTGGATGGTTTGTTCTACTTCATGCTTGGACTGACAGAATTTTTTTCTGCAGTATGTAGCTCAAAAGAGAAGAAAATTCCTGGTTATTGGGAAACAAATTGGGGTTTTTTCAAGTACATAAAAAATACTTAGCAGCTAATTTTTCTTATGATTTTTAATAATGGTTGTGGTTAGTTGTAAACGTCCTGATTTTTTCAAATAAAAATAATAATTTATTTAATTTCATTAAATTTTGCAAATAACTGTTCTTCACAGTTAATTTTCACTAAACTAGGTTGTACTCAGTCTCCCCATGAATTGGGACTGGTGACATGGCACCTGACAGAGAAATGGGTGGGTTAATTTTTAAGTACCCAAAGAGAAGAAGTTATCTTCCTTTTCTGTCTTCTGAGGGCTGGATTTTGTTGTTTATATGCAGCCTGTTTAATGATTCAGATGCAGCTTTTGTGCATCCAAAAGGAGAACTTTACTTGATAGTGTCAAAAGTAGATAAAGAAAAGCTTAAGAGTACTTGTTCAGTATCTCTGACATCTGTGAAACTCCCATTGCATTAAATACTTATTGCCTACCCAGCACAGAGGTTTTTAAAGCATGTATGTACCTCCCTGTTAGATACAAAATTGTAATGGAAATCAAGAGAACGGTTTAGAGACAATCAAAACAGAACCAGGACAGAAGAAGTTGGGCAAGGACAAAGAATATTGAGCAAAATAGAAAGTGAGAGAGAGAGAGAGGGAGGGAGAAAGGCTGAGCAAAAGGATGGTGGGGGAATGAGAAAGGGTTGGAAATGGAATAGAATGTGAAATTAGGAAGAGGGACATACATGATGCGAACAAGAGATATAAAGGTTAGAGAGGGAAGTGGTGTAGGGAGGGTGTCCTGGCCTGGAAAAGTGGTCAATGCCTCCACCTTTGACAGAGAATCAGAAGGGTGTTCCCTTTCAGACATTAATACAGAGCATACTATGGTGTGCTCCAGAGTGACAGGGCAGGAAGCAGGATAGAGAAAACATTGAATAGAGCTGGGTAAAAGCAGGGGTTGTCAGGGAAGATACTTCCTGGTGATACAGAAAAGTTGATATAATTTGTTACAATAAGAAAATTTCTCAAAATTAAGAGAAAAAAATCAGGGTTGTAAGAAAGGACCCCAAAAGGGAACAGCCTGATATTTTAATGTCTTGCCCAGAATATTTAAATCTTATCCATTTTCAAAGTTATTTTGTTATAATTTGTGCACTTTTCCAACTCAGAGATAAGTTGTACTCATTTTAAGGAAAGGGTGAGACATTTATACCTCAGAACTTTGGCCAATGTGGGGAACATGGAGAAAGATGAAACTTCAGGAGATAAATGAGATCAAGGTAAAATACAACTGGAAAGAAAAGAGAAGAAAATAAGTGAATGTTTCACCAGAAACTAGTGAGGAAAAGCCAAAAGTCAGAGCAGCCTGTAAAGGCTACAGACAGCTGAGCTGCCTGAACATAGTGACTTGCACACACAGGTTGGCTTAGCGTTGATGCGTAAAAGCAGGTTTAAATGAGAGGCCACAACTTTATTTTTGCACAATTACTGTATCTAAGCATAACCAAAACCTCTTAACTAACTGTCCTTTGCCAATTCATTTTTACCTATTTAATTCTATGAGCGAAAGGCTGAGCAGAACTATTGTACTTGAGAACTATTGTTCAGTAGAAGATAATGAAATATGAAAAGATAATATTAGACATAGGATGTTACCAGTAATACTTTTAATGGAGGAGATTTCACATTTCTGTATAAGAATCCATGTAACTAAGGCATATTGTGCCCATGCCTGTTCAACCTTCCAGCATCTTCTAAAGCAGCATCTGGCCTCCAAATCTCACATCCAAATTCTTCAGTACACAAAACTGAGCAAACCAGTCGTGTAATTGTATAGGATGAGACACTGTACTGGGAAGTACTGGGAAGACATGAGCTCACTATCTTCTACATTTTCTCCTCGAATGCTGACATGGAATCTTTATGTCCCTGACGTTCTCAGTGCTAAAGGAGCATATGTACACTGTACAAGGCTGTACATACTGAAACACCTATAGTTTCATGCACATCTTCCTGTCTCTCAAAGAAACATTTCTGCATTTGCTGTCCCGAAACCCGGATAAAGTATCTGTTAAAAAATTAGCCAGACCTGGCACATGTGGTATTTTAAAAAGAATGTTATGGCACAAGCAATGGAGTGCAAAAGTCGTCACAAACTATGGTCCCTGCAGGGCTCTAGCCATCTGCCTGCTAATTATGTATACCAGAGCCTGGCTGTTGCATAGAAAACAAACATTGCTGCTAGCAGGTTCATTCTGCCATATAATTACTGCAACTGGCACAGGCAGAATTCCAGGAAAGTTATGTCTTTTTCTGCCCCTTGCTGTTACCGTTTTTGCATGTTTCCCTTTTAAAGGATCCACCTGCTCTTTCTGCTACTTGTACCTCATTCTATCCTGCTTGCATCTGCCTATCCCCACCTCTGCTAATCTCTCTCACAGTAAAAGTACATCACATTCCCCAAGACACACTTGCTGTAAGAACTTGTTCATATTATGCTAAGGTTGCAGTGGAGTATTTAGCATCTTTGAGAATATTGAGCTAATGTTGATATGACATTATTTAGCAACTTTTCTGCAACTTTTCATAAAAATCACCTTGGAAATAATGCAGATATATTCAATGCCTGGGAAAATCATAGAATCATAGAATAAGATGGGTTGGAAAGGACCTCTGAGTTCATCAAGTCCAACCCTTGATCCACTACCACTGCAGTTACTAGACTATGGCACTAAGTGCCACATCCAGTCTTTTTTTTAATACCTCCAGGGATGGAGAATCCATAAAATGAAGTTTTGTTCCTTATCTTGGATGAGATCTCAAGAGGTAACAGTTAATTCAGAACAGTCAAGGCTCCTTTGTGGCCAAGTCTTCATGAAATACAGTATCTTCATTCTTTTCTCCCCTCTGGTTTTCCCTTGTGTGTGAATAGCTCTCCCCTGTGCTGAAGTAGTTGACAATAGGGAACAGTCCACTGTGTTCATCTGCTAGAGACAGACTTGAAAAAAAACAGCTTGTGGGAATGAGCATTGCCTCCTCCAGACTGTTTGGGTTGGTGTTGCACTGCTGGGTAGTTATGCTGTTCCAGAGGCACAGAAATGCGATGACTTTTAACCAATGAAAATTCAGGTTCTTGGGTGCTATCACAGTTAGGCAGCAACTGAAAAGAGGCTGAGGATCTAACATCTCTGTGCCTCAGGGGGGAAGAGAATATAGAGATCACTCTTAGATTTATGTATATTAAGAAAAGCTACCTGGCGTCATAATATTACTTGGGTTTAAATGATATATGAAGGTTAGAAACACATCTGTATGAGTTATACATTCAACTTTAGACTCTGCTTAATAATTTCTGCAGGGAGAGGAGTAATTTCTTATTCACGGTCCTTCAAAGGTATTGCATTATTACTTGTCACATCCTAAAGCTTCTACTGGTCCTGTTGTCAGTGTATCCTTATTTATGGACGATACTCACACCAAACTGATTAATCATGTCCTCCTGTTAGAACACTGGGAAGTTCATTTTGTCCTCCAGAGTGGTCATCAGGAAAGCCTGGGCATGTTATTGGGACTATTCCACCACATAGTGAAGGGTCTGATATGCTTCTGTCTTCCATACAGGTGACATTCAATCACCTTGAAAAATTTAATAGAGCACTCTTTTTTAACCAAGGTATTTCCCTAATGAAGACCTTTCCATTATTTTGATATTAGCAAATTAAACTACCTCAGGAAATGGTCAGGACCTGGGTTATGATTACCCCTAACCTTAATTTGTGAAAATTTATCTGTTATGATTTTGCCCCAGGCCAGTCAACAGCATACTGAACAGCCCCTAGGCATGGCTAAAAAATTAACATGGGCCAGATGCTGTTTGTTATAGGCAGTGTAACCACACTTGATTTGAACTGGAGATCTCCAATAATATGGGTGAAATCTGTAGTGTTTCATGTGCCTTTGATTTACTCTACAGAAGAAATTTTTCTTTCCAGAGACTCCAGTATTCATATACAAGCTCCACCATATGGCACTGGTACTTCATACCAGAGAAAGGCATCCATGTCTTACGCGCATGCCTTTTGAATGAAAAGAAGTTCTTTGATCTGTGATGACTTTTGCTGAAAACTAGAAAGAAGAGGTGGGTTTCAAAATCCTGCAAAATTACAGAGTACAATCACGGTGTGGATGCGTAGTACTTGTGTTACAGTAACACAGATGTGTATTTTGAGGGCATTCAACAGTGCAATGGAATAAAGTTAGAGCTCTTTTTGGGAGTACATCAGTAACCAGTGTGCTACAGCTACAAAAGCCACTTCCCACAAAAGGGCATTTCAATCAGGTGTTTATTCCTCATTAACACAAATTTTATTATTTCTCATGGGAGTTGTGATCTTCTCAGAAGGCAAACAATTCTACTGTCCAATGCTATTGATCTCAATAGTGCACAGATTTCTTTTTTCTGTTGTCCATCAGGAATCAACTACATACCTGAAGAAATGAGGAATACATTGTTGGGGAAAACTGACATAGATATTTACTAATTGTGGTACCTACAGCTATATGCAAAAATGCCGCAGTGGTTTACAGCAATATACGTGAGCTGACCTGACAGACAAAATTTCATCCCAGACAACCCATTAGATCCCAGACAATCGCCGAGATACCATTACACACCCTGCAATAAGGCGCTGGCTAAAAAAATCATCCAGATGGGTGTTCATCAGTGGGGGGCTGCCCCAGCAGAGCTCCTCGCTGCCTGCAGCAGAGCAGGGCTAGGAAGCTGGGCAGAAGCACAGGCTGGGGAGGATAGGAAGGGCTGCATGCAGGTGTTGCTTACCAGTCTGCAGGAGGAGTAATGAGAAGATAAGGGAAGGCACAAAGTTAATGTTCTTTCTATTAGTTCTTGAGTTCGCTTGACAACCTAAGGGAATTGTATTGGGACCTAAGCGAATTGTCTGCAGGAGCCAGGAACTAAGGCACGCCTGGGGTGTCAGGACCTTGTGCAGAAGGCTTTCCTTCTTTTTCTTCCTTGTAACCTCTTACACTTTTGAATTGGCTTTTTTGCTGTTTGCAATTTATGTTTTATTCCATGGCCAAGGTTGTTTAATTCCCATAAAGCTCATTTTCTTATACCTTTTTCTGCAGAACTAAAAACTTGCTCCCTATAGGTCTCTTTTCACAAGTATAAATGCTCAACCACTTCCAATGCCAGTTTTCAGCATTTTCTTGCCAAATCAAGCACCTTCACTTCTTCAAGCCTCACATTGTTAAAGATTATTCATAATCCCCAGACCTCAGAAGAAGACATGATGAACTTAGAGTCGCATTACCAATTCCATACATTGACATCAGGCCTCTTTTTTTAATTCTCCTTTTACATTTCAGGGACACACATTATTTCTCTTGCCAGAGCATTAACTTGAAAAGTCTGTTGAGAATCAGTGATGAATGATTCCTTTATATCTTTTTCTTTCTCCTGAGTCACATCTTCTCAAGATTCTCTTACCATGAATTTATTATCTGAAAAGTTTATTTCCAAAAACATCATCATATATTTGGCTGTATTAAAATATTGTTGTTGAATTTGTCAGTCTACCACGATATCTATTACTAATTTTTCCTCAATTCAGGTATGAAGACTTCAGTGAGAAATGAATTCTTTTGTTATGTCTATGTAATTTAATATCTCTCTATATATTTAAGTATATGTATATATTTATATTTTTATATACATATATATGTACATACAAATACACACAGATACTCTCCTCTCTTCCTTCAGGTATTTGGTAATGTCTGCTTATTTTTTACAAAGTGTTGATTCTTATTAATGCTCGTTTAACTATGATGCGTTTTGATCTTTTTATTAGTTAGTATCTAATGCTGCATGTTTGTTAATTCTCCTGTGCCTTTTACATCTGGCTGTTTCAACATAAAAATAAGAAATGTTTTTTCAGTCTGAGATTTTTCTAAAAAATACTTTATCTAGGCACAGAATGTTTCAAATGCATCAGGGCATTAAAAACAACAGCTCAAGATTTGTGGAACCTTGACATGACGTCAGGTATCCAAGAAGTTTTTATTACTCAGTCATAAGGCTCACTTGAACACTAAATATCCCAGAAAGTAGTGCTGTGTGACCTCTTAATATCAGCACTCATGAAGAATGTTTCATTTAAGTTCTTCAGATCATTTGCTTTTCTGATTTGTGACAGACTAATGGAAATTTGGAGATTAATTTGGAAGCATACTCATTTGCCTGAGTGATTATGAACTTCGATGACACAGTTCAAGAGTATCTCATTAGATTTAAAATGTGTTTTTCAATTAACAAAAGTATGTATATAATGTAGGATGTTTCTAGTGAACGGTCCATCTCATGAGCTAGTGGCCATCTTGAGAGAGTCCTTTATTACCGATTTACTCAATAGAAGTCTGTGTTTTCACTGGGTGTTTGTTTCCCTTTAGTACCTATGACTCCAAACTGATGACTCCAATCTGAAATGATTTCTTACTGCGTTAATATCTACTATTGACTTTATCTTCGAATTAATAAAATCAAATAATTAAAAATTCAATAATAAATTTGGAAAGTCAATACCATGCATGGGAAAATGCAACCTGCCAGGCAATTCACTAAAGCAGACCAGCAGAAAGCATCTGAATATGAGGAGAAATTCAAACACTCTTCTCCAAGGTATTGCAATATTTGTGTCCACAGGGACACAAATGTCTACATCACAGCCTTGACATATGTAGTGCATCATTCCGGGAAAGGTATACAGCCTAAAAAAAAATCAAACTCTTTGGGCAGTGCAGAGAAAGAATAATGCTCTTCAGAATGGGTTGTACCAATGCTGCCATACTAAGACACCTGACCCAGCTAGTGAGAACAGCTGAGAACATACGACTACCATAACACATTCTTCATGGCATAAAGCATTTGCGCAGATCACTGCAGGGTGGATTCTCTCTCCAGTCATGATTCCCTGTTGCTTTTCTCTCATAGGTGTCTCCACCTTTTCTTGAGCACTTTGACTAGACCACCTCTTTTTTTCTTTCAGACTATGGGTACAAAATGGAAGCATGTTGTCACTGCCTGGACAATGATTTTCACAATGAGTTAGTCCTGGGAAGCAGGAGGTGAAAGACAATGTCCAGTTCTTCGTGCTGTCAAAGGAGCTTCTGAAGTGAAATATCCATGTGCCATGGTTCGCACCATGGAAATATTCACAGAATATTTCACTGTCCACAAAGGGAGGAGAGGAACATCTGCCATTTTTTGAGTATGGAAATTAATCACTATCAGTACTTGCATATCCCAGTTTTTCTTAATGAATTTTAAATGCTCTTGTGGATTTGTCAATAACAATACTGAGAGCCACATTCACAGCAGGCAGAATAGTAAAATTGGTTTGTCATAACTGTATTATGTGGTCATTGTTTTCATTTTACTAAATCCATTTCTATTTTCTGCTAAGCTATAAAAGATCATGCTTGTTATCTTGTTAATATTTGATTAGCTTTATGACTACATGACACATGGTGTGCCTACTGACCATCCTTAAATCCAAGACATAAACTCAATATATGATACTGCTGTGGTCTCTGCAAGAAGGCCATGCGTTGGAAGAAGGAAGAAATTTCACCATTAAGCTATCCATTAAAATGATCTGTCTGAAAGAAACTGTGTTCTCTCTGAAATCAGTGCTCTATCAGGGTGAAAAATTAATTTTTAGTTCCATTTTAAAAAGAAAATTTTTTGTGATTCAAGCCACTAAATTTCAGACCTTCTATAGAACTTAAAATTGTTCATCTCTTTCACATCCTTCTACATGAATCATAATACTCATTAGTTAAGGCAGCTTTCAAACAGTGATATACAGGATTACCATGAATTCAAACACAACAAATTGAGTGAACTCTCCTCTGCAGTTAATTGTTCTGCAAGTTAAGTTACTTCAAAACCTCAGAATTTCTTAGGAATCCTTCCTATAACTAGAGTTTTAAATGTTTGCTTGTATGAGATAAAACTTCAATTTGGGTTTAAATCAGCATTTTAACAAGATAATCTCATGTTCCATAAATTTGTTCAGTTAATATTCTTTGAATATCAGAAATCCCAGTTATTTGCATATTACATTCCTTCTGTTTCTGAGAAAAACAATTTATCTCAGTACATTAAAATTAGTAATGACCAAATCTTATTGATCTAACTCAAGGTAAACCATTTTAACCTAATATCACTGAATCACAGAATCATTTGGGTTGGAAAAGACCTCCAAGGTCATTGAGTTCAACAGTTGATGGAACACCACTGGCAACTAAACCATGGTTCAACCGATGCCACATCTGGTCATTTCTCAAACACTTCCATGGATAGTGACTCCACCACCTCCCTGGGCAGCCCGTTCCAATGCTTGACAATATTTTCTGTGAAAAAAGTCTTTCTGATGTTCAACTTGAACCTCCCCTGGCACAGCTTGAGGCTTTGTCCTCTTGTACTGTTGCTAGTTGCCTGGGAAAAGAGGCCAAACTCCACCTTGCTACCACCTCCTTTCAGGCAGTTGTAGAGAGTCTCCTTTTCTCCAAGCTAAACAACCCCAACTCCTCAACTGCTCTTCTTATGGCTTGTGCTCCACAACCTTCACCAGCTTCGTTGCCTTTCTCTGGACACTCTCCAGAACTTCAATGTCTTTCTTGTAGTGAGGGACCCAGAACTGAACACAGGATTTGAGATGCAGCCTCACCTGTGGTGAGTACAGGGGAACAATCACTTCCTGCTGGCCACGCTATTTCTGATGCAAGCCAGGATGCCCTTGGCATTCTTGGCACCTGGACACACTGCTGGCTCATGTTCAGCGGCTGTCAACCAGCATCCCCAGGTCCTTTTCCACCAGGCAGCTTTCCAGCCACTCTTCCCGAAGCCTGTAGCTCTGCGTGGGGTTGCTGTGACCCAAGTGCAGGAACGGGCACTTGACCTGACTGAACCTTTGGCTTTGGCCTCTGAGCATCAATCCATACTGTCCAGATCCTACTGCACAACCTTCCTGCCCTCCAGCAGATCAACAGTCCCACCCAACTTGGTGTCATTTATGAGTTTACTGAGGTTGATAAAGGTATTAAACAGGACTGGTCCCACTACTGAGCCCTGGACCCCACTAGCAACCAGGTGCCAGCTGGATGCAGCACCACTCACCACCACTCTCTGGGCTCAGCGATCCAGACAGTTTTTAATGCAGAAAAGGATGCACCTGTCCAAACCTTGGGCTGCCAGCTTTTCCAGGAGAATGCTGTGGGAGACAGTATCAAAGGCTTTACTGAAGTCCAGGTAGACAACATCCACAGCCTTTCCCTCATACACTAAGGAGGTCACACCGTCACAGAAGATCAGGTTGATCAGGTCAGACACATGCTGGTTGGGCCTGATCCCGTGGTTGTCCTCGGTGATCACATTCAAGATGATCTGTTCCACAACCTTCCCTTCCACTGAGGTCAGGCTGACAGGCCTGTTGTTCCCCAGATACTCTTTCTGATCCTTCTTGTAGCCACACTGCCTAACTCTCAGTCCTCTGGGATCTCGCTATTTAACCAGAACTGATAATAAATGATGGAAAAGTGGCTTGGCAAACTCCTCCACCAGCTCCTTCAGGACCCTTGGTTGGATCCCATCCAACCCCATAGACATCATGGCTTGGCTTTGCGAATGAAGATTTCAAAGGGCTCTACCCACGCTTGCTGCAGGCTCGCTGATGGCTGAAAAGGCCAATGAGCGACAGACAAGTCCGCTTGCAGAAGGGACAACAGAAAGGTTCCCCAGGCGGCGTCAACTGGACGCGATTCTTTCTGAGTTGTCTTTTCTCCTCGAGAGTGATCTTGCACGAGTTCTCAAAGGAGGCAGCAGCATTATAGATGGTTTGTCTCCAGGCCTCCTGATTGGAGGCCAGAGCAGACTAATGGTGATGGTCAATATGGCCAAGGCTGAGATGTTGTTTCAGGGAGTCCTTGTATCTCCTTTTCGGGGCTCCTCTCGTGCGACGGCCGGCGGTGAGTTCACCGTAGAGCACGATCTTAGGGAGGCGGTGGTGTCTAAATGGCTCAGCAGGTCACTAGCTGATTGCAGGGGGTCTGTTCTGCTCCCTGTCCCAGTCTACAAGCTCAGGAGGTGGTTGCTCTGAGAATAACAGGTTGAATAAAAGGTCTGTGNTTTTCGGGGCTCCTCTCGTGCGACGGCCGGCGGTGAGTTCACCGTAGAGCACGATCTTAGGGAGGCGGTGGTGTCTAAATGGCTCAGCAGGTCACTAGCTGATTGCAGGGGGTCTGTTCTGCTCCCTGTCCCAGTCTACAAGCTCAGGAGGTGGTTGCTCTGAGAATAACAGGTTGAATAAAAGGTCTGTGGAAGACTGAGGCAAAGAAAGTATTAAGTATCTCTGTCTGTCCTTCATATTTGGTTAAAATGTTCCCCTCCACATACAGTAAAGGATGAAGGGTTTCCTTTCCATCATTTTTTTGTTAATGTCTTTACAAAAACACTTTTTATTGTCTTTCAGAGCAGTGGTCAGATTGAGTTCTAGCTGAGCTTTCACCTTTCTAATTTTCTCTCTACATGATCTGGCAACAATTATATACTATTCATGAGTCGGTTATAAGAAAAATAATAAGAGGATGAGAATATGAGATGCATTCCACCAGCCTGGGACATCTTCTCTTCTATAAGGTGAGACCATAACTAATCCGCAAAGGCAGAGATATTGTTTTAGAGAACAAGGATGACATTTGAAAAAACAGACAAAAAGTCCTCTGGATGAATAAAAAGTTTATTCAACTACAGACCATCACATTTTACCAGATCAGCAAGCTACTCATTCCTTCTTCAAACCTACTTATGGCAGGAGTAAAGGCCCAAAGGCTCTGCTTTTCTTTTTTGCTTATAATATTTGCCACTAATCTAGATACTGTTAGTTACTACAGCCAGCCCTTCAGTTGTTTACTGGCCCGTTTCAGTTCAATTCCTGATCTTTTTAACTATTTGTTAATTATGTAGCATCAATTCAATCACAGAGAATGAGGTAAAATAAATATATAGAGAGAGAGAGATAGCTCTCCCTTCCCCCAAAAATAATATGCTGTGCAAAGACTGGAATAATATCTGAACTATTCTTTACTATGGAACTACTTAGCCACTACTTATAAATGTTTTTTTTCACATATTACCATTTAGTTTAAGACAGCTACATATACCAGTTAGGTCAAACTTCAAGCCTACACATCAAGCATAAAAATTAGTCCTAACAGCCATTTAGCATTCTATTTTGCATTTGGCTAAAAATCCCAATAATTAGTGGTGGGAGAAGACTGTAAAAAAAAAGGGCAAAAAAAATTCCAGACATAGTTAATTTGTGATTCACGGGTCCCTGTCGTAAAGCTTGTAAAATTGTCAAGGCATTCCTATGAACTCATATGGGTTTTTTTACCATATGTACAAGCTATTTCATGTGTTGTCTAAATAACTGTCCTTTCTTGTTTGTTTGTTTTCTACTGGGAACCCACTTGACCCTTAGTTCTTTACTAGAATTGACAGTAAATGATTATTTTTTGTTCAGCCTCATCATCCCATTCCCAGCTTGAGAGACCTCTGCAAGGTCTTCTCTATCTAAAGACAATAATAGCAAAAAAAAAATAACAAAAGTGCTTATAGTAACTAGAAGTCATGGTATCAGTGAAACCCAGCTAAATCAATCTCTTCTACTAAAGTACTTTTCTATCACCTTTTTCTTTCCTTTTTTTGACTTATGACATTTTACTGATTTTATTAAAATAAGACTTATTTCTGTTGTTTGTATGTTTTTAAGTTGGAACTTCAGCAAAATTGCTTCTGTTGAAGTATTGTGCAGTTATATGCACTCTTTGTGTCTTCTCTTGCGAGACTGTTCTTAGAATTTTAAAAGTCAGAAGAGATCAGAAACTAATTTGTCTGTTATAGATTAGACATCCATATCAACAGAGTGTCCTTCATGCCTTACTAGACCCCAGGATTGCCACTAAATGCTACAAAATAGTGTAATCTGCTATCAAAAATAGCTCTTGCAGCTGCACAGATATGTCAGAGGTCTCTCATTCTAATCCAATGCTTGAAAAACCCAATGATGCCTCACAGACCCAATAGGGCTGCAGGCTATTACAGTGCGTATGTAAGTTGTGCTGAGGCTATAGAATTGTGTCTGTTTCCTGTATCAAACATCAGCTGCAATTGCATAATATTTTAAATATGGGCTAATTTTTCTGAACACCATAGTAGGTCTGCAGAAATGCATATGTGTGAGTAGTCCAAAATTCTATTACTTTGGAGTATTGCATTGACGTGTAGGTAATATATGAATCTCGGGCTAAGAAAATTAAGGCTGTTCCTGAGACACTAAACTTTACCCTCTTAATTGTCTTTTAGCAGATTTCAGTAACAGGATTCTGAATAAGCTCCAGTAAGAACAGGAATACACCTGTGTCTGTGTCAGTCCAGCATAACTAAGCTTTCCCGCATGTTTTAAATAAAACTGTATTTGTGGCTCAGTGGGGAGTTAAGCATTCATACTCTTAAAATCAGAAAAACACAAAATAAATGTTACCATTCATTTTTTTTCATCACAAAACAATTTACTGCCTGTAACCATTTAAAGTCAACTGTTGACAAATATTTCAACTGCAACCAACAAACAAAGGTTGAGATACTTATTTAAACAAACCTTGATGTAGGTATGCTCTTTTTGAACCAAATAGGAAAGCTTTGATTTTTTTACTGTGAAACTGCAAAGAAAATCAAACGTGTTTTTCACTTTCAAAAAGCCTCTTATCTCTCAGAAATTAAACCTGTGGTACTTATGAAAGAATATAGGTGAGAGCTCCTTGTACTGTTAGGTATGGAATGGATCTGCTTTTCTCAATGCTTTGCTGTCTTGGGAGAAGTCAATCTACTTTATGCTTTCTTATGTAAGGAAACATATTCTTAAAAGATTTACAACATGGAATGTAAATTAAAGAGGTATTGCAACTTTGACTTTATGTCTGCAATTTTAAATCCACCAGCCAAGGAGCATAAACCTACTTTTCCAATGCAGGTCTGTTTCTCTTTGCTCTGTGCTTACTTCTCAACCATGTCCACTCACCTTTGCACTGAACAGGTTATGGATGATATTCCTGAACTGCTATAAAAACAACCTTGAGTTTCTCCTCCAGTCAGTTCACATGCTCGTAAGTTTTCCTTCATCACCATATACCACTGCCACAAGCTCCAGGATGTTCCCTGCTACCCAGCTCCTACGTAACTTACCACATATGGCAGAGATCAAAACACTGATCTTTGGCTCCACCTTGTGATCTCCCTGTCGAGACAAAGATTAAATGAGGAAATCCTCAGTCCTGATTCCAGATCTAATTTTGATCTCTCTGCTTATATAGGAAATAGAAAAAAGCCCAGCCAGTTAGATTCTACTGACTTTAGAAGAAGAAATAGGATTGAAAAGTGTAACTTAAGAAAAATATCTAGGCTCGGAAGTGTGAAATAAACTAATCCAGAGAAGAAAACAAAATAAAAAGTGCTGGAAGTTGGCAGGCAGCCTGGGGGTTATCATCTTTACAGATGATGGTCATTTTGGTGAAGCACCAATTACAGAATGCATAAAATAGGATACAAAATTCCTTTTGCTGTCAAATATGTTGACAAAAAGAACTAGTGAAAAATATACCCAGAGCTTGTTTTACTGCATAACATCGCTATATATGTATATTTAGTATGAGCATTTTTTCTTCTCATTTTTAGAGACATTACTCTGATATAAGAACTGACTACATAGGTGACTTTCAGTTCCCAGCAGGAAAAAATAAACAAGTCAAGTATCAACGTCAGTCTCTGCTTTGTGGGAACATACTGTGGCCAAAAAGATTTTGAAATCATTTGCACTGTTAAAGCTTGAGTGAGTACCAGTGCATAAAGCCGACAGCATAAGCTGAATCCCTGGAAAGTACTTGGCTTTTATATTTCAGAACAGTTACTGCCATCAATAAAGTACAGAACTGTGGAAGATAATCTCCTCAGCAGACAAAAGGTCAGACAATAAAACTTTTGCTTGCCATTTCTAGAAGAAATTAATCATATTAATTCATGAAATGTAAAAAGAAGGGGTGTTTTCACGTTGAGTTTCTATGGGCAGTATAGTTTCCCTGAATTTTCAGACTTAATTTATTACTATTTTTTAATGTTGATAGGATATAGAGCTAAAAATATTTTAAATCTTTCAATCTCCAATCAACATAGTGCATGTGAAAAATGTTACCTCTTGGATAGTTCATATATTTTCACAGCTGTAATAACTGCCAGAGAACAAGTGCACTGAAATAGAGAATGCAGCTCACCTTAGCCATGTGAGCATATTTGTTCTGCTGCTTTGATACCACACTTACATGTGGATAGGAGCCTAGAGGGGTCTGAGTGATGTTATCAGTAATTTGGCCATTTCATGATCTTACATGTGATCACAAATTTGCAATCAAATCGTGGTAGTGCACAGAGAAGTTCAAAATGAATTGTGGTAAAATATTGATGAATTTCTAATATTTAGGTTAAGTGTTGCTGATATTGTGAGAACATATTGTGTTACAAAATAAAGAGATGTGTCTCCTTGTGCTAGAAGCTTCTCAACATGTAAAAGAAAAGTAATAAGCAAGGAAGGTAAAAAGAGAAGGTGAGTTACTTTGAACTTCAAAAACATAGTCAAATGTGGCTACAAAGCTAATTTTAAAGTAAAATTTGCCTTATCCAGGAAATTATTTATAATATGGCTTATAATTAGAAGATGAAGGTATGTATTTTGTCAACAATTATCTCTTCTTTCTTGTAGATGAAAGTTTTCATTATTTTGGGATTTTCAGCAGCTACAGCCTTCACAGCTATTTTCTTTTCTTTCCTTCAGATAGGCAAAGATACCATCTTTGGTAAGCAACAGTAAAAATAAATATTATTTTCTTTTGTTTGCTGTTGAAAATACACTGGCACTGGAGACAGTTTAGCAATGGCAGTATAGCTTAATCTCTTTTTGTGTTCAAGATACACTATCTGGCTTCTGTGAGAAATATTCCATGGGTGTTTTCTTTTAAAATGCATCTTCATAAATTCTCAAAATAAAACTTTGTATTTGCGACCTATCTCAATCACTTATTTTTTGACTAGGAGTGATTTTACTTTCTTAGTGATATTCATATGCCAGAGGATACCTTTACAAATGCAACTGACAGATTTCTTCCCCCATTTGCTAATCATTACCTTTAGACAACCTGGGCTAGAAGCTGTTGCCATTGGAAGTCCCACCTGGAATGCTTCTGCTGCCCCACAAAGGTGCATATCTCTTGTGGGTCCATTTGCTATTGGCACCCTGTGGATTTTAGAGCATCTCAGCAGTAGTCCCTATGTTCAAACAATGTAATCTTGTAATTTTTAACATCACAGCAGTTTTATTTGCATCTATTCAATCTAAATAAGTTAGATCTTGTAAACTAGAAATATAGGCAGATACCAGATTGAATTTTAAAAGAAATCTACAGAGACTGATTTTGCATGGAATTAGGGCAGAGATAATAAAGAAACAGGATTTTGAAACTTTACATTACCTTAAATCCCTTTAAGTAAAGGATTTCTTCCTAACGTCTGAGCTCAACCTGCCCTCAATCAGTTTAAAATCTTGTCCTGTCACTATCTGTTCATATAAGAAGTCCCTCTCCCTCGTTTTTATATACTCACTTAAGTTTCTGGAAGGCCCCATACATGAATATACAGGGACGGTAAAATAAATAGAAAGATGAACTGCATATGATTCTTTATAGAGTATTTTGGTCTGATGGGAACAGTACAAAACGGTGTTTATTACTGCAAGAATCACATTTTTTAAAACACTGTGTTAGCACCAAAATCATGCTTCTCATAAGAGAAGAAATAGAGACAATGAAATTCAAGTATAGCCAGTGGATCTTCTCTTTTAGATCAGAGTAGGAATCAATATCACATAATGAGCAATACTTTAAGCATGTTATATTTCTCAGAGGTAAACCCCCTAAAAGTAATTAGAAAACATGATAGATTAAATTTTAAAATAATTACTTGTTGTATTGCCTATAAAGATCAGCCTTGTTTTATAACATAGACATTCAGATATAGCAGAAATCTGAATGATCATATCAAATTAATCATCTGCATATTTTATCATGCATAGGCGAAAAAGAGAAATAACTACTTCTGTACTTAGATGCTGAGATCTTTAGGAGAGTGGAGTACAATTTTCCCTAGCAAAGATTACTCCTCATCACACATTATTTTCCATTGAGCTGAGTGCCCTATTCAAAAAATAGATGACAGAAATAGTACAGTATGGAAGACAGATAAAATATGTTCACTTAAAATTACACTGTACATAAATGATGAACCATTGTACGTAAGTTATTGTTATTATTTTTTATTATTAATTTCCTAAGAAAAAATGGGCCATCCTACAAAGTATAGGTGAAAATTTAACCTCTGAACTTTAAACATGACTGATTCTTCTAATATAAATCTGTATGTTCAAAAGAGGAATAAACTGAGTTTCATGACAGCAGTATACAAAACAGCACAGCTGAAGTATTATTAGGTTCACATATATCTTTCCATCAAACATAGGTGAAGAAATGAGAATGGGACTTTGATGCATTGGTCCAGTTCCAGAAGTCTTAAAGTTTGTTAATTATGCCTGGAATATGTACTTGAATTCTTCATGTGTCTCAGACTAGCTCACATCACCTGTGAGAGAGGCTCAGATTTGTCCTATCAATCCAAGGACAGATTAATGAAAAATACATATGAAGCCTATTGAGCATAATTGCATACAGAGAACACAACATGTTTTGGCTGGACCTATTATGTTTCATACTATATAACATGTCCGTAACTGGATTTATACTTAAAGAAACAGAAAGGAAATCTAACTCTTCAAGCTTTATAAATTATAGAAGAATTGACTTACTAACCCTACCTTACCCTTCAGAAGAGTCAGAAACCACAATATTAATGTCAAGAACACTAAAATAAGGAGATGGAATTAAAGCGGGAAAATTGTACCTTAATATTAGAGACCTGTATATTTTCTAATTGTAAATATTTTAATAAATACTGTTGATTAAAATATTCATATTTCTTTTCCTTTTTTTCCCTCTTAAGAAGAAATTGAAGATAACTGCATTACTGAGGCTATCCAGAAGGGTTCTAGTCTGGTAGATTACGCTGCACATTATGAAAAGAACAGGTAAAAAAAAAAATCTATTCTGCAAAAACTTTAATAATAGAAATTATGGTTTTGTTTCTTTGAGAAAACATATTGTCACAGATTCCCTGCACCCATTATCTTTGAGAAATCTGATCAAGTGAAAAGTGTCCCTGCCCATGGCAGGAGGTTTGGACCAAGATGATCTTTAAGATTCCTTCCAACCCAAACCATTTTATGATTCTGTGATTATGTCAGTGATCATCTGATCCAATATAACCTTGTGCATTATCACCATATAAATTGCTCTCTTAAAATGTTAGAAAAATAAGAAACATAAAAATAAATAGGAATGTGTTTCTGACCTAAATAACATATCATATTCCATTAACATGTGACTCAAAAAATACAATTTTATGGACATTACATTTTTTTGAACATTCTTTTTTTTTCCCAGGGCAGAGTGAGATGGGAACAGCTCCTATGGTTTTAGTGTCTAAACCCTATTGCCTGTCTTAAATTCACTGCTAAAGTGAATTTCATATTTCCCTTTCCATCTAAAACAGATGTAATGAAATGATAGGGGAAAGGAAATATTTATCTTGAACTGTGTGTAAGTAACAACTTAGGAAAAGCTCCTTTGTGCTGGAGTTATGCTACAAGAGTGATCTCTTTCAAGCACTTTCTGTGTAGCTCTGACTAGATTTCTATGTTATACAGAATTAATTTCTTTCCAGAATTTGTAATGCATCAGCTAAGTTTTAGAGGGTTTCATTACCACACTTTTTCTTAGATTTTCCTAAAGGACTTATCCCTGTGATTTGAAAATGAGTCATGATTTGCAAAGCTCTGTGAGAGATGACTGTTTATATGGACAGAACATGTCACGAACTGTGGCCGCTCTATATGCAGAGACTGAGGTCATTTTCATTTTATTGTGGTTTCATTTTCAGTGACAACCCTGAGGCATTTAAATTGAAAAACACAAGTCCCAGCTTCTCAGTGGCTCAGCTGCCTCATGTACTAAATGGAGATACTGATGTTTATTTATCTCACAGTATACTGTGACAATTATTTGGTCAATGTCTTACAGATGATAAATGATAAAAGATGCTAAACATAACTGCTAAATGATGATTGTTTCAATTAGGATTTGAAATTTTATTAGGAATAAAACTGAGACCACTTACCTCAACTGAATCACCAGACTCTTAAGCTTCCTTTGAAATATGGTGTATGTGAACATACAGACTCTAAAGAACATTGTTACTGAGAAATCCTATTATTGGATTCTGCTTAAAAACCCACCTCTCTGGGCATCCTGTTGCAGTGACTGGCTACCCTCACAGGAAAATTAGTTTTCATATGTTTAAGTGGTTAACTTTACATTACAGGACGTCATCAAACCTGAACTCCTTGAAGTTAGACATAAAGCCAGACTGTAAACTAAAACATATAACCATATAACTGTCTAATTAAGCCCTACTAAAGTAATTGCTGAAACTCCATATGTAAGTAGTCAGAGCTAGACAGGTGTTTGGACAGCCTCTGAGAAGACAAGTCTGTATCATAAACTGCAGATGGCATCTAAACAGCTGCTTGACTCCCAGGTGCTAAGGCACTTGCAAATCCACCTCCAGTGATTCAAATGATCATTGGTATTAAACATCACATGAAAGCAAAGCCTACTCAAAGCAGTGAGTAGGGAGCCCTCTATTGGGACTATCCTGCACAAAGGCTTACCAGCTGCAAGCTCTGTTCATCCCAGCAGTTTCTGTCTCATCCTAAGACTTCCTACAAAATTAACCTTTGTTAAGTCATGTGTGTCCAATGGAAAGACACTTTCCCTTTCTGAATTTTCCTTGCAGAGCAAGATCACAAATTAGTCTTCCTCTCTGCTTTTGCAATGTACCCTTCAATCAAAATGTACCCTAACTTGCAACATATCCAACACAGACAAAAAAAAGCTATGAAAAAGTTCTAAAGTTCTAAAGAGTTGAAAAACCTGTATTTTATCTCAAATATAGAAAAATCCAAGGAAGTGGAATAGCAACCCCTACCTTGCTTCTGGCTTTTTCAAAATTTCCTGAGCAAGAGAGTCAAGATATTTCCCAAGCAGCTGAAAAAATGGAAATGTCGATTCAGGTGCTGAAACAAAAAGTTTGCCAGAAGCACAAACGTTCATTGCATCAAACTGGTAAATATAGTATATTAGTACTTCCTCCCCAACCTCACCCCCACCCCCCCCATTGATTTCTTGAATGCTATGTTCTAGATTAAAGTTAATTTCACTTTTATTTTACCTCTGGCAGTAATACATATCCTGTTGTCACTCTGGGGCCAGGAAGCACTTGCTTTTGTTCTTAAAAGTAGCTCACATAGTCATTGGTTTATATTTTTCTTTGCTGGACTGTGGGTGGTGTTCCTATAGTGGAGGAGAGCAGCACCACGCTATTGGCATCCTGTGAACACTTGGTTGTATATACACTTGGTTGCCCATAAAGCAGCTTGCATATCATCAGTGTCACAAACTTCTTGTTTACATTGGCATTTTCAAACACATTTCCTCCTAACACTGATTGGCTTATGTATGTTCTTCTTTTAAGAAATATGTTCTTATTTCAAAAACTAATTTTATAATGCATTGCTCTTACACGTTCATTTCCACTTTAGCTGGTTTTCTTATGTTAGACAGGGAAAGAAAGAGAGAGAGTCCAGAAAGTTCAATATTGGATAATTGTCTAAGTAAGGTAAAATTTTTGCTGTTAATTAGAGATAAATTTCAAGATGTCTGTCTGGTGACTGGAAGACTCAAAAGTTCAGAAATATTGGCTATTTTTTTCCATATTTTAATACTGTCACCTACATGAAATGTTCTGTCATAGTATTATAACATTTTTTTTCAAGATTAGAGTTCTGTAGACAAACATAAAGCTCCGCAGTTATTTTGTTATTTTATTTCCATGCAGAAACATCTGGCTTACTAAACTAATAGGACATTTGTAGAACTAAAAATATATCTGTATCATGTCTGTGGGAGCCCGTGGTGGTCCAGTGGTTAAGGATACGGCACTGTAACTGCCGAGGCCCGGGTTCGATTCCCGGTCGGGGAAACTCCCCGGGCAGGTGGAGCCCGTTAGCCCTGTAAGGCGATCCACCTACGTCCTGAGGACCTCGCTGCCACTGTCCAAGCTCGCTTGGCCCCGGCAGATGAACCTTAGGATTAAAGGGTGGGCTCAGTTCTGCGCGCACTGTGTCCCACCTAAAATAAATCCAATGCGCAGGCTGGAAGGCGCACAAAGACCTTCCTCAGATCTTCGTTCGCGAAGTCTGGCCATTATTATATTTTATTTATCATGTCTGTGCATGTATTTATACACACATTAATATATGATTATTTTTGTGCTATGCAATTTAAAGAGAAACTAAATTTCTAAACTACAGAAGTGAACAAAACTCTTGTTAATTTTTAAAGCTATAACAACATTAATGGTACATAAATAGACACTGTACACTCTATGTGCCATAACAGAATAGTTTTACATGGATTAAAGAACTTGCTTGACTTTAAAGAAAACACATGAGTCAATAACTAGGCAGCAAAGATAACTGGGTATAATTTTGAACCTGAACTAACAAGAAAGTACAGCTGTATCTACAAATTTGGAACGAGTGAGTAGTACATAATGACAAGGTTATGTAGCCAGTGTAACAGCCTCTGCTCTCTCTGTTCTCTCCCCCACCTTGCACGGTTTCTAACTGCTCAGCGGAACATTTTTCAAGCTGATTTGGCTCTTGAACCTTTTTTTATTTTTTGCTTTTCTGGCTTAATTTTTTGGTCTGGTTAATGAACTAAAGCAGCTTAGTTCAGAGTTGAATGGACAGAATGAAAAGGTAGTGGGACTGAGTGCATTAGCCAAGGGGTAGACAAGAGCAAGAGTTCTGTGTTACCTCTGCAACTTTCTTCCAGCATCTGATAGTTACAGTCAGTTCAAATGTCAAAGGTTCTCGGAGTTCAGGAAGGATATTCATAGAATCATACAATGTTTTGAGTTGGAAGGGACATTAAAGACCACCTAATTCCAATCCCCCTGCCATGGACAGGGGCACCTTCCACTAAACAAGTTTGCTCCTATTTTATGTGTATATCCACTTCCAACTGGCCATATACATGTTTAAATATACGGAGTGAGAGAGGGTGTCAGCTCTCTGGGATTTACACAACATTATGATTTTGTCCCTCATCATCAGGTGCTCACTGGGAGGCCCATCTTGGATCATATTACAAATATATTAATGACATGCTGTCTACTGTTATATCAGCACCTGAATTCACCTAACTTCCAAATTCCAGCTGATAATTTTGATCCTCTTCCACTCAACTGAATTCTGTAGAACAGAATTCTATAGACAGCTACAATGTCTTTAAAGTTCATCTTTCCAGTCCCACGTTTTTCTTCCTTGGTACATAAATTTGAATGACATTTTTTACACCTTTGTTGTAAGCACAGGGACCAGTCAAACAAAGAATACAATGCAGGTAAACAAGAAAGCAGAGAGCAAGTCAAAGGAAGAGACAAAAGGGCAGGTCAACCTCAGTCCTCAGCTATTGCTGGACTACTTTCTTCTCATTCTCTGTGCATCAGACAATAAAACAAGCTGTTACCCTAAGTACCTGAGGCAGCCTCTTGCAACACTTCTCACTAAGTGCTCTTTCCTAGGAAGAAGAGAGAGAATGCTGTAGTCACAGCTGACAATAATGCCTTTTCTACTGTAGCAGCTATATCACATACAGCAAATTGCTTGTCTGGGTTCTTCCTTTCAGAAATTTTATCAGCTGATCTGCTCACTAGGATTGCTAATATTTCTGGATGTCTGCCTTATATGTTGCCACCAAAATGTCCAAACAACTGCTTAGCTAATAAATATCGACTCATCACTGGTGCCTGCAATAACAGGTATGTATCATTAAGAACTGCGCCCTGAAAAATCCTCCTTTAAATTTTCACCATTTAATTTTTCCTAGAAAATTGGTGGAGGTGAAGTGACCTAAATCAGTTAACTTTGGCATCAACATGTCTCTACATGAAGTGGCTCTTAAAGTTTCCAGTGAAGGAACTCATCATTTAAACTTTGGTACACTAATTTTTGTAGACAGGTTCTCCCTCTGAGGGCCTCTAAGATTATGCGAGGAACTCTACATTTAGGGAGGACTGATTCACTAGATGCCTTTTCCTATATAAATGGAGTAAACTTAATTCTAACCCAGTATTTATTTTTGATTGAATTGGATGAATTAATATTAAGCAGGAAAATATAAATATTCCATCAGGAGAAATAGGAAAATTAAGTAGATTCCTGTTTTTATATTTTCCCACAACCCTAACAGTTAGTAAGCATGCATCTAAATATTCTGTGTGATGTATTTAATTTTATATATCTGTTTATATAAATATATGTTTAGTGGCTATCTGAAAGACTATTTTTTAGTACTATGTCTACTTGTTGCCTAATCTATGTGGCAATTGTTTCCTGCAAAACCCAATATAATAGATGTAACTGTCTTTTCATTATCCTCCAATGCAATGAGGGTGTAAAACTGAGAATGAGAGCCCTTTTAAGTCTGAGAGCAAATGATATTTATATTCTGCAGCCTTTGGATACGTAGACCTGAGGTCACAAACTGAAAGGCAGGTTGCAATGTTACAAGTGACAGGCTACAGAGACGAAAGTGGAAGGCCATTAACATTGTACAGGTTAAGGTGCTCTTCAGTGTGGTGAATGCAGAACAATAAAATTCTGCAGTTTTATTATTCAATCAGTCTGTTTTTATGAGATGAATCTGTTTTGCTGCATCGCAATTCATTTACAAGGAGCATGCCTGCTAGACTCTTTGCTGAAAGGACACAGCCTGATATGCATCAATTTCATAAATCTAACTGTGCGGATACCCATAATTTCCCTCAGGCACTTGCAGAGTTGCTTGGAATCTGAACCAACAGCTAGTATAATATTTGCACTGACAGCTCCATCAGGGCTTGAATTCATTGGCCAAGATTCATGCGGTTGAACATAGGCACATGGCTGAAGCTCTTAATTTGCAGACATGGCTGTGTAGTCTTTCTCCCTAGAAATGGAGAGAAGCACACTGCTGTAGGTAAGGTAAAAGACCTTTTTCTCTTCAGTGGCTGATACTACTAGGATATGTATAGACATTTGAGTCTAGTTCCTAGAGCTAGGTATGGAAAATAATTCATTGAGTCTGGTTAGTCTACAGTCACTGTGTTCTACTTAGTATATTTTTATGCTTGCACCACATCAGAGTTTAAACCCACCACTTTTATTTGGTGGTATTTTAGACTCTGCTCTAAATGTATGTAAAAGGTGTAAGGCAGAAAAAACGCCCAACAAAACAAAGACTTTGAAACCAGTGAGCCAGATCTCACTTTGTGAGCCCCTTGAAATACCTGAATCTCTACCAAAATTCATCAACTTAAAAAGCTTCTTGCACTATAATGCAAATAGTGTATTCTGTGATGTAAACCAGCTTTAAAGACTTCACAGACACTTAATGAAATACCAGTCTGTGCTTTTCCTTGCTTTACAGATGCCACTTTCTGGCAGAAAATATATCAGGACATAAGTTGCATTTGTACATTTTGTCACCCGGTAGGAACGTGATGCTGTGTTGTAGTTCAATAAATACTGCATTTCATAGGTGAAATTTTAAAACAAAACTCACTCTGGAATTGTTTGCTTACAAGAAAAATCTGCTTAAATCTTTTTAGAAGTGAACAAGGAAATGCTTTACAGATGTTTTACTAAATCAGTTCACATGTTTGGCACAAATCAGATCAATTACAAAAGATTTATTCCACAGCACTGAGATTACTTTGTTTTAGTGTGCACTTTCTAGAACAAAGGCATAGTAGAATAGCATAAACATGGCCTTCTATGGAGAATGTCAACATGACATCAGACATCCCAGCAGTGTCATTATCCACATTTACTAGTAACAGATATAAAGAGATTCTGCGCTTTTTTCTCTCCTAAAGCATATGACTGAATAACAAACAAAGTAAAATTACATTTTTTTCATTTTAAAATTAAGCATAAGGAACAGAAAAAAAATCCAAAGAGATATCCCCATTCTTCCCCCCCCCCCCATTTTTTATAGCAACTACCTAGCATTGATTTGTGTATTATTTAGTGTCTAGTGCAATGAGAGGGATTCAAGGGTGAAGAAATCATAAGTACTAAAGGAATGGAACTTATAATGCAATCAGTTTCAACTAATCTTAGCTTTCAGAGGTAGTTATACATCTACTGCAAGGCTACATCTTGGGCTGTTCCTAGTAATGAGTAGAATAGAATGACAGGATGGTACCTAGGAATCGTATGTCCTTTTGGCTTGACAGACAAGTTCTTAGGTGACTAGCTCACTTTTTGTACACTGGTATTTGGACATCTAGAAGGAATTTTATCTGCAGCATTTCTATGTCATTGTTGTGTCATTAACTATAGGAAGGACCATATGCTCAGTCTAAAGGTCTAGTATCATTAGAGTTAGGAGTATGAGTATGGCTTACCCAGTGGAAAGAACAAGCAGTCTTGACTGAATCCATTGACTATGAGAAGGAATTGAGATGTTTCCTTTAGGACAGCAACTTCAATACACTGTGTTCAATTTAGTGGCAAGCTGATTTTGCAGAAGCCTTCCATGTTCGCCAGAAATTAATTCCATGGTACCTCAGTGCATTGTAAAACATTATAAAATCTAATTATTAAGTCACCATATGGCATTCACTCTTTCTACCTGAAAGTAGGCAGGACATTAAAATAACATTCAAAAGGTATAAATCTGGATAGTGAAATGCAGTTTAAAACTCCAAGTTCCTTGTAAGGCAGTCCAAAAAAAAATCCAAATTGTACAATTCGTACTTCACAAGTAAATGGAATCTTTCACTTCCCATAAACAGAATATATAGTAATGAAATTTGACTACTCTAAATCTGTATGCTAGCAAAATCTCATTATTTCAGCTGCCTTTTTAACTCAAGCAAGATTCCAAGACATTAACGTGTTTAATGCAGGAACAAAAAGGCATGTGAGAAGGATTTTACTAAAGCAGCATTCCAGTGATCTGCTAAAATACAAAAGCAATCAAGAGAAAAATCACTGGTTAAGCAGCTACATTAACATTTCATTATTTTTAATTGAGTGAAATAACACTACACTATGTGCAGTATTTTATACAGTTTCAATAAAAGCAAATCAACTGTAACTAATTTGAATTAAAGCATACTTCAACCTTCAAGTGTGAATTATTGTGGATAATTAAGTGTATTACTGTACCATATAGCTTGGCAAATTGAGCCTCTTCAGTGTGCTGGAGATCAATGAAGTATTAATAAAATAATTGTTTCCTCTTTAGCATCCTGATAGACATATAAATGTATGTTTTAGCACTGTGCATTTCTACTAATTGTCCAAGAATATTTCTGGTTCTTTGTGGCTTAATTGACAATTTTGTTCAACAGAGTGCATTGCAAAAAATTTATTTCTTCTTTTAAATATTGATACATATTTAAAATTTATGATACATTTTGAACAGGGTAAGTTAAAAAAAAACAGACAGAAAAAAACTTATATTAGAAAAAATAGATTTTAAATATTCATGATAGAAGGACAATTAATTGGGTCAAACCCAAAACTTAATGACTATAAATCACCAGGAATCATCTGCTGGCCCTCAAATCAAGTATAACTTTACTCTTTCTTTTACAATTTGGTCTACATTTTTTCATCCTCTTCCCTCTTCCAAGCAGGCTGGCTGCAGGATGACAAACTGGTATGCAGTAATGCTGAGGCGTGCCCAGAGAGGTGACGTTCAGAGAAGTGCTAGTTGTCATGAGCCAGAAATACACTGCAGTTAGTGCTAGCAAAATAAAAGCATAGTTAGATGCATACCAGTGCTTGGGCTTGTGCACAGGCCCTCCCAAAGCTGTATCCAAGAAACTAGCAGCAGTGCAACCAGAGGGAGCATTGCCAGTGGATTCAGCCATCGCTCCCCTTTCCTCAGACCTTTCTCCTTGCGTCTTGCTAAGTGATTACTTCTCTGCGAATAGTGTCCATTTTTCTTTTAAGCTTTAGTCACCTTTACGCTAGGGTTTCTGTATATTTTCCTAAATCTTGATTTCCTTGCTATTGCTCTAAATTAATATCTTTTCTAAAGGTGATAACAAAGGCACTTAAGAGTATATCTGACTTTATGGGCAATGAGGAGACTATCAGGAAATCACCTTCTTGGCAAGTATTTCAAAGATGTCAAAGGGTGACTTATTATAAATAGAAGTAAAATAGTAATAATTCATTAGCAATTTATTTTTTCTTTATTTTCCTTTTGAGTCAAACTGATGTTGGCATACATGAGGACCAGTATTTGATGCTTTTTCAAAGATTGATACACGAACATCTTGTTGCAATTGCATATTGCTCTGTGGTTGATGATTATTTCAGAGTATTTTAGATTATTTTGTACTCAGGTTTTATATTCATTATATAAATATTATATAAATGTGTAAATATATATTATAATCCAAAAGTATTCATAGGTTCAGGATTTTTTTTGTTTTGTTGCTATTTTTTTCTGATTTTCTTTTGTTTTGTTTTTCTTTTTGTAGGGAACATCCTAGATGGGGAGCATCCAACACAGCTTTGGCTAGATGGCTTCCACCAGCCTATGAAGATGGGCTCAGCCAACCTCGAGGATGGGATCCCAGCATCCAATATAATGGATTCCAGCTACCCTTGGTTAGAAAGGGGTACCCTTAGTTAGAAAATGTAGAAAATGAGATCACTTGAAACACTTACACTGGGTTATAGTCATACCTGCCATCACAGACCTTCATTTACAACAATAAATTAAGTATCTATGTAAAATACTTCAAAAGTATCTGTGGAACTCAGCTAAGGAACCACTGGCTTTGCTAAATTATAAGTTTAGCCTGCCACATGATGAGAAGTCCCCTGCCCCTGGCTGGAGTAAGCTTATGGGACAGTGCCATGTCTGCAGACTGCCTTGAGGGGCAGCTCTGTACTCCAAAAAGTGCAGTGGTGGAAAGAGGTAGAGCATGAGCCAGCCACATGAACCTGGCCTGGCCTGATGTGCACAAGATGCTGGACAGCCATCAGATCCAGGGTGAGGATTGCTCAGGTAGAGAAAAGGTGGACTTAATCATGACCCTCGCATGATGAAAAGGCTGTTATAGAGAAAGGGATGCAAGGGATGCATGCTGCCATGAAAAGAGGCAATGATCACAGGTTGCTTCAGAGAAAATTTTCTCATCATACAAGAAAACAAATTTGTTGTGAGACCAACTAAATGTTGGGATAGGCTTTTGTAGGAATATGAATTAAAAGTTTGGAATATGAATTCCAGCCCAGACAACCACTAGAATATCTCTCATGGGAAATCCCCAAGATCTGGCCTGATGGGTCTCTCAGTAACCTAATCCTTGCTTTCAACATAAAGTTACACATTGTGGTCTCCAGAGTTTCCTTCCAACCTAGACTTTCCAGTGATTTGTATCAATAATGGTGCCTTTATTCAGTGAAGGAGGATGGAGAAAACAAGTTTGGGTGTTAACAAAACAAATATAAAGCATACAGATGTGGTAGCATGCATGTAGGTGTGTGCATGTATGCTGTTTCTCATAGACTAGCAAGACTTAACTGAACAAGTATTACTGTCAAATCATAACTTCATTTTTTAGCTAGCCCATGTTACTGAGCTTAGAAAGTGTTGCAATATTTGAGGATTTTAGCAGCTCATATGCTTAAAAAATAGCAGACCTGCTACAGAGGGAAATTTGAAGAAAATTATTTACACAGAGGAATAGGTGAAAAATTCCCCAGTGCAGTATGCAATGATTTACTGGATTTATGGTTCTGGTTTGTCATCATTTCTTTGAAACCTGACTTTTGATGGACTCAAAGTCTTGTTATTTTAACTTCTGCATGTTTAATAAGGATAAGCAAGAGAATCTAGTGTTAATGTCATCTGCAACTCATGTTATTAATTAAATAACATTGTCTCTAAGCTGCACAATTTAGCACTCAAAGATGAAAACCTGACATTTACATAGGTGAATTTCCAGTAGATAGTACAAACTGCCTTTTTCTAGATTCATTAGGGTCCATGTTTGTAAAGTGAAACACCCTAAAAAAAAGGATTATAAAACTGTACCAAATCTGATCATGTCTGACCATCAGTAAGGTTCTCTGCTTTGTTTTGGAGCAAGATAATATAAAACTAATGTCATAAATTCTTTTCCTCATTTACATAATTTTTTTGTACTTTTATCTAACTATATCCTTTTAAAAGCAACACAAAAATAATGTGAAGGTGATAGATAAATGTGAGTATTACTATAAAGCAATACTAGAACACAGTGTAGCTGTGTAAGTTAATAGTGATACAAAAATTGTACTAACTGCAAGAAAAAACAGTTTGTGCTTTGTGGCCACCAAAGCTATTAAAATACTGATCTAAGCACTTGAATTCCTGATGAGCTCTATATATCTTACCCTTGACTATTTAAATATAAATTCTGATGTTCCTAACAAGTCCCATGTTGCCTGTTGTCTTTAACAATTCTATTTGACTGAACCTGCCTTACACACTCATTATGTAGCCCTTACATTTATTACAGATTCTCTGACACTGTTTTATATGGTGCCCTTTCAGTTGCTTGGCTTCTAAGGCAGATGCTGTATCCCAGGGAACATTTTAAAGCATAAGGGAAGAATCTGTGAATAATGACACCCTTATCTTCACAAACTGAGTGCTGATTTTGCTCTGATGGTTTTGCTTGATTATTAGTATAGGCTGGACATGTAGCATAGATATCTCCATGTGTTCCTCCTCAGAGCATTTATATGTCTGTGCAGCTTGCACCAAAGTGCCTCAGAAATATGATTTGGCTTCTCCCTGCCTGGGAAAAGGAAGCAAAGCTTTCAGCCATCATGTGTTAACTTGTCTCTGGGGCTTCATAAGGTCCTCCATTTATGTACAGAGCAGCCCAGAGTCCCTGTGTATTGACAATGATTTCAGGTTGCCTTAAAGGAAGAGAAAACAGAATAAATAGAAAGAAAACTTTTAGTCATGCTAAAAGAAACTTGTGATTTTCAAAATTCTCTGGAAAGGAACAGATCAAAGATACACTGCTCACTGGCAAACATAGAAAAACTCAGCTAAAACATCTTTGAATCTGCTTGTTGCACCTGTATCTCAGCTCATGAACAGAAATAAGATTCTGTCAGAGGTTGGGTTTCTGTTGTTGTTGTTGTGTTTTTTGTTTTGTTTTTAGGCAAATCATTAAAAGTATATAAAGTTGGGGATGGGGTAAGAGACCTTTAATCACTGTTTTCCTTACATTTTAGTGGTTGATCATTTTGTGAGAAGTAAAAACTACTTGGCAGTCAAGCTAAATTAGTTCTCTTCCCAGGTTCGTGAAGTGACAAGAAAGATTATTCACGCATCTAATGAGGCTGTTACTGAAGACAACCTGTATTCTGACATTATTATGGTATGGGGACAGTACATAGACCATGACATTGCATTCACACCCCAGAGCACAAGTAGAACCACTTTCCTAAATGGGATGGAGTGCCAGATGACATGTGAAAAACAAAATCCATGTTTTCCAATAAAGGTAAGATTCTAAATTAATTTCTTGAAGAGAAATTCCAGGCTCCAAACAGGTGAGTAAATTGAAACAGAATTGTGAAACACATGTACTGAAATAATTATAAAGAAAATTGATAGACCATCAAGAAATATTAGAGCAGACAGTGAAAGAAAAATTGAATCCTAGTGCAACTACTAAATTAAACAGGTAGATATTTAAATTTTCGTAGAGATAATAAACTATAGTTAATGTACTTAATATAAGCATCAAATTTTTAGCTCAGATTTATGTTGCAGAGAAACCTTACTAGTCCCTCCCAGTGTTATTGTTCTCATGCTTCAAGGTTTTGTGTTCCATTGGGGAAAATAGCAAAGTAGTTCTTCAAATTTTCAGCCAGGTAAAGTGAAAGGATTTAAATTTACTCGCTGAAAGCAAAGATACCTCGAGCAGCTAATGCAGACTGTTGAAGAGAGCTATCTCTTCAATGTATGTATAAAATGATCCTCAGGGAGCTGCTAAAACTTACATACATCACGTCTTTACTTTGAGCAGATGGAAAAAATGAATTCAAAGCTTGTTAAAGGGCTAGAAGAAACATAAATTGATGTAAATATAGGATCCTGTATTCTTGATCAATTAATTTAAAAGCATAGTCATTCTTTCACTCAAAAAATTAAGTAGCAATGGAAAACCATGTTTTTGTTTCTCAAAGAACAGCCTGTCCAACTCATGCTACAGGAGAGCTCCATGCCCATTACAGCCTTTGAACTGATGCCCCATCTCTATGCTGGGCAACCTAAATAATTTTCCTCAGTGTTGGAGCTTGACCAGGTTCTCTATATACTGAAGCCAACATAGGAAATAAGTTTCATCAGAATAGAAAATCCTTTTTGCCTCAACAAACTATACTTGATAGACATGTCACCGTCTCCTTTTGCTTTAAATGCCAAATTCCTCTTTCAGTAAACATAAAGGAAAATATTTGGCTAACTTTAATGGGAACCAAATTGGATTCTGTGTTAAAAGGTGGCTCATCTTCCATTTGGTGACAAAATTTAAAATACAGGGAAGTTAAATTAATGACTGCCTGCAATTTTACCACAAGGTAAATCTAGTGTCTCTTACACTGGAGATATGGATCTTTGGGTTTGCAAGCATATCTTGAGAGCATTCAGAAAAAACACAGGCTTCTTAGAGAATCACATTCTCTCAGACATTCAGTGACTAAGGTATTGAGTAACCTGAATTAACCATAACATCCCTAATTACTAAGAGAATGCCATAGTTCTGAAAAAAATCTCTAGTTTGCTATGTTTCAAATTTCCATCTGGGGCAAGAAATAATTTTTTCTGTTTGTGTTGTTAAGTAATAACCTTAGAAATATTCCCATTCCCAAAGTCTTACCTGGAGAGACTAGGGCAGACATTGAGTCCCTGTCCAGCAGTGTTTTGCATGATGTGATGAAGGATCCGTCTGAACTATATGATACAATATATTGACTCCCATTTTTAAAAAGTCTGTTTGCTATACCTATAAAATTGCAAAGGCTTATGCTTTGTGTTTATGACATATTGTTTGAAATAACATGATTAGTATTGATTTTTAAGTGCAAAGCCCCCATATTTTTTTATTGTTGAAAAGAATTTTTTAGATTGAGAAGGGACTCATACTGTTTCCCAGAACTTCAATCGAATGCAGATCACAGGGATCATAGAAGTCTAACCACTGAACCCTGACTAATTCAATCCTAGAAATCCCATCTGCTTAGAAAAAGAGACAACTCAAGGGATCTTTAAAAAAGTACTGCAAGGATAACATTATTCTTGTGGTAGAAGCATTGCAGTGCAGAGAGAAAGAAGTTGCACAGATTCTCATGTCCTAGACTCACAAGTGCATCCTTCAGTGCTCTAAATAAGGCAGAGATTTTGGATTTTTGTCCTTGAGTTGTTTCAAGGATGGTCTTGTAGGCAAGTTGTGTGAACAGATACAAATCTAGCACTGAGTATAGCCCAGACACTGCTCCTGCAGTGCAGCCTAGCAGAGGGATGGGTCAAGGCATGCCCATGGCTACCTTTGATGTAACCATGCACGGCTATGGTGGGGGCATACAAAGAAATTCAGTCACAACCCTTTAAGTGTTTGATAAGTTTCTCAACTTGTAGATTCGTACATGATTACATTTCCATGATTTTTTTAAGCTCCATTTTGTTATCAATCTGTTATTCATAGCCTTGAGGGACAGATACAAAGATGGTTGTTCTTTTGTTTTTGTTATATGTCCAGTATTTTGTGACTGTTTTTCTCAAAGCCAAAGAATAGATTCTGTATTAAAAAATAAAAGAGGGGTGTTGCAGTTAATAGTGTGAGTAGAGGAACTGATTTTGAAACTGAAAAAAAATGCTATTACTCTCTAGAACTAATCTTCTTCCCGAAATTTTAATTAAATTACTCTCCACCTATTAAATATTTGGAAAACTGCCACAGTTAGCTTTACACATTCATTTTGCATATGAAGAAACTGTGGCTGGTTTCCAAAGACAGTGAAATCAATAACATATTATACAACAGTGTAAACATAGAGGCTGCAGTTTGCACTCTTGTTGTGTTTCTACAGCAGTAACACCCAAGGGAGGATCCTCAGAAAAGGACAATGCTGCTGACAGCTGCACATGCTCTCTGGGGGTTTCAGTAGGGAGAGGAGGCTCCTGACTCCGCAGGTTAGGGAATCTGTCTGGAAAATATTCTGAGTCTTTGTGATTCAATGAAGGCCTGAAAGCTGCAGTAGTGCATTAATATTAATAACAGGTGTAACTAAATGATTCATAGGTTAACAGGAACCACTGTGATTTTGTATTCTGGACATTTTTATAGTAAACGCTATAGAGTTTCTCCCTATAGCTTCTGGTAGAGCCTGGGCATTCTTTTTCTGTATCTCCTCAGTATCCCATAACAAAAAAACCCCAACAAAAACA
>VYXB01002618.1:964316-1068756 GCA_013397135.1 Pachyramphus minor | reverse complement strand
TCCAACCTAGTTGATTCTGTGAAGCTCTCCCCATCCAGTTAAATCCTTGTATTTAACTGAGCCTCTGTGATTCTGCAGTAGAGCACTCCCCAGATTGATAATTTTTATCTCATGTGTAACAATACTTAGGCACGATGGGGTTTGCGGTCCAGAAGGAATTTTGGCTCCAAGTCTGAATCTCTCTTTTGCTGTTGTGGGTTTAAATGAGATCCTTTAGTATTATTTGAACTCACTGTGAAAGATTCATCATTTAATAATATTTTGATCTTAATTTGTCTTTGCAGCCACTGCTTTCTTTCAAAGTCTGAGACCACAGGAAGAAGTAACCCCTTTGAATTTGTAGCTGGCTTTTAAAAATGTATAACTGGGTAATAAATATTTTATATGCTCTTCTGCATCATTTTACCTCACAGGGTTCTGTTACTGCCGTAACTCTTGTTGTTACATGAAATGCCACGAAGTGGCCCAGTGTTAGTGTTATTCTTGAATAATAAAGAGAAAAAAAGACAACAAATTGCAGTTCTACCTGTCAAATTTTAAGCTATACAAAAATCAAACAGTAAATACATTAAATATTAATGACAATCTGAGCTACTCCGACACTTTGACTATTTTTATGGATCATTCTCATTTCATTTCTAATACAGAAAAACTTAGAAGCCACTGTATGATACAGTGAGTATTCTGTACAAACATGATTTACAGAGTTACATGTTCCTAAATGAGGTATATTATCAAATTTCTTCATTCTAAACACTATATTTCACACCATTACTATTTCACTGCTTCTAACTGATACACATCAAAAATATGCAAAGCCAGATGTCTCTTATATGGCTAAAGTGAAGCAAAATAAAAAAAAACCACCTATATAGCTAGAGTACAACAATGCTATAAAAACTGCTTGGTGCTGTGTACCTTTAATGCTCTAAATGCAGAGTGTCTTGAGTATTTTGGGAGCAAAAAAGAGGGGTAAAAATTAGACAAACATAGATAGATATTGCTGAAACTCCCTAGGCCAATATCTGCCTCTGCACATCTAAGTACCCAACTAGCTGCTACTAAAAGTCAATACATGACAAAGGCAAACCCAGATAGGAGTAATCTGATTAAATTCAGTTATTCTTCAGATATTATTTTCCATACACGGTTAGCAGGACTCTGGCCAGTTTTGAATGTGAAAATCATTTGCTGATGTAGTATTTTCAAAGTGCAATAGGGAAGAACTGTGCAAAAATAGGGGCTCAGTACATACCCTTCCTATGCATTCTGTACCGACAGGTTTAAAGACAAAGATACAAACACTAAATTTTATAATTGAATACAGATGCTTACATTTTATAACATATTTTATTCAAACAACATCCTGGTATAGATTTTAGTCTCCTTAGGAGCCTCTTGGATGCTGAAAAATTAAAGGAAGGCAAAACAACTGTGCTTTGACTGATGTGGTTTTAGCCTGAAACACTCATTTCATCAGACTGCTGATTGCTGGAAACAAGACTGTAGTTTTCTGTAAACATGATCTAAAAATACAGACTATAGATGCACTTACCTTGAGAGGCCATGAAGCTTCCTGAGTTACTTCTTCAAAGGAAGCCAGGTTAAAAGAAAAGGCTTTTCTTGTTGCAGCAAAGAAAAAAAGCGCACAGCATGCACAAAACTTCAGAAGGTGTCTGTCTACTTGATATCAGCTCACAAAGAACGGGAGATGTGTCGCCTTCCTCATGGTGCAGAGAGCTGCATTGTCTGAGCTGGACAACAGGGGGAGACGCTGTCAACGAACCACGGGAACATTGATCCATTTCAAGGCATTTGCACCAATGGAAAGAGGGAAAAGTGCTTTGTGAGTACAAGGAGGCAAAACTTTAACATACCCACTGGCTAACTGAACAGAGCAGACCTAAAATTCTGCTTTATCATGTACGTGTTAATTTTGACACTACCAAAAAAAAAAAAAAATCTTTGTAATTCAATATTTATGTTTCCACTTCTTCAGGCTATCACCCAGTAAATACAAACGAGTTAATGAAGTTGTGGATGACCCACCCCTAGAAGTGTTTAAAGTCAGTTTGGATGGAGCTCTGAGACATGTGGTCTACTGAAAAGTGTCCCTGTCCATGGCAGGGGGGTGGAACTAGATGATCTTTGAGGTCCCTTCCAACCCAGGCCATTCTGTGATTCTATAGTGTCCCTCTTGCTGACCCCAGTAAACATTCTCCATGCACAAAGCAGGAAAAGCTGCCCTGGGTTTCTCACAGTATTTTATCTTTAGCATCAGCCAAGGGATGTCCTCCAAGGGATGTCATGTCTACACCCAGACCCAGAAAATTACCCGTGCATTCCCCCATGCCCTCCCCCTCACATCCACACAGATTTCTGCTTATCTGTGTTCAAACTGGGTTTGAAGAATTAAAACAGCCTGTCAGTGCTTTGCCCCAGACAAGCACTATCCATACAAAAACATAGCACATGTAAATACCCACATTGCACTGGGAGGAAAAGACAAGGAGGAGAAGGGAGAGTAACCTTTACTTACATGCTCATATTTCTGCCTTGAGTGCCCAAGTCGCCATGGAGATCATCATGAGATCTGCAGGCAGAGGTGATGCATGACTGCAAAAATGGCAGAGCCTAAGCACAGAGCCCAGCAGAGCAGAGTGAAGTGTTGGGGACCATTTTCTGTGCTCTCTGCTATTGCAACTTCTACTGGTTTGAAATGGTCTGCCAGGAGCAAGGTTGAGCAAATTAAATTCCAGAGTCTACGGTTCAGGAAGATGCTGCTGAGGATTCCCTGCAGGAAGAATATAGAAAATCCATCCCTAAAAAACCTCCAAATTATATGGAAGCTGATTTGTATAGACCATACTGGAAAACGCAAGAGCCTTGGGTTTACTTATGGATTTGGCAATGTGAAGTTTCCCAGGAGTTTATCAGTGCCTGCTTGAGAGGTCTCTGGATGCAGAGGCAAGTGCAGGCCAGCCCAGCAGCCACACGCTGATGTCCTCACCCCTGGAAACACTCAGAGAAGGGAGAGGGCGGCCCACAGGCAAAAACTTTGGTGACTGAAAAATGGGCACTAAACAAATTCTTCTGGATTAGGAGGAAGTTTGACATCACTGGAAATAAAAATTAAGAATGATCTAAAGTTTTTGCTTCCTTTCTCCCTGCCAAAAATGTGCTTCTTTGGAACAGAGGCTCTAACCCGAAGAGCAGGCACACAGCCTAAATAAAGAAGAAAGAGAAGAGGGAAAGCTCTGGGTAAATACAGTAAACTTAACTTTGAAAATGACAGATGAAAACTCAGATGAGGTGGCACTCATTTACCTTCAAAAATGCATAAAGACAGAAAATTAAAGGAAACTAAAAGGCCAACTAGTTCTGTCAATGAATAAAACTAGCGTACTACATTAAGAAAGGTGCCTCAAAGAGACAAAACACACCAAAACCATACATGCTGAAAGAAGATGTTTCAAAAATTCAAAAAGCATTTTTGAGAAGCCCACGCAGTTCATTTGCTGACGTGGAGGAACACACAGATGCAGCCTGTGCTGTACTGGTGCCTGTAACAGGGCATCAGCCCCAGTCTCTCCTGCAGCATTGGTGGGCTATGGGACAGGACAGCCTGGCACAGGCTCTGGGCAAGAGGTGCTGCAGTAGCACAGGCAGGTTCTCCTACCTGCAGAACCCAGGTTTCATTATCCTGCCACTCGTCAAATAAACGTTTCCCTAAAATAGTTCTGCCCCAAAGAACTAATTTTCTGGCATTATTCAAAAAATTGCAGTAAGTAGGTAACAGAAAGATATAAAACTTGGCTTAAAGTATATTTTTTTCATTTCTTTCACAAATTTCCATACTTTTTACAATGTCTTGTCTTACTCTCTTCCTACTATTTTATTCTGAAGCAATAATTTCAGTAGATTATATCAGTAGATTTCTGTAGGATTTGCAAACCATAGTCTTGCATTGGCATAGGTCCTTACAAGTAAAACTTCATGTTTAAATTTTATTTAATCAGAATTTTTTTCTTAAAGAAAAATTACATTTTATCTTGTCTATAACTACCACTTCTACAAAAGCTCAGAGATCCATCACTGCTGAGCTGGTGTACTAGCACCACTGCACTTAATGCTGATTACATAAAATATTGCAGCCTGTAGGATACCTATCCATGGACTAAGACATCATTGTCCCCAACACAGAACTAAACCGCAGGCTTTCCTCCAGAAAGCATGTAGTAATAATCAACCAGGTGGATCAAGAGAGCAAAAATGCCACATGGCTCAGCATAGATGCTGTTTCTCTGAAGCCTAATCTCTCCCATTTTTTTCAGGCAATGGTTTCACAAAATACACCTTCACAAGAGAAAAATAAGAGACAGCAAAAAATTTCAAAGTATTAAGAAAAGCTGTTTGATTTCTTGTCCTGCTCCCTGCTGCTCGGAAAACTATTCCATGAGCCTGGTGCAAGACATTTGCCCTTGTACTCAGCAGGGAAAAGATGACACTCCCCTTTCCCCTCTGTATCACCATCAGCTCCCTCAGGTAAGCAGAAACTGCCTCTGCCCTTGTCCCCATGGTCTCGACAAGTTCAGGTAAGAACTCAGCTCCTCCACACCTGCCCTTATGGAGCTCCAAGTGTTAAGACCACTTAACACTGTGCCATCCGCTGTTGAGAGCAGGGTTGGAACAGCATACAGGCATCATGAAATGCACCCCAACCTCACCAAGCAATGCCTGAGGTTCCCTGCTGCTAAGAGGGATCACTGCTAATCACTGTTTCCATTTTAAATTTCCTTTCCTCAAAATATCAGTTGTGACCAGCAATTAAGATGCATTGTTATCATCAATTTTTAATAGGAAATCATATAGCCTTTTTCTTCCCTTTTCTAGCCTTGCCTTTAATACAGGGAGAAATGCTGAGTGTGAGCATAAGTATCAGACTGTGACCCTGTGCAATAATAAAGCCCTAAGCCACATATTTTTACCCAATATTGCTTTCTGCACTGGGGATGGGGGCNGGGGGGGGGGGGGGGGACAGGGAAGGAAATAATTTTCTTAAATCAGCTACCATTTAGTATGGTTCTCACCTTGAACTTCGGTTTGTGAGGCGTCTTGCTTCAGCTGGTATCTACGGGAGCTCCTCCCCTCCAAGGACGTCTGCAGTCATGTTGGAATTCCGCAGCCAGGTCCCCGGCACGGCAGCGCTGAGGGGCTGGATCGCAGCCAGTGCCCGCCGGCAGCGCACGGAGCAAACACGCGCTCCAGGACTGCCTTCCCTGCCCTTCCTTCCGTGGTGGGGTTATCAGGCATTGCCATTAGGTAGCTGTTACACGAGGTGTCTGTTGTGCATGAATTAACAGAAAAATGCAATCTTTAAAATAACAACTCTCCGCCAGTCTGATCTTTATTTTGCATGTAACTGAACTGGAAGAAATGGGATTAAAATAGCAACATGTAAGGAAAAAAATCAAGGAAGAAACCTTTCAAGCATTTGTGTTTAGAGATGGTACATGGTATTGAATATGTATCAGCAATTTTAATGCTACCCCTCCAGAAGTATTGATAGGGATGAGCAACTAAATATAGATGTCAGCAACATACAGCAATCAACTGGAAATTCATAAACCAGCTTCCACACCAAATTTTGACACAGGACAAGGTTTTTGCTAGGGACAGGGGCTGGTTGTCTGTCTGGTTGGTGGGGTTTTTGTGGAACAGGTGTTTAGTTTTTGGTTTTGTTGGATTTTGGGGTTTTTTTGGGGGTGGTGGTGGCAGAGAGGTTGGATTTCTGTTGCATTAGGGATTTTGGGGGATTTTTGGGGGGGGGATTAAAATCACAAGTAAAATCTTGTTCTTATGAAAATTACATAGTTCAAGGGGCTGTGGGCACTATTACTGAGTTCAGGTACATCCTGGTTTCCCAGCAGTTCTGATACAGCTCCGCAAAACAATTAGTCCAGAATACTGAGTTCAACCCCAGACCCAAATATTTCAATTTGAATCATATTAAGTATGTTTTGGATTAAAAGCAGAGGAAGTTTGGTCATCAAGAGGCTGATTTATGTAAGCAGACCATGTGATTTAAGCAAAAAATAAGGCCAGAAAGGAGGAGCATAGAAGACCTGAATGTATCTCGCACCAAAACCTGTACCAAAAACTCCTTGCTGGTCATGAAGAAATTTTGAAACTGGTCTTTCACCTCTGAGGGAATTTACCCGGACTCATGAACACTCTGAGGAAATCTTTTTACATCTATCCCGAGGATGAATCTATCCTGAAGATCTGTTCTGCTCCAAATAAAAATCTTTTTGTATTAATTATGTCAGAGTGTCATAAAGAATAACTTTATAGCTCTCTGGCAAGAGCACACTGGAAGTACAAAATTTACTTGATTTAACTGTGTATTGGAAGCAAAGAGATTTTATGCTTCTCTTCTGATTACTTTAGTAAACTGAGATTAATCTATTTTCAGAATCTTAAATGAACTTACTGCTTTTATTTTTGCTTGAAATCATCTGCCAAGTTCAACTGAAATTCACAAACCATCTGAACTTCTGTTTGCTGATTAAACACAGACTCAAACTGCATCTTGCCTTTCCTTATGTGTAACCAAATCCCTCTGAACACTTTGCAGGCTGAAAGCAAACAAGAGACATCCTTCCTGGGAAGTTGTAAGCTTCCAAAAGACTAACCAAAGTGCAACTGCCCAGCAGCCCCTAACAACTAGATCTTATGCTTGCCTCTAATTAAATTTTATCCATTTAAGCCTGTGATAAAATGGGATAAAGTACTCAATATACACTGGTATATTAATTAATAATATTATTTCTGTCTTCTAGTACACTGAATGACAGAAGTCTTGGATATAAATTGCAATTAACAGTCCTGGTGATGATGTAGAACTTCTTTGCTGGGTTGGAAAATTCATCAAGTAAAATTAGAATGGTTCTGTGCTGTAGAAGAAAAACTAGTACTTCTCCCATACCTCTCCTTTTCCCTTTCTCCACAATGAAACATATAAATTGGAAGAAAGTATACTGTAAGTGAAAATGTACTGTACACTGACTGCAAGTCACAGTATCAGAAAACACTGAGGATATTTTAGGTGTTGTTTCTCAGGTAAAAGAGACTTGCTTTGAAATCAACATTTGCATCAACTGTCACATCAACAGTCTAAGCTTCCATCAAGGCACCAGGTAAGATCTGGACAGCCCTAACTCTGTCCATGTTAGCCAACAGCACAACAGCAGCAGAGCTGCAGAAAGAGAAGACGGGCACCAAGGACTCACCACGCTTAATGGTTCTTTTGCTTTGGCTCTTGTGTGGCTCTTCAGTTGAACACCATTGGCAGGTTTTGCTGTGTGACTGGAGCATGTCCTCCAGCTTGGTTCCATCCAGCAGGAGTTGGGCTGCACACTCCAGAAAAACTGATTCAAATCAACACTCAAGCACAGCAAGGGAGGATGACCAGGAGATTCCCTTAAAATACTCTGTCCAAACTAAATCACTAACATGGACATACCCAGCTGACCACAGTATTTGCTGTTGGATAACACCTTCCATCCACAAAGGACATTTCATTTAAGGTGCAGTACATTTTTGGCAATCATTACGATGTCTGTCCAACAGTTGAGTTTTCCTAGTTCCATATCTGTAAAATACAAGCCAATGTTACCAAGTTACTCTAGGAAGCTACTGGAGTGTCTGTTTACAAGGTAATACTGAGTAACACAGATCCAGTGATCCAGAGGTGAACAGTTTTGTGCTCATTCAGGGCACAGGAGGTGATGATTCCTGACACTACCATGAGGGCTGCAGCTATTCCAAGATTTTTAGTTGATCTTCTCCACATTTTCATAAAGTCACCATTCAATATTCTAAGTCTAAATTTAAACAAAATAAATCATTTTTCACTTTTTGAGGGAAGGAAAAGAAGAGAAGTGGATAAGACATCCAGAAGATTTAATGACATAATGCTAACTCCATTAGGACATGGAAATTAATTTCAGTTTCCCTGAGGTATCTTATTTTAATTAACAAATCCATGATCCTGCTCTATTAATTAGCATACTGAAAGAATAATAAGTTTTAGATGAGCTTAGTTCTAATAAAGCTTTTCGTTCCCTAAAAAAATAATAAAAGGAATTAAGAATCTCAATCCAATTTGTTTTCTACATTTAGTACCCATATTTTGAAATTCTCCCCAATAGTACAGCACAACTATTTGTCATTTCTTTTAATTTGAAAATGTTTTGGCTTTTCTCTCATTGTATTTAAGATATTCTACCTATTGAAGAGGTGGTAGTGGCCCACTAAGAAAAGTAATTCTTGCAGGATTCCAGGTAATTTTATTTTTCATATTATTTTCTACTCATATCCAATAGGGATAACATATGAAATATTTTTAAATACTTATCTACTGCTGATTTTCCAAAGATCCCATACAATAATAGTTATCCATCAGCATCTCAACTGGGTCAAATAAAATTCTAGGAACTTACCTGGTACACCAAGCTGCACAGCAGGTGCTTTGTGCCTCAGTTTCCCTGGACCATTCAGTGGTTGCTGAGTGGTCACTATACTACTGGTCTAATCCCACATTTTTATAGACATATTAATGCATTAGTCTGCTCAGAGTGGATCTGGAAACCTGATTCTTTTTTTCCCAAGTTTATGTTCCTGTCTTCCTGTATCGCAGGTCACTTACTGCAAAAAAATCACAGCAAATTTTCCATTTGTTTTTGATTCCAGAAGCAACAAATTTGTGCCTTATATTCCTGCAAAGCACTCAGCAGAATATCCTGTTATACAAAGTAAAAGAAGAAAAGAAAACATGAGCAAATCACCAATGACTTAGGTTAGCAAAAAAACCTAAGAGGAAAATTTCTGCATAGATGAAAATGGATAGATGCTCATAACTTTTTGTCCTGTAAAGACAGCTTGCTTCTTTGACCTAGCACCATCTGTAAAACAAATGAGAGCAAAAGTGAACACTAGGAGGTTGCATGTGCACAATTTTTCTAATTAGTATCCCTTGACAGCATTTTGCTTATGTATTTCAAATTACCAGGTCAAATGTTTTCCACCAAGTAGTGAAGAACAAAAGTCAAAACAGTTATTATGTGACAGAAAAACAATCAGCATTAATTGAATTTGTAAAAAGAGTTGAACAATTTAAAAATACGTGTTGTAATGGAAAATGTCTGCCAGCTCCATCACTGCAGCCTTCCATCAATCGGGAAGACTGCAATGGCAGGAACTGCTCTATACCCATAACAAGATGCTCTTATAGTTTAAGTTGGTCCTGCTGTCTCCTCATCTCAGCTCCCTTAGGTTTGATCAGCACTGTTGTATATCCCGTGGGATCCCCAAGTGACACCCTGGTGCTCCATTGCCTCTGATGTATGCAGGAAAATGATGGATATTCTCTATAAGGATACTGAGAGCATGGACAGTTCATTATCATAGACAACAACTTCTTGCAAGAATATCTAAATATTCATCTATGTTTGCTTTTTTTTTATTTCATCTCCTTTTCATCTCCATGTGGTCCATGAAGGAAGCCTAATTAGCATGTCCCTCTCATATCTTTGTTTTCTCCTCAGACACCTAATAGCAATCATTCTCTGTGTTTATTTCAACTGTTTATGTCCCAGGCATGTTAAAGAAGGATGTTTCTCAGCAAAATTATTAACATGCTATCACTTTATCATTAGGTTTTATGTTTGGTAGGTTACTCAGAAGAAATATAGCAGTTCAAAGAAACTTTCCCTCCCCCTGGCCAAGAAAATTCAGAGATTCGTTGCTCTAATAATTTATCTTCTCAGAATAACCCTTATCTTAGAAGACTGAGACCATGGGAGCAGTAAGCATCCTTATTTCATACTTCATATTTCTTAATTAGAGTTTCAACATCTCAGCATTGATATTTTTGCTGTAGTGGGGATTGGCAGAGATAGAACCATTGATTAAAAAAAAAAAAAAGGCTATTTTCCCTTAGTGGGAATTAATGCTTAATAATAGACTTAAATAATAACATCTTAATTAGATTGCCAGATGTCATTGTGTATCAGGTAAAAATACAGAACTTCAAGTTCCAGATTTATTCAAAAGATTGGGAAGTTAAAAGAAGACTCCCTGTCCTGCTAAGTACACACACCATTTTCATGTGGCAATTATACAATTTTACCCTAATACTTACAGTTTGAATACAGTAGACAGACAGGGAAAGACTCAGCATACCAAAACCTGAAAATGTAATTAATTATAACAGAAAGAAATGAGAATGATCACATACTGGATGAAATTCTGCTATCATTTACTCCAGCATAGTAGTTTATTCTGGTGACTGGTATGTGAATCTGTCCTCTTTTATATATGTGTGTGTATATATATGCATATATATATTTATCCAAAGAACTATACATTTTATAGACTGCAGCATTTGGTTAATGGTTACTAAATCTGGCATTTACAGAGACATTAGGAAAGATGGTATTTATTTGTAATTTTATTTCCCTCATAGTGAAACATGAAACCCATACAGCTGTACAATGAAGATGATTAGAATTGCCAGAAATGAAGGCCTCCTGGGAAAAAAAAAATATCAATAGCATAGTTTAACTACATGAACCATAATTGCATTATTAGCTCTGCTGTGCTCTACCACAGAAAAGCTAATGACATGATTCTGAAGAAGCTTTATAGATTATGGAAAACTGTATAACCTCTTGCTCTCTCATTGACAACACAACTCATTTGAGATCCCTGCCATTAAGGGAAGGGAAACTGCCTCATTTTTTCACAAACCTTGTGATTATGTCTTTTCATGGATTTTAAATATTAACTGTATATATGCCCATGGACCAGTAGCTGAAATAACAAATAACCATTTGTTCAACCTGAGCTGTGGCAAATTCAGCACTGAATTGTATTTTCAGTTTAAGTCCAATACATAAATAACTGTTGCAGAAGGAGAGAAGAAGAGGCACTCCCTGCTCCAGATATGCACTGGCTGTACCTGAGAGGCAGCAAGAGGGTTACTATCATAAAGTGTCAGTGAAATGAAATGTCTGGAATTTTTCAGAGTTCTAATTGTACTTACTGCTCAAGCAGCCTGCCTACAGTTTACTAGCAGAACGGCAGTTTAAAAGCACGAGACCAAAATAATTTCATTATGTTCTGACAACATGCAGTCGTTATTCCCAGTGAGTCACTCCCACTTTTTCCCTGTGTTTTCCCCCTCACACCCAGCCCCCAGGTTGCAAAAACATAAATATATGAAAGCCATGATTATTTTGTTAGTTACTGGAATAGAAGAAATACATAATCAATATTGATAATTCTTGAAACACAAAACGATCCAAGAATATGTCCTAAAACATTGGGCCTCCATCACATCACATCACCTCCTCCATCACATTTCACAAATCGAACTTGTTTGACTTGTACCCATTTGCTCTTGGGCTCCTGAGAGACCTGCAACAGCCTATATAGATTTTTTTCCCACTTTATACGTGCACTGATAGGCACCTGTGGGTTTCTCCTTATTGCTGCAAGTTCACCACCATACAAGGATCAGCGGTTTCTTTTTTCATTGGGAAGGTGGATTTGTGGGTTCTGTGGCAACTGAAAGAGAACCAGCCCTGCAGTATTTCCCAGTTCAAAGCTCAAAGTGGACATAATTAATTTAAACCAGTCTAGGTGATGGATCTCCTTCACTGCACTGAGCAGCCACAGGCATCACCTGCACAGTTCCTGTGCAGGGGCAGAGCAGGGCAGCCCGGCTGGGCATGGCACTCACCCCACGGTGTTTGGTAAATGGGCAGGCTTGCTCCTGCTCCTGGGGCTGAGGTGGTGCTTCTGCCCTCACTGGCACCATAAAGGGACTGAGAGCATGAGACAGAAGGCTTGTCTTTAAACTGGACACAGGATAAAAAACGAGCATTGATGGACCAGCAAAATCAACTATAATTATGTACACATCATCCTCTGTGTAAGTTCCTACTGAGGTGACTCACAACTGTGAAAACCTGCTATCACATTCTGCCCACTGGGGCTCAAAGGGGCTGACTTACTGAAGGACCCACCAACACACTAAATTAAATCCTCTAACAACAGAATTTCTAAACGGACATTCATTTGAGATATACACAAGATACGTTGGCTGAGAGTCCAGAATTTCTTGGAAAGCAATGCCTATCTTGAGGAAACGTGCATGTTTCCAGGTTTATAGTTTCCACTGTCATCTCTGCTGGGTTTACCTATGCACGGTAAGATGTTGCCATCAAGCGGCCGTTCCCTCAATTACAGACAGAGCCTCCCCTCCGGGGCAGCTGCCTGCGTCTCCCCCGCGATGACTCTGAACTCTCTGGTGTGTACATGTAGTAACTCAGCTACTACATTACTCAAAACCACTTTTAATCCCAAATGCTTTGAATCTCCAAAAAGAAGGAGGAGATTTAAAGCATCCAAATTAGCAGCATCTGACTTATTTACTAGTAAAATCCAGCCAGACATATTTTCCTCTCTAGCAGAGAATAACATATAATTCTAATTCGAGAGAGCAGGTATGTAGGGAAGCATTGCCCTTACAGTTGTTGCACATACTTCCTTACAAACCATAGGGGGCATTATGTTACCATACTTTGTTCTTCTCATTTATCAATTTAAAATGATGCTCTGCTATTGTCGTATTCATCAAGCTCTCAAAATCCCTGTCTTGGCAGCAATGCAAGAAATAAAAAAGAGAAAACTATGTTCTCTAAATTCTACAGTTTCAAAAGTCCTTTCCAGGACATTTAAAACGTGGGATAGGAACCCTTTCTTATTACCTGCATTTAGATCTATTTACATGCTCTGAAATGTGCAGATTAATCTGTAAAGTGTCAAAAATCTGTTGCTGAGTGAATTTACAAAGAAAGCAAGGGACTAACCTTCTGGAAGAGATGAGAAGAACCATACAATTTTAGAGTCCCGGGCTCTGCACAGCTTGAGTATTTCCTCACTGTTCACTTGAAAAGAAATGCAACTGCAGGTTTGATGGGAGAGGGCAGGATGGCTCAGGATGGTCCACCTGTGCCTTCACACAGCACATCAGGCACCTACAGGAGAACCTGTAATCTGCAATATCCGTACTTTGGCTCTGCCACCAGGTCTCAGCCAGTCCCTTGGTCCCCTGTGATGTTGCTGTGAACACCCACCACACAGCCAGCAAAGGCCCCGGGGGCTGGAGGCAGGGATTGTGCTCTGGGTGCCATCACTTGGGAGCCTCTGGGCACAGTCACAGGTTTGTTTCTACAACTGCAGTGATTTAAAGCACCTCTATCCCCCTTCACCTCTCATATGGCTGTGTAACTGCAAACATGAGCACAGGTCTGTAAAACAGGGGTTTCCATAAACCTTTCCCACTCTGTGCTCCAGTTTACTTGTACAGCTCTCAGAGCCAGTGCCAGGTGGCCATGGAGGGAGGGTTAACGTGCCTACAGGTACTCCCAAAGTCCAGTTTAATAATTTTTGCATGCTTTGTGCAGAAAGTGGGTTTGAGGATCTTGTCAACAGCAGAATTTAAAGGCAATTTCAAAATTGCTCACAATTTTTTCTTACGGGAGTTATCTTTAAGGGAGCAAGAAGGAAGCCTTTCAAACATAAAAGTCACTGTGATTTAGCCCAAATTCAGGTTAAAAAGAGCAACATTAATTAGCAGCCTTGGTGAATCTAAACTTGCTTTAAACTTTAGTCTAACAGAAAAAGGCTGATTGCAGAACAGATCCTCATCTTAAGTTTCCCTTGGTTAAGAAATAAAGCGGGGAAAAAAAAGGCAGATTTTGTAACTTGCTTTAATAATAAATATTTAGACCACTTCAGAATAAATGCCAACTTCTGAGGGTGAAATTTGATACTCTCTATGGCATCAAGACATCTCCTCAGTTCCTTGCTCAAATAAAGGCTTGCAAGAACAAAATTCAGGAGAAACAGATGAAATTTAAAGTATTAGATTGTAAAATGGCAACTGAGACTTGGGTTTTGCAAGAGAAAAAAAATGGAGTACCAGCCATTTTTATAAAGAATCCTTAGGAAATTTCAAGCTTTTAGTATTCATAAACTCACTGCTTATTACTGTCATCCTGAGAAGAGGAAAAGGAGAATATAATGAGAATGACAGAAACATTTTCTGGTAAAATATGTTTTCCTGAAACACTTCAAGGAACAAACAATTTGCTACTAAGATGGTTCCCCCACCTGAGAACTGCACTCCATGTTTCATTTTGAAAAAATTGGTGTTACTTCATACCATCCTGTTTCTCTCCCATTCCTTTCAGTACAGAGATCCCTCAGATGCAGAAAGGATGTATTGATACTTCTTGGTCTCACATCACACTTCAGCCACTCAGTGCTGGTAAAAAGCTTCTACCAAAGAGAATAAAGCCAGCTGCATCCTTCTAGCAGCAAACAGTGCCTGATATCTCTGACAGAAGGTGTGAGCACTTACTGAAAGCAATCGCTGTGGGTTTTGCTATCTCACAATAGAAAACATAAATACATACTGAATAAAAGCAGCAGAAGACAACCTCCACCATGGGAAGAGTGGCAGCCTCAGGAGCATCAGCAAAGTGCTGGTTGTACTGCATGAAGATGTAAGTGATCGAACAAGGGGAGAGTTCAGTGCTCTTGACACCTACAGAAATATTATCAAGAGAAAGAAAGGGAGATGGGGCCATCTAATTGCATAATATTAGAAGAATACTTGCATAATTACAGAGCAACAGTGACAGCTGCTTACGATGTCCACAATCACGCGCTGCAGGTGGTAATTTATCCATAGGTTTCCCATTCATCTGGATGGAAAGCAGCAGGGGGTGGCCTATTGGCATCCCACATAATGTCAGACGCTTTAAGCAACTACCATGCATTTCCCCATTTTAATTTTGGGAAAAGGATACGGACTCGCCTTATGGTTAAGTTTCAGTTTTAGGACTGTATTTTTTTATTTTCAGAGATGGCACAGGACAAGTAGGAGATGAGCAGAGAAGTCAAGTAAAGTTCCTAGGACTTTTGGTTTTACAGACCTGGTTTCTGGAATTTTCCCTTAAGACGTATTCTCTATTGAGTGGTTTTTTACAGAAGGGGGTAAAGGAGAGTTGTGCCATTTAAAATTCCGGACTCTAAAATACCAGTAAGCACAAAGACAACTGTTGGTAGTTTGAATAATAATAATATATATCTACAAAAGCCTTCTTTGTTATTTTATTTATACCTTAATTATATCGCTTCTAAAAACACAGTTTAGAAAGAAGGGCATAGCTCAGTGCATATCCTTTCACCTCCTTCATGCATATGAGTATACAAAATTCACCTCAGGGTCAGAAATCAAATGGTTATTATGGCTTCAGAAGGAACATCACACATGCCGTGCTCTGTGGTGTCTCACAATACAGTCTCTTCATCTCCTCAGTTACCATCCACTCTTTATTAATAAGCAGTGAGCTCAAAACAGAACAAAGCTTTAATCCTATACTTCTTTTGAGCAGGATAGTGTGCTATCTTACAGCCTTCTCTTAGTGGTATCCACATACCATATGCTTACAGTGATATTTGCTTTATTTTTATTTCCATTTAAGACTATGTGTTTTCATGTTTTCCCTCATGTATTTTAATCACTTGTTGAGCAATGCTGTCACCTTATTGCCTTGGTCTTACAATGCTGGGTGAGCTGCCAGAGCTTCCAGAAGTAACAAAAGCCAGTTTCAGCCATGCTTATTATTCTCAATGCTGCTAGGAAAAGCTGGCAGGCTCACTTTGTCACTTTTGCAGCTGGGTGGCATTTATGAGGTGTGTTTCATGTTTTCACAGCACTAACTTGCATCACAGAAAAGCACAAAACTATAATTTTAATTGGAGTAATCATAGGTATCATTCTTGCCACTCTATATTACATTAAGTTAATGAACTTTGGGAAATACACTTGAACACATCATCGCGATCAGCCCAATTCATTATAAACCGTATGCTTCATTTACATGGGTTCCTAGTTTATTTTACTGGGGGTGGGGAATATGCACCCTCTGTAATCAGCTCGACTTTTTTTCTTCCACACACAAATTATTACTTCTGACAGACAGTCTGAAGTGACAGGAACCAAAGAAGCACAAAAAGAATATGTATATACTCTAAACCAGTACTGTATTCAGGACTGGAGTGCTAAATATGAGAAAGGCATGAAATAAGGTTTTGAAAAGCTGTTTGTTTGGGTCTTTTGTTTGTTTGGTTTGGGGTGGGAGGGTGCTAAATCCTTTTACTTATTTATTTGTTATGGGGAGAGTGAGGCAACTTTTCCTACCATTCACCAGGACTCTCCTCTGTAACTGTGCTCTCCAGCAGACCCCGTGCAGTAGGGAGGGATCCTACCTTGCAGCTTTTGGTTCTTGTTTCCCTGCCTCCCTTCCCCTTAAAGCTCAACTTGATTTAAAAAGAAAATAATCACAGCTGGCTTAGAGTTAAAATTAACTTGAAGGAAAACAGAGCATCTCAAAAAGAAGAAAAAAAAAAACATTGCAAAGTCATTCTCCCTACATTTCTGTCAGAAGAATCTCTTCCACTAGTTGACTAAGGAACTTTCCAATCTCATTTTACTTGCCGTGCCATATATATTATGAAGTTAATTCTGAACAAGAACATGCCTGTGCATTCTTATGCAGCATAACTAAGACTGCTGTTGCTTTAGAGCTTGTAAGGCCATTCCAGGGACAGAAGCAATGCTATTTCTCTACCCGCTGCTTTTTCTTGTCAACCAGTCCACCTAGAAACTCTTCTGCTCTATCATATCTCATATTTCTTTACTTCACGGATTTTTCTCTTTGTATGAAGCCAGAAAGCAGCAAAGATCTTGCAGCTTTCATAATTTCAATATACCCTTATTGAATGCAAGCATTTAGAACATACAACTGTGTAGTAGCTCACAGCTCCAAGGGCAGATTTTTTGAAAGAGCAGTTCCAGGGAAGCATGTACAAAGTAGAAAACTCTCAGATAATTTCAAGGTCACTTTCATCAGAAAGCCTGACTCAAGCCCACTGTGTGACAGAATTAGCAAGCAGCTGCAGCCATCATGCCCATGCAGTACTTTTTGATAAGTTTGCCTGTGAAGATGATAAGTAGAACATATAGGTCATGATGACAACATGCATCTACTAACTAGCTCACGTTAGCTAAAGCTGACAAATGTAAATTAGCCTAGGACACATTTTGTTCCCCAAACCAAGAAATTTCTTTCTAGTTTTGTCAACTTGAGTGTTGTCTTCTGATTTGCACATACTCATATCACTTTCTCCTCATTAGCTAATAATACATTTTTTAAATGGGCAATTAAAAGCATCAAAATTCCCATTATGTTACAGATCACATCTCACTATTCTAAGGATGAACAAACTGCAAAACCCAGAAGCAGCTCTGTCATACTACAACCAGAAGCATAGTTAGACTTGGTTATTATCACTAGAATTAGAGGTCCCTTTTAAGCATCATGGTCTTTAAGTCTTATTTTCCCACTACTTATTTTTGGAAATCCAAGTGTTAGATTAAGTGTTTACTGTTCTCTTTCCAAACAGCTGTAGGTTTCTGTAATAATTTAGCAAAAAGGGAAGGAAAGGGTTTACAACAGCTGCAAGTATTTGTTTTTAGATGTAGATGCCATGATACTCTAAAAATATTTTTCAAAAATAAATACAAGCAAAAAACCAGAGACACTGTGGCAGTACCTAAATCTCAGTTGCTGTCAAGTGCTCTGTAATCCTAAAGGTGACTCAGGCAGTCTTGTAGGGTGGAGATTTCAGCATCTCTTGACTCCTGCTAATCTTACTATTGAGGCAGCATCAACTTTTTATTCTCAGAAATTTCTTATCTATCTGCCCACTCTTGCCTCCCTTTGCAAATTTTGCACAATAACGAGAAGATGAGAATATTACTCTGTTGTAAGAGAGTGGGTGGAAAAGAGTAAAAAAAAAGAGATATTAAAATGGATGATGTGAATAATTAAAACCACTTTTCTACCTACTGAAGGAACAGAAAGCACAAAGATGAAAGTGAGGTTGCTTGTTTTATGAGTTGCCTGGCCAATCAATACCATCCGTCAGCAGCAACTGTATAAACACATCCTCTCAGCAAAGCCTTTGTAGAGCCACCTGCACCCTGATCCAGACTGAACCTCAGTGACATTTTAAACATTCTCACGAGAAGTTTTCTTCATTCGATGAACACAGCATACTGCATGGCTGAGCAAATTACTGGAACATATGCAGCGGTAGTTTAGGATTTTCCAGCAGCGGTTAAAGTTGTTGGGTTTTTTTTTAACCAATGCTGGTTTTTAACATTTGAAACCCCCATATTGATTTCCGTTCGTGTTCCAAACAGATTTGACAAAACTTTTGCATACTTTGCAGTTTGATTCACAACTGCCGAATTCCCCAGCCACTGTAGATCAGTTTATCTGCACTGAAGTCAGTGGAGAGTGGTGAATTCAATCTAGCTGAGGATTTAGGCTATTGCATTTTAAAGTTTAAAACAAAAAAAACAGCAGCATCTTGAGCAGTTACTTATTATTGAGCTATCAGGCTTATTTGTTTTTTGCAGTGTTTGGCAGAATCATAGAAGTGAATTGTCATTGCAGTAAGCAGGGGGTTATACATACAATTCTCATTAACAATAGTATTCTTCTTTGGATTTTGCAGTGCCAATGCCACCTAATCAGTCCTAGCTTTCATGCTTCTGCATGCACAAAGCAGAAGGAATGGGACATATGGAAGTGAAGTGAAATTACTATGCAAAAGTAACCCCAACCTGGTTTCATCACTGAACTTCACAATCCCCAAACAATGTGAGCCACGATACTTAACAGTTCACACAGAATTCAAGGCACTCATCATCTTAACCAGTCTGCTCTCAGTCTCCAGGTTTGCCGTATGGAGTGTTCCCTTGATATAAAGATAGACTTTAGTATAAAAGGTCTATCTCGAAGTTCTATTAAATAGTCCATCTTTACATTAAACTTCTGCCAAAAGAAAATTTATTTATTAACGATACTATTTACTTTTCTGTTTAGACCTGAAATCATCAGGTGTTTTTCTGTTTCTTCAGTGACAGAAAAATATTAACCCACAACTGGTTTAATGCATGTGCATAAAAGGGGATAAATCACATTGCATCACAGCTTCCTCCTTCTATTTTTCCAGAGCGCTATTTAGTTTTGTGGCTCCATTCTCAAATTGTGTCATGGTTGTCCAGAATCAAGGTAATTCAGTGTACAAAGGAAGAACAGAAATTAGAGGTGTAGCAGGAGCGCTATAAGAAGTATTTTCTGTTAGCATTTTTATTTCCCTTCTCTGTTCAGTCAAGCACAGTGGTGCTGTGGGTTTACTAAAGTGTAACTTTTTCCTCTTACACAATATTGGCAGATTCATCACCAAAACTTTCCAATCACCGTGTATGCTTGAGTGCCAGGTACTAAATGACATTGTCATTGATGGGTGGTTTGCCAGAGACTTGGTCTCTAAAGTAGGTGACATTACAATACCAACAGTGACACTGGGACATAAAAGGGGCAGAAAGCCAAGAAGAGAATACAGGCAGATCTACCAACCTTTCCTGTGAAACTTCCATTACTTCTTTGCTTGACCTCAGTCAAGAGACAGCAGTCATTAGTAAGTTTTCTCTTTGCCACCATGACCAGGAGAAGGAAAAAGCCAAGTGGAATGAACCTGTGAAAACATTAATTTGAAATCAGTTGTGGCAAAGGAAAAGTGTAAAGTTCTGCACCTGCCTTGGAAGTGAAATAAGCAATGAAGTATGAACTCCAAATCTGTAGATGAGATCTGTCCATACGATAAAAACTGCTGTAGTTGCACAAAACAGTAAAAATATTTGATAAAACATGTCCTGCTTCCTAAGAACATCTAGTTTTAATGAAATTTGAATATTTCAAATAAATGCTTGTACAAAATGATAAACAGTGCATCCCATAAATTTCCATGGGAAAAATTAAAGGAGGAAGGGTGTGTAAACATAAGGACCATGTCAGAAAATTTGTTTTTCCAGTAAATATCAGAGGAATTCATTGTAAATACAGTGAGATTAAGAGGCTCCACACTGACTGGTTAAGCAACCCTATGTGCCTGGCCTACACAAAACTTTCAGTGCAGTAACCACCTAATAATTCATTGATAGATGTGTCAAACAAGCAAACAAACAAACCCAAAACAAAACACCCCTATAGGCAGAATATGCAAAATCTCCTCATAAATCAGTAATTATCTTTTTCAGTGTACTTCCCAGAACAGAAAAGCATTACTGGAAGCAGTGGCTAAGCAAATACCTCACATTCCAGACTCCTTCTGACCTTACCCAAAGTATAATACAGCAGAACAATTATTTTTTTTTAGATTTTTTGCTTATAAAAATGATGTGAAAATGGCTTATTCAAGTCTAGAACAGCTTTTTTTTAGTTTGGGAGTCCTTGTTCCAATGGCCATATTTTGACCTGGGCCTGCCTGTGTTCAACGAAGTCTGGATTATTTTGGTTTGGGTTAGATGGCAAAAACAGTGCTGGCTCAAGAGGAGTATTTTCCTGCAAAATCTATTTTTAAGTTTCCACTGTATAGTTGAGAAGTGTTCAAAATCTTATGTTCTTCTAATGAAATAAAATAAGCATCAGGAAAAAGTATTAAAATATATTTTTAAGCTGGAATGAATTCAAAGATGCTGCTGCCAAGCAATACAGAAACACATCTTAACTGATCACATCCCACTGTAGTATAAAATCATTTTGAAAAATCACCTTTTCTGTCATCTTCTATGACAAGCTTTATGTATTTTATTTGTATGCAAGTGAAGGGCAGTTTATTGTGTCCCAGAGGATGAAGTATTAATGATCATTTGCTCCCTGCTGTGTGGCCTGTCATAATTTTGAATAAAGACTGACAGAAGTAACAACCACTCAGCTGGGTAATACTCACCTGACAGTGGCCACTCAGTCCATTTTAACCAAGGTCCTTTGCCAAATCCTCAGGTAATTTTCATTTTAAAAATGCAATTTTTGATAGCATCTGCCGATTGCTAGATAGGAGCAGACTAAACAAACTGTATATTTCCTTTGTGTAGCTGTCAGACTTCTATCTCAGCAGGTGTTTTCCAGAAAAAAAGGCTTCCAATCTGAAAGCCCATTTTGGTCAGCGAGAATCAATCTCTATAACATTTGGCAATTTGTTATATCAATATCTTAACATGGCGAATTCCTTACAGCATATAAGAATTAAATCCAGTTCTGACAAGTAAATAGAAGGGAGATTTTTTTAAAATGATAGTACAAAGTCAAGTGTCAAAAAATCCCACAGATTTGTACAATGTGTTGTCATTCATTTCTCTCTTCTCTGCAATGCTGCCTACTTCATTTTACTTTGAGGCTTGTGGAAAAATCCAGATAAAGACAGTTGTTACCAACTCTGACACACAAATAACCTTACATTTTATTATTCATTTTATGTCCTATAGCCCCACAGTAGATGCACTCTGAGCTATTAAAAAAAGTTTCAAGAAAATGATTTCTGAGTGTTTTCCAAGCACAAGGTACAGATGATTACAAAGATTAGCAGATGTTGGTATCGATAGTCAGTTGACATGCCCCCCACAAAAAAGAGCTGTGTTTCTTTCCAAGCAACTACATTTTATTCTTTTTCACACTGAAACAATATAGAATCTCAATATCCCTGTGATTTGCCTGAAAGCTAATTCCTGACATGAATGATCTTGGTGAAAAACTGATATTGGCAGGAGGAAAATTTTTTCTTTAGGAAAAAAAAAATGTATATGTATATATATATATATATCTTAGTGACAGGTGCACATCAGCTTGAGGCAAACCCTGCCTCCTGGGTGACAGATAGGTTGTGACAAGGTGTGACACGGCTGACGGACCCTACCTGGAGGAAGCAGCATCACCCGCTCCCTTCCCAGTGTGTGCTTCCGAGACCTAATGACAGCCAATATCACTCAGGTGTTGCAGCAATAACATTTTGATGTAAATTAAATAGATACATTGCATCAAAGGCATTTGTATAAATGGCATAAGAAAGGGAAAGAGACTTGTTTGCTGCCTGCTGTTCTTTATATGCAAATCTGAGTATATTACATGGCAACATACTTGCCTTCCATAGCCACATAAATGTTTTACTGTTTTATGAGATGTTTGCAATAAACGTGATTGATGATGATTTTTTTTTCATAATTGCCTATTAGAAATACACTATTTTGGTGACAAATCCTTAAGGGATATCTCAGTTTCAAAACTGAAAAGAATGAGAGATACCTGTACCAGGAATGGGGTGGTGCTGCTAACAAATGTCAAAATGCACATTCAATCTGCTGGTTAATTTTACTCATACATTTCTTTAAGCTTGTTAGCATCCTTTCCAGGTTTACTGAGTTTTGCATTTCAATCAGGTACAAAGATGTATAAAAATACTGCTACTGTACCTTAGGGCAGGCAAATAGTTTTAAGCTACACACACAAATAGTCACAAGGGTGAATAGCTATAATTATGTTGGAGTGCATCCAAGAAACCAGCTATTCTGTTTATACTTCTTGCCTCTTTGAATTTATGTGCACTTCAAGCAAACATACTGTAAACTGATTTTAATGCTAAAACTGTTGACCTCAGTATTGCAGCTTATTAACTATTTTTCATACAATTGCTATTGTATGTGCTGGAAAAGATGTCTGGATAAAAATTTATAGCAGGAAAACTCCTGGACCATTTGTAAAATAATCTTGAGTATTGCTAATAGTCACTTTAAAAGCAGGAACCTTTGGCCTACAGTGCTAAAGCCAAATTCTCTCCTGAGCATCTCTGAAATTGGTCAAGGCGTACAAACAGAAAGAAACCAACCCTGTTTATGTTGTTGTACCCAGTCCTTTTGAAATGTTAGGTATCTGTAGGTTTCTTGCAGCACAAGTCACATCAGAGCGTGGAGACAGCTGCACGAATGCTCTAAAGGTCATACATGGATTTGCACTCATTAGTGGCCCTTGTAATTTATTTGTCAGAGGTTTGGCTCCATTGTTTGCATTAGACCTCTCCACGTATCTTAAGGGAGTGGCAGGAAAGCAGGACTGTAGCAGCTGGCATGAAGAATATGAATTATGTTCCAGGAGTATATGCAACTGTATCCCTTTTATCTATATCCTGTTCACATAAAATCAAAGGAGCATGCATAGGTGAGCTCATGTTTGTGTGTTGCTGCTGAACTACGTTCAGGACCCACTCTCTTGTCACAGTCTTGCTTTTGCGGGAATGTAGTGTTTTGGTTTTCCCAACATTAAGACATAAACAATGAGAACTCTTTTGTACCACTTTGAGTTCGAGCAAAATTGCTAGGGACATATTACTGCTGAGGAAAATGCATCATCCCCTCATTAGCAGTGACCACAAAATATCAGTAACATATCAAGAAAACCATTTGGCGAATATAATGTTCAATAAGTATGCAAACAATCAGAAAAATCTTCTGCAACATTAAATGACAAGAAATTAATTCAGTATCATTTATCAAACTTTTCAAATCTATATATGGTACAATTAAGTCTTTTAAGTTAAATTATAGCAAACAAAAATAGCAATTGTAAACCAGTAAATGAATGGAACCAAACCCAGGACTTTCGCATCTGTGAATTATTAGTCTCAGATTTCCATAACAATACATTTTTTTCTTCTAGGTTAATTGAATTAAGAGGAAATTTGTCCAATTTTTTGCCAAATAAATTAGATTTAATATATTAACTTGGGAAGACATCAGAGGAAATTTACTGGGTTCATTAGGCTTAGGAAATTAAGTTACAGAAAATTGTGCTTCCTTGTAATGGATTTAAGCAGTAATATTTAGCAGTCTGCCAAAGATACACATTTCTCATACAAATAAATATCTTATTATCTGAAAGAGCCACTACTACCTCTCAGCACCTGCAGTCATGATTTGTAGAAGAAAGACTACTTCTAAAGATTCTAAAACACCTACAGAACTCCACAGAATGATAGATAATGTTAGTTGTATCCACAAAAACAAACCACTTGCCCATTATGTGGGGTAAGCAGGGGTTATCTGAATAACCAGAAATCTTGGGTAACATCAGAGCATCACAGTCAGACACTCCAGACTTGGCACATTAGTCCTTGCTCAGCTGTGCTCATCCTCAGCACTCACCCCTGAGCCCCTAAAGCACCTGGCACCTGCCCTCTGTGCTCTCTGGGAGCTTGTAAAGAGAGAACAGGCCAGCTTGGCACACTCAGCACCCAGACCAGGCTCAGTTTGCCTTCTCTGAATTCACAGGAAGATTAATTTACAACCCAGACAAAACTTTCATGATAACAGTGTGCACTGAGGTAAAGAAGTGCAAATTCACAGCCTGGGAGGCTTCAGATATATTCTGGTGGGCTGCAGATGTGCCCAGGAAATTCAGAGTAATGTACCTACACAGCACTTTACATAAGTGCTCCTACAATGCTACCTTTAAGCATCTTCTAATAACAAGTTAAACAAGGTATTCACTCTAACTTCATTCCCTTTTTCCCACTACACATGTAGAGAAGCAGCCCAGGAAGAACTATTTTGTAGAACCTCATTTGTGAATACATTATCTCCTGTAGAAAAATAACAATGCCAAAGAAACCAGAACAGATAAGAAGTAATCTTCTTGCCTTGTGAGGAGGTAAGAACCAAACCCTTTTCCAAACGAGGCAAAGGAAGAACCCCCAGCCTCCCATGGTCATATCCAAGACTGTGACAGCCCAGACCTATTCTTAATCTGAATTAGGCCAGAGAACATGGTTACAGCCATTTCTGAAAGCTCAGAGGGTGCAAGAGGAGAGACAGTAAAAACTCTCAATCTAATGTCCAACCCAAATAGGAAGAGAAGAATTTGAGCTGCTGAGTTCTTCTCCTGAGCAGGATGACACAACCACCTGGGTGGTGACCTTTTGGGAGAACATTGTCAAGTCTCATTAAATTCTATCCTAGAGGTACAAAGGTTTTCCAAAAAGCATTGGTGTAACTATACCATATTCCTACGAATACTTGCTGTTTGAAAAGTCACCTGTGGCATGAAATTTAAAAGAAGGATCAAAAATTCTGAAATAGAACTATCTTACACATAAAACAGAAACTGAAAAAGTTTGTCATGATCACCTAACAGGGAGACTATTCCTCAATATAAATTCCTTCCTACCAAAGCAATTTATTGTGTCCATGTAAAGATTGATCTGAGTGGGAGAACAAAGTGGCAGCCTCCTCCTGATGTCACACACATAGTTAAAGCTCATAGGAAAAGTAGTCTGGTTTTTGTAGCTAAATTTGGCCAAAATACCACAAATTAAGAATTTCTATTGGCACAAAAGCACCAAGTTGTAGAAAACTAGTTTCCTAATCTAAACACTTTGATGAATTGGGATCACACAGTCACTAAAAGCCCATCCAGAAAGAGCAATGCAGACTCCACAGAACATCATCAGAGACTTTACTGCCTGAATTCACCTCTCTGACTTCAGTACCCAGTGCTGGCGCCACAGTAGAGAAAGGCACACCTTTTTTTCAGAGGAAAAAATAAAATCAAACCCCAGTAATTCAGAAGCCTTACAGCAGGCCTTCTCTATGGCCCTCAAATAACTTATAACAAGGCTGCTCTGGAGCCCAACTGCATAGAGAGACTTCCAGCAAACAGGAATGGAGCAGGACAGACCTGTACCACTGCACTCGGGTCAGTGTTTGTGGACAGATTCAAGATTTACATCTCTTTCTTGCAGGGATATATCAAATGAAGTAGCTAGAGTTATCTCCCTACTCTGTGCCTCCCTTTCTTCATGCAAATTGTCTTTTGCATCTTATTGCTCTCCCAGCTAGTGAGTAGATAATTTGATTTGCAGAAGAACGCACAGAGGACTCCTAAAGTGGCTTATTTCAAACTACTGGTGGTATCAAAATAACACTCCAATGGGCAACCTTAGGTCCCAGAAGGCTTTCTGAGATCCTGCAAGTATCAAGCAAATAGGACTTCATCAGATGTGCATAAGATGGCTTTTAAAGAAGTGAATCAAGTTATGGGTTTAAAATTCTCTATTTGGTAATAACAAATAACAGTAATTTGATGATTGAAACATTCTGGTGTGTCATACTGGCATAACTGCTAAACAACAGAGCAGCAGAAATGTGGTACGTGAGGACTCTTTTTTCCTCCTCTCCCTCAGCAATATTTCTAAATATTGTATTTGTATTTTCAGTTCTGTTTTCATCACTGTCTTCAAGCACAGGCTGCCAGATGTAACCACTGAAACACTTGATGATATCTAGGATTGCCCACTTAAGGAGATGGGGTTGGAGTTCCTGGCTTGCTTTCAAATTCTGGAATTGAGAACTAATGTTTGAGAAGAATACAATGAGGGGCTACAGAGGCTGTGTCAAAGCATTAGATTATCCCTTGCAATTTTAGGCTCAACTCAGTTATATTCACAGATGTACTTTCTCAGTTTTAAATTATTATAGATTGACTGTATGGCTAAGATGATCAGGGCTGGAAATACTTTTATACTTAAAAATGCTTCACCCAGATAATAAAAAAGTATTTTAGATTGATAAGGCTGCAAAAGCAAATGTAACAAGGGAATGAGAAAAGCCAGCTAAGGCAGTAGAAGTGAAGACCAAACTCTGGTGTGAAGCTCTGCAATCCTTTCCTTCTGCTATAGTTATCTGAAAAGGTTCAAAAGAGTAGAGATAACACAAGCTACTCAGCAACAAGGACTATCCTACTAGGATATTCTAGGATATTTGACCATCCTAGGGTAAGGATACTGCTGCTAATTTCCTCCACTTCTTGTCCTTTGTCTAAGGATCCACTTCTCCACTTGAACAGGACACAGGTCTAAAACAAGTATCTGAACCACGAACAAGCACCATGAGGATTTGTATGATTCGTTAGTGCCTTGTGCTCATAAAACTGACAAAGAGCAGCACAAGAAGAAAGAGAAAGGAAACCAATGTGGGGTGGCATTTTTGCAGCTGGACTGTAGTTTGGAACTGGGCAGGTAGAAACTGTTAAACTGGAAGACTGCCCAGCTAAATTATACTGGCCATTCCACTGGCTCTTTGACCAGTAGTTTCCTTTCTATCTACCACAGAGGGAAAAGGTCACTTTCTGCTTCTTTGATCCCAGCTGAGAGATAAAGTTTTGTACCTTGTTTAAGATACTTGCAAACAGTTAAAACTCAGAAGGTGTATGCTTACAGGTGCCGGTTGCATCCCTGAATTTTGTGAAAGGCTTGATTGAAACACCAACTTTAGCCTATATAAAATATCAGCTTTTCAGTACTTCTGAACCTGTACAGCTGAGATTTTGACCTTATTGGAGCAGATGGTGTAGATGGCTTTGGATGTGTTTTCAGGATCAGTGAAAATAAAAAGCACACTATTATATGAACTTCTTTATTATTACACCTTGTAACATCGGTGGTTGGTGAGGGAGAAAAACCATACCTAAAGATTCAAATTTTCTACATTCAAATTTTGGACATTTTAGGGCTGTCCTAGAATGTACATTGCACACTATAAAACCATTCTTCACGTTTGATGAATACATTTAGAAGTGACCATCTGGAAATTATCAAAGTTCACAGGAACTAGAAAATATATACAGTGTGGTTTCATTACTCCCCGCTCTTGCATCATCTTCCATATTTAGAAAGACAGAACTGCTCATTTATTTATTTTTAAAATACTTGAGCAGAAGATTAAACTCTTAGAGAAGATGACTAGAAGAAGAATATAATGAACCAAACCAGACAATAGTGCTTTTCTGTTCTTGGCCATCCCCTCCCTCTTCCAGTACCATGTCCCTGTTACACAAACAAATATCACCATCCACATGCATGAAGGTACAGGCTGTTTTACAAGATACTGTCATCCCTGGTGAGCTCAGTCTGACAATTTGCCCATGCAACTCAAATAATCTGTGGCCTAATGAAGGTTTTGCTTTTTCTCTCTCTAATTATCACATCTTTATTGACAAGCATTGAGAGGCCTGATTCAATCTCCCCACTCCAGTGCTCTCCTAAACATTCTCTTTCTTTTGAGGTTTACAAAATACTGCAAAACATCAGTGAAAAGTATAAATTCAGTTTGGGGCTTTTACTGGAATAAAAAAAAAGGCCCAACAATTTTTACACAATTACTTTAGGCCTGTGGGGATTGATTCATTAAAAAAATAACTTTGTGGCTTCCATGGTTTGATGCCAGCAGAATCATTAAAATAATGTGTCTTATATTTCTTAATATGAGAATTCTCATTAACATGATACATCCACTATTACCATATTCATCTCAAATTTGGTGCCAACAATTTCCAGAGTGACTTCACATATAAAAAGGGTGATTGGAGAACTACTAATTGAAACAGACATTAACAAAGACAGTTTGATTATTAATAACCAAAGCTGGCACCTTCCTGTGGTAGTTTAAGCATGCATTGGGTTTTTTTCCTACCTGTAACATTTATTTTTTTATAAAACTTTGAAAATAAATCATGCAAAGCCAAACCAATTACTGTAGGTCAAAGCATATAAAAAAAGTGGGGTTTTTCTACTTTTATTTTACTCTTTAAAAGGAAGACTGAGTATTTCAGGTAGTGTACGTAGAGTAGCTTTGCTTAAGACACTGTCTCAAGGTTCTGTAAATTTTTAACAGTGCCCTTTATAAATGTTTCAGGGCTATAGAAATGAGACAGGCCTATAAGAAGTTTAATGGGTCCCTGTTTAGCCATTTGTAATGGGGATTTAACTGCTTTGTTTGTGAGCTTCAGCCAAGAAAACAGATTACCTTCATCAAGTACTAATACTCCAGAGTCAATCTAAACTCTGCTCAGCTATGGAAAGGTATCATGGGATGTCAATAAGTATTATAAACACTAATCCAGCAAACCTGTCAGCTGCTTTATAAAAAAATTATATCTGAATTCAAGCTCCAAGTTCAACACTGCTCTTCCATGTCCAAAGCTTTTAAAAAAAATTATGATGGATCATCAGGGGCACATTTCAAAATATTCCAGTCATAATTGAAACTCTTGCAAGGAAAGTGATGCTCTCTGAGCATGAACAAGATAAAGGCATGTATTAAAGATTAACAACAATAACAATTTTAAGGCCTCAGAATGACATCATACTTACTATTTCCATCAGAACAATTTCCTCCTCATATTCACTGTGTCCAGTTCACATGAATGCTGTTGCCAGCAGAGAGTAGAACCACCACTCAGCCCAACAAAGACATCCCTGCCCTCTAGGGCAAGTCAAAGCAGGATTTATTGACATGGTTCCCTGTGAGATACTTTGCTACTGTCAAATCTTAAACACAGTACATAGGAATCAAGAATGAAAGTATGACCCAGGCTCCTCTCCGGATTTACCTGCACCAGGAGGTCACAGAGATTGTGCTTTGCTCCTCCACACCTGGCAGAGCCAGAGCTGGCTGCAAGGAAAGGTGATGCAGGCTGTGCTCAGAGCCTGTGCTCCACAGAGAGGAGAGTGGGACAGAAGGACCAGGAGCAGCAGAAGATAAGTCAAGGCCATTCACAGGACTCTTCAAGGAGAAGTCACATCACCCCTGTTTTTTGTCTTGTGGACTGTAAATTCCCATTTCTCCTTCAAGAGTTGTTTTTCCTTAAATGAAGCAGAGCTTCATTTGTAGCTAGAAATCTTATCTTTCACTAGCACAGCTAATCCATTTGGGATGAGAAAGAAGCTCTGGGCTGGGAGGCAAGCTGCTGCAAAACTTGTGCCAGCCAGGACTGCTCCCAACAGCCCTTTAGCTGAGGTGCTGCTGGGGGACACGCTCAGCCTGCCAAGGAGCTGAGCAACGTGATCCAGCAAAACACTTAAGGGTCTGCTTAGCTACCCTTGTTTTCTCATTGACTTCAGATAGTAAGTGTGTCTTAGCAGTCTGGTAGACCAGGGACAACACCACAGTGCTTTGGAAGATGGAGCCCAGCCCAAGAAATTCTGCAGTACTATTGCCTGACACATAAGCAAAAATTTCCTTTCTTCAGAGCTTTCAGTTTTGTACCTTTTATGACCATTAAAAAAAAAAAAAAGGAAATTGCAGGAAGTAATATCTCATAAGCTTAATCATTCCCTTTCATCTCCTTGCCAAAAGCAATTATTTACTAAATATTTGTAATGGCATTGTCATTTTCATAAAACAAACTGTTCTCAAAAAGTTTGGGAAGCTATAGCATGCTGCTGTTATGTAGCTGTCATACTTACTACATGTTGTGTGCTTGATAGTAAATATTCCTATGAAGAAGAATGTTTAGTGAAGGGAAAATCATAAGAGCTATATATGATTGGCATATGGAAAATATAAACAGAACACTATTTGCATAAGAGTACATTAGGAGAATTTCTTTTATGTTTATTCAACAAATGTTTCCTGAAAGGTTTTCCTCCAAACCAAGCAATTTAATTTTCTTTTTAATGTTATTCTCAGTGGTTATAAACTTAATTAGCTTCTTAAGCTTCACATTTATTTGCATTTGAGATAAATGTAATCTCTTCTTGGTATAACTTTTTGAAATCAAAATATGGACTAAAAAGGTGCAAGTTTGATTAGTGGAACAGATACTGTAGCAAGTAATCATAGCAATGAGATGTTAATTGGTGTCTGGGTGGTTCTATTCATAGCAACAATGGGCCATAATAACACCCGGTGTCCTCTACTGTTCAACAGTATTTTGCCTTCTCATTTATCATACTGACAATTATATTGTTCTCGAATTTCCTGCCTGTCTTAACAACAGAAAGGTATATAAAATGAGGCAGGCATCTGTGATTTTTTTTTTTTTTTTTTGGAGGAAGATAAAATCAGAAGTAATGTGCAGCAGTTTAACTCCAATTTCTTTCTGGAAGTTAGCAGGCTAAAACAAGTCTAATATTTTTTTCCACAAATAAAGTTTAATTTTTTTTTAAGTGCATTTGTTGTTTTTTACGCCCCTGAAAATTCTGCTCCATGTATATACCATAACAGACCTAGGGATTGCAGTGGAACTTCACCCAAGAGGAAAGGGATCAGAATGTGTCCCAGGAATAGTCCTACTCCCCTTCAAAATACACACAGTAAAGGACAACATTTAGGGCTTGATCTTCACTGACCAGTCTAATTGCTGCTGTTTTGCTTCTCTCTAGCCATATTTTCCATCTCCATCAGATTTTATTTATTTGAGTAGAAAGATTTTCACTGTTGGACTTGAGGACTCCTACATTTAGGTGATTTTCAATTTGATATCAAATCATCATCCATTCCTTAAAGCACATAGACAAAACAGGTATCCATGCTCAATTTCTGCCCAGTTTTGTGAGTCCAACAGCAACACTGTTCATTCCCAGTGGTCCAAGGAGTGCAGGAGGAAACACTTGTGCATGGTACCTGTGAGCAGACACAGGTCAAGTCATAGGCAGGGCTCTGAGTGGGATAGCAAGGGCAGAAGGAAGAAATACAAGAGCCCAGGAAAAATACACTCTTGCTGCAGTTGCTCCTTCATTGACATTGTATACTTTAAATTTTCACTCATTTATGTCGTAGACCCCCTTGCATGATATTCATACTATTTAGCCAAAAAATGCAGATTTCTTCTTTAGGTAATTTCATTTCATTGACAGTTCTGTTATTCTCTTCCTAGCAGAAATCTGGGATTCACATTAACTACCTTCCTTGCCATTTTCTGCTAATAGCATTCCCCTCAGTGAGCCATCCATCCTTCTGGGTCAGAAGCCTTTTCCCTTTCCCCTCAGAATTTTGTTATTTAATTCATCTGAACATCTGCTAATTTTGAATGTTACCTCATAGATAGCAAGAGTCATGGGAAAAAAAATTGGCAAGTTCCTGAAATCCGGAAAAATGCACATTTGGGAGAGAAAAAGGGTAGCCTTGCAGCTTATTTGAAGTTTACGAAACAAAAGCCAGCTTCACATTTAAGAAAAAAATAATCCACTTTATGCTTTAATGTGCATAGTCCCTGCTTAAGACATGCAGACCATGAAGTTGTACTGTGGGCTGTGTTAGGAACTCAGTGATGAAACCAGAAGTTCCTCCTTTTTTTTTTTTTTTTATGGGAAAAGACACTTTGGTGGATTTACATGTTTACTTGCCAAAGATTTCTAAAAACTGTATTATGTTCCAATTATAGGGAAGTTTTGCTTTCATTCCATACACAACAAGATACATTCAATGCATTAACTAGCCTGTTTTCAGACAATGTACCTTATTTGACTGGCAGATAGGGAAAATGAAATTGCAATGGAAAGTAGGAGAGGACAGACTTTTTCTCTATCCCAAAATTTTTTGAGCAGTTAAAGTCTGCTTATCGAGAACTCCAAAAGTTGCCCTTAGAATTGATTACTTGCCCATCCTTCATAAACTCTTCCCACAAACACTTTGATGTACTGTCCTAAACAAACAACCCGATGCAGATACATGAGAGTTCCTGCACAGAAATCCTTAGATTTGGCCCTACCTCCAAGGAAGTCTCGGCACTCTGGCACATATTTCCCAGCATTTTGAAAACCCCAAGCTTTCATTCAAAGAACAGGACTGATCATTCAAACAGGACTGACCATTCAAAGGGTTCCCCCCTTTTCCACTTTTATTTATCTTCAATTTAACAAAAACAAACAAACCAGAAAAGGTGGAGGATAAACAGGTTTTAGATATTTTTCCCCAACTTGTAAATGAAGGAGCTATACTCCTCTCATAGCACAGCTTTTATATATTCCAAACCCAGTGTCACCCACTACATACAAACCCCTTAATCTTCTAAAATAAAGGACCAATTAACCTAAGGTAGTTTTTACCACTTCTGTGAACTGCCTGGAAGCAAACAACTTCTGCATGTAAAATAGGTTCCTGATCCTCTGAAACTGATTAACTAAAACAATTACAATCAATTAACACTCTTCAAAGGGTTGCTGCAATCCAAAGAAAGAATAAAATCAGCCAGGTGACCTTTAGCACTAAGAGATGCCAGAACATTTACATATTAAGTTCATATTAAAAAAAAAAAAAAAAAAAAGACCTCAATTACTCCAAGCCCTGATTCTCATGTGAATAAATAAACCTGAATATATTGAAACAACAGCAAGTTCAGAAACTTCAGCCAGCTGAGGATGTAGCACTCCAAATGCTTCAAAAGTGCCTCAAAGGAATAACTAAGTAATATTAAAAAATGTGAAAAATGAGACACTGAACTACAGTTGCACTATGCCAAAATATAGGAAGAAATAGAAAGTAAAGATTGTAAGACCATGAAAAGATACTCAACAGGTTCAGCTTCTGTACACCCAACACTCCTCAACAGAAACCCTTAAGACCAGGCAGATTTTCTTCATTTTAAGAAATGTGAATTAAATCTTAACTTCTTCCATATAAGTAATTTCTTAATAGTTTTACGCACACACATTCAGACTGAAGTGTTCAGATTGGTTACAGCTGCTCCCAAGAACTGACTTACTGCTCTTCCCTGATGACCTCTTTATAAAAGTGCTGACTACATTTAATTAGTTTGTTTCTTTTTGTTTATTAAAATCAAATTGCTTAATAGTTTAGCATATTTTTTCTGAGTACCAAAAAGTGAATTTTTGAAATTTGTTTCAAAAATACTTCCTTTAAGAATACTTTAGAGATTTAAAATACATTGCATTCCCTTAAATAATATCCAACAAATACTATTTTAACTTGCTTCTATATTTTCTATACATTGTACAAGACATTAGAAAGGAGCCAGTGAATTACTCCATAGTTTCCAAGGCTCTCGTGTCCTTCTCATCCCTGGAGAGTACAAATTTCCACATAATTTCTATTTGTTTGACTGATTATAAAAGGCATCAGGATGTAAAACTTATTCAGTTATTAACAATTTAAAAGTCTGGATTAACTCACTGGTGAGAGGCCAAAGCAAAGACACCTGCTAGTACAGAAAGTGTTTTACATGCAAATTACTGTGACTTGTTCAGCATAAGGTGAAAAAACAAAATGTAGAGTTGTCAATCGTGTACTGAAAGGTATTGCTTGACTATGTCTAAATCTTTCAGAGCCACACACCAGGGAGTTTTACCTGAGATGTTACATTGCTTGTCACTTACAGCAGCGAATACTGCAGATTCATTAGAAAGAGTGTTAAAAAAAAATCGTGAAAATAATGGCTTCCCACTAGCTGGATCACAATGACCATTTTTACTGTCTCTTGCATGTCTGGTAACCTCCAAGATACAGGTGTCAGCATTCATTAGATATTGATGAAAAATGAATATTTCTCTGGATTTCTAACAACATAGAACACATTTCATCACTTCCTTAGAGAAAATGGCATTCACAGTCTTAGGACTAGTCAATTTGAAATGTGAACAGTAGGAAAGACTTGCCTAGCTCAATCTCATTTTATTTAAAAGGGTGTTGGAACTGGTAGGTATAGTGTAACATCAGGAAGAGAGATTCTGATTACACACTGTCTCAAAAAATTAAGCATTTCATTCTGGTTTAGCTACAAAATCTCTTCCAAGACTTATGAAAAAGTGTCTCTGATTGTGAAGAGGCAGGGCTGAATCAACACTCTTTCACTGGAGGTTTCTGTATCTGTAGATTAGACAACTCTTGTTCACAGTATAGTGACAAAAATACCATTATTGTTTAGAGGATTAATATGTCTGTGCTGGCTGCAAAGATGCTCATGTCTATTCTCTTCCTACATTTAAAACCGAGAGCCCCAAAAATATTATCTGCTGCTCTTCAGTCGTTTTCTGTCTCTCTTCAGGCATATATTCAGGATGTAACCAAGTTTTATGTCATATTCCATATGTACATAAGCACATTACCTACCTACAGGTCAGTAATACGTTGTATCAGTAGCATTTATCTGGTGCAATTAGCAACAATCTGCATCACACCAAATGCTTCAGCTGTTCTAGAGAGATGACTGAAGGTGCCTTCTCTTACCCAGAAGCTGACAGTTCAAATCTAAGGACATAATACAATGCTAGTTTTGTCCTTCTTCACTACACCAAGAAAAGGGAAGAATCTGTCCCTGTTCCCAGGATGAAGGAGGAGGTAGGGGGCACTGGGCTCCTGCACGACAGAGTGGCTCGAGGCAGGCAGCATGGGACCCAGATACAGAAAGGCACTCAAAGTTCATGAGTCAACTGAGGGTCAGTGCAGAGTCTAAAATATATTACACTGTGCAAGAACCAATTTCTGTGTTGGGGCCTAAGAGAAGAACAAAGCTACAGTAACCAAGATCAATTTACTCTGAGTGGGATATTCACATGGGAGAAGGGATTGTAGTATTGTGCATTAATAAGCTACAAGTATCTTATTAAACTAAGCCTCCCCCAATTGTCCCTTTGTAGTCAAGCCATCCAGTTCTTGCACTTAATACCGAGTTGCCTTAATATGACCTTTTATTCATTTAAAATCTCTTTCAAAGTATCATAAATAGTGCTATGAGAGAAAGACATAGGCTGCCAAGCAGGGCTGAATAAGGAGAAAGGCAGATTCTGCCCTACCCCAAAGTATATGACATCTTTAGTAAACACAATGCTTATAAATCCAAGCTGCAAAACATCAGATCACTTTTCCTCCCGAGGGATAGAAGCACAGTCTGTTAAAAGACCAATTGATCTAGTATTTAGTTGTGATCAATGTAGTTATACAGCAAAGGCAGAAGGGATACATGTACACGAAGTTCTTAGAGGGAAAAACTTATGAACCAATCTTTGAATGTTACAAAAGGCTCTGGCCAATGTGAAACTGAATATCTGCAGTATAGTGTTTCTCTATACTTCAGCAGAGAATTTGAGTGTATTAGCAGCATGAGATCTACACCTGTAGCCTGTATGAGCTGTACAGAGCAGGGGGTGACTGAGCGCTGAATCTGGTCTCCCAGAATGAGCTAAGAGCTTTAATCAGCAGTGGGAGATTTTACCTTTCCCAGCCCACAGCAAGGCTGCACTTTGTGAGAATTAAGGAACAGACTACTTGCTTGTACAAGCCAGGACATCCTTGTGCAGGCTGCTATCCCATACACCTTTTTCCCCACTTCCTCACTACACCCAGAAGGTATAGTGAGCTTTACTTGAAGCATATGAAAACTTCACTCAGCTTGTTAGTGAGAGCAATAACTGTGCTTACATTTCCTCCCTGTTCTCTATTTCCCCCTCACTGCCAAACTTCGGCTTTCTACTGGTCTGGAATCTTTGAGTCTTAACCAAACTAAAGGCATCGAAGAACTTGCATAATACTATAAAGGTTTGTGTTAATTGAGTTGGGTTTTTGGTGTTAGGCTTTCTCTGGGAAGTGCAATTTCTGATCAAAATTAGGAATCTGTAATCATTATTCTCTGCCTCATCAGGGCACTCCCCTGCAGGAGCAACAAACTGAGACTAATCCATCCTGCACCAGAATGCTTGACCCAGCAGTCCAACAGTAAATCTGAGTTGTAAAACATCTTCAGGATCTGTCAAATATCAGGGCCTTTTTTGGAAAATATTACATTCTTGCAGTCCTAGTAGTAATGCATTTCTATTAAAAATGCAAAGATCCCAAAGAACAACAGAAACAAAATATTTCTTTTGGAAGCTTTCCACACTGGGTAAAAGAGTAATGTGCAAAATAAAATGCTGTGAAGATTTTCTTCCTGTTTCTTTCATTTTTATTGCATAGTAACTTTTCCTTCTTTCTTTTTCCAGTCAGACTAAAAAATTTAAACTAAAGGGGCTTCTGAAAGAGACTGAAGCAATGACTTCTGACTACTTAACATAGTTGACTGCCTGTATGTTCATCTCTAGAATAATTTTTCAAAAAACAAAAAAAATCCAGGTCCGGAGGACAGTAATGAGTTCTGGTTAACTGAGAGGTTAGATGGCTCAAAGGCAAGCTCCTACCTTCCTCTATTTTGAAATTGTGAAAAAAAGAAAGAGAACATGAAACCAGAGAGTGGAGTCGTTTATCTCACCACCACTCCTCACCAAAATGTGTATGCATGGAACTGATCCATAAGAAAAGTAAATAGGGGTGATACAAAGATGTGGAGAAACTGGGAAGGCATTGGAGAAAAGACTATGTCTGAAAAAACAATTTTACTATTTTTGCCAAGCAAAAGGATTAAAAGCTCCACCTTGAATATTTCACGCTTGCAAAATAAGCTCTTAAAAACACTTCCCTTATGATTTCAAATTTAGAGAAATTACTTAACCTACAGAAAAATGGGTTTATGTCACTGCCTGCATATTTGTTCTTGTTCCAAATGTTGTTACACAATTTTACTGATTTAATGACATATGACCCACCAAATTAATAATGACAAAAAAACACCAAATTAATAATGATCTAGAAAATTGTCCTTGAAGATTCATGTATCTTAACAGCGCTTTTAAACTTAGTGATCAAAATTTGTAGAGAAAGTGTATCCCTTCCAATTACAGGAGGACCTCTATTAAAGAAAATTTAAACCCTTATGTTTCTAGTATTAGCTTAAATTTGTGATCAAACATGAAAATATTCTTGACCTGTCCTCAAAGTTAAAATGTCTTGTGTTGAAGTTCAAACCTCACTGAATTAGAAGAAATATTTTAATTAGAGTATAAAGAAATACCAGCAAGATTAATGGCAAGCAAGTACTAAGGATTTGATATCATCTTGTCACTGCTCACACTGTCCCTGTGTCTCCACACCTCATGCTACTGACTGTCCAGCTTGCATCTGATACTGCCTCTGCCTTTATTAGCAACTTGAAAAGGACACTCTGCCATGGTAAAAAATTTTCTGTTATTTTCTTTAGAAATTATAGTAATCTATACACACATGCACACTTTTTGCATTCATGTTAACATGTAAAGAATAAGGTACAAGACCCTGTATATGCCTTAATTGTTGTTTGCATAGTATCACTTAAAATAAGGCCAAAAAATTACTTCCAGAGGGAATATTCTATTACGTATGACACATCTGTTGTAAGCTAAGTTTTCCATGTAGGCTGCAACTATGACAATGAGGTTCTTTGGGTTTCAATAAAATTTCCTGTCATTACTGACATTTCATGTGATGCAATTCAACACAGTACAAGCTTCTTTTGTACTAAACATGTACATGCTTAAGTTGCACTGAACACAGAGTAAAACTGTGGTGAACTTTACAGCCTCAGTGTGGTAATAGATAGATTAATTCCGCCACTTCAGCACTGAGCTGGAAATCACCCACAGGACTAACACTCCAACCTCAGGTCTTGGAGGCTGCATTATATTCCCTTATGCCTTCCAGCACTTGCCCTTTCTACCACCTTATTTCAAAATAAACTATGCCATCCAGAAAGGCAGTAGACCCAAACTGGCTTCTTCTCACACTGGTAATTCTTAGTACTGGTTCCTGGGGAAAGGAAACCCTTAAAATTGAGAAGCCCTTTGTCACCTTTGTCACAGGGAGCACGCAGAGAAATTGCAGAGCAGTATTCCCTTCCTCTCTTCAGCAGTTCATGTTCTAGGTGACTCCTCTACCTCCTCTAAAGCCACCACAACAGCTCCTAACAGATGAGAGACTAAAATATTTATTTATAGTTTTAACTAATTTATAGTCTGCAGTTGCATATGTCATATTATATTTTATGCAGTAAGGCACTTTCAACTAAAAATTAACATTTGACAGGGTCAGAATTGCTGAAGTACGATGAGGAGAAGCAGAATTTCCTCAGCAAATCTAATTCAAACTTCCAGAACTTTTAGACAAGGATTTATCAAACTGCTAGTATATTCCTGTGCAGCAAATCACTGAGTGCTTCAAGAAAAAAATAATCATTATAAAAGGCATTTACGTGGTATAAAAACGTTATTTTTGCCTGCATCGGAGTACAATCAGCTGCTCCACCTCCAAGCACTTAACTAACGAAGACATCTCACAGTGTTTGAAGCTCTTATAACAAAACACTCTGCCAACACAGAGTGTCCAAATTTTCACCATCTGGAGAGAAAATCAGGTCATCAAATCAACTTCTGAAGAGGATCTCAGCTGAGGGGAAAGCCAATCCCCATACTTTACTGAGAGGAAAAGACAAATCAAGAGACTTGAGCCCAAAAGATGCAGCAGCCAAGTCTGGGGACTCCTGAGCCCACCGCCCCACCCAGACCCTCCACCCATGTCAGATTTATATCTCTGATTGATGAGAATACAGCAGAGTGCAGCAGAGGTTGTCAGAGGTCTGTGTTGGCCCATATCATTCAGCTGTTTTGCATGCTATTGAATTGGCACAAAGCAATGGTGCTCATGAAAACTGGATGAAATTTGTAGCATGTCACATCTTCTAGTTCACGCATCTGAAATCAGTCCTACTGAATGAACTAGAATAACGAAATCTGAATGATCACTTTGTCTCTATAAAAAACTTTTTTATTTTCTAATAGATAGACTAAGTGCTTCCAGAATAAAGAAAAATATGAAAAAACCCAACCTATTGCTAGTTAAACTCAATATATAAAATTAGGTTGGCATAAAGGCTATCACTTTTTTAATAAACCAAAAGTAGCTGTAATAAGCACACATTTCTGATAATCTGAAAGAACAAATAAGATGCAATAAAAATTTTAAAGAATGTGGTTTTCTATTGAAAGAATGTGTCTTTCTATAGAAAGCTCTATGCTATTTGCTGTCAACTACACAGTTAGCTCAGAGAAGTCAAAGAAGTTTTCATTATATGAATAAATTGAAAATTTTTTCACCATCTGTATAATAATTCCGTGTAAATTACGGGCACTAAAATAGAAAACACTACAAGGAACAGTGATGGTATCATACCCCATAATTGCAACAGCTCCTAAATTGGGGAACAAAGGATAATCTATATTTTCTGGATTCCAATCTACTAAGATCATAACATTATAAAGGTTTTGCAACTATTGCCTTAGATACAACTTTAAATTCTAAACTGCTCACATTTTTACTTCAGAATCCACCTCATTCATTGAAACGTTACCTCAGCATCTATTAAGGTTTTGCCTTGAGCAAGGAATTATTGGGCTTTTTGTTTTATTTTGGTTTTCATTTTTACATTTAAAAGCTGTCTGCTTCTAAAATGAAGCTATTTAATCCCTTGTCATCACATGGTCATAAAAATTGCAGGCAGACAGAAGTTCGCAATGGCTGCTTCACAGGCCCCACAGCAATGCAGGGTAACAGATTTTCAAAGCAGTTCAAAGAGTCCAGTTTCCATCTGTGTTTGGTGAAGGGTGCAAAAACCTTGGGGCCATCTGAAAACTCTGCTTCATCTCTAACACTTGGAATAACAAAGGTGTTATTTTTCAAAGCCACATTCTCCCCTCCTGGGGTGGCTCTGCAGATACAGTTCAGGGAAGGTGGGAAACTTCAGAGTAGATATTCTCCTTCTAGACTTTGCCTCCTTCAGGGAGTTCTTTTGAGGATGGCACAATGGTGGCCTATATAACATGGGTTACTGCCAGCAGAGGCCAACAGTTAATGAACCCTATAGACAAATTCTTTCTTCTGATTTCAGTACAAAAATCTACAGGAAAACAGCCTCGATGTTCCCCCTACACACCCTTCTCTTCAAGCCCAGGAGTGTTATTTGATCAAAAGAAAGCAGAGGGTGCTCTACACCCATTGTACAACCCAAAATTGTGCAGTGCAACACAGGTATCCCTTACATCCAGCTAAGCCAACTTCACAAAACAAAACAATATAAAAGCAAGAGGATGATTAGTCTGCTTTCCTCTTGATAAGTAGCAAGTTGCTAATCTGTGCTTCATTGTCACACAGAGGGCAAGGGCTTCTCTGATGTTTATTTCTGCCTCGCACCTGTAAAAAGTGGGGGGAAAAAAAAAAGGAAAGAAAAACCCAACAACTTGCTAGTGATTTCTTGGTCATTGAATATAATTTTCCTCTATTAACCATTTGCTACTGAATTTGTTGTGACCTGGTATCACGCAAACACATATCATGACACAGATGTGGAGAACAAGTTGACCGGAAAACATAAATATAACCATGCAAAAGGCAAAAGCCTGATAATCTCCTTGAAGTCTCCCTAAAGAAAGGTTCTGAGCAATAAAGGCATTTGAAGTGAAAAATTCTGCCTAGATGTTCACTTTCAGTCAAATCAAAGTTTCAGAATATTCACATTAACTTTAATGGGCATTGATTCAGTTCACTTCTAGCCTAGCCAGTGTGATTGTAGCCAGGATAATTTCATGAGACTGACAGGAGTGTACACCTATTTAATACAATAATTCTGTTAAAGTCTGAGAGATACTTTTATATGGAGGGAGTGGGAGAATGGTTTTGACTTCTTTAGTCTTCTCGTACACATCTTAAAATATAGAAATGCCCAAGAGAAATTGCTTTTTAAAGATGTATTTCCCCCTAGGTAGCTTATTTTGTGATATCTACTGCAGCAAGACTTTACAACAGTTTTGAAGTTAAGCTTCTTGACAAGCTCAGATTTAAAAATTGAATGCATGTTCAATCTGCCCTCCCATACTTCCCTCGAGAGTCTTTTCCCTCTCCTAAAGACAACATGATCATTTTCTAGCCCTTTTACATTAGTGTTATGCAAATCATTTCAGCGGAAATAAACCAACACAAAATCAGCATGAAGGAGTGCTGTTCCAAGGTCTCTGCCTCTTTTGCAGCGCTGGGATTGGTGGGTGGGAGCACAGACGATGGTTCATTTTGGGGAGGAGGTGTAATGCACCATCTGTTCCCACTGCTGGTAGGAATCAAAGTGGAAGAGAGCACAACAACTGTACACTCACACCACCTTTCCAAGAGCTCATTGCTTGTTTTCAACATTTTAATGGAATTCCATGCCTACCACTGCCTACAGGGTTCCACATTTATTCACAGGCATTTCTTTCTTTGTTGCAAAGCTCCAGGCCTCCTCTCTTTGTTCAAAGCTTCTCTCTCGGGGCAGTCTCTACTCTGGCTCTCATCATGTTGCTTCCTCTTTGACGTCATGGTAGGTGAGAGTCAGGAAAAGAGTCTTAAATCTTATACTAAAAATATATTTCTTTGAGATCAAGTATTATTTCTTCATAGTTTTATCATTACCACTATGCCTTAACTAATGTTTAAATTCAAAGCAGGAAGGATCAAGTTCCATATCAAAAACTAGTTGCTTCCTTTTCAGTATGTGCTTTGTTGTCTTTTTCTTAATTATTCCATTGTTCTGAGTAATTTAAAATTGAAACGTAGTGAGAGAGGGCTACATTAATTCTGGTTTTTGAATAAAGATGTTGGCTTTGTCAGAAGACTTTCTAAGACACTGGAAGGTTTAGAAGGCACATAGAGGATGGCAAGACTTGGCTTAACAGAAGATAGGGCTATTCTTTCTGCTTGTGCAAAAGGTTTTTTAGAACTCCTCTGGTGTTTTGGCATATACTGTTTGATGCATAGAAATTACTGGCGAATGGGGAGCAGTGACATTTTTGGTGTGAAGGGGAGCACTTTGAAGTCACGCATTGTTCTGTCTCTTCTAGCTCTTGCACACTTCCCATTACCATGGTAACTGCCTGCTTTACTGAAAGAGGAAACCTGCTTGGAGTTTGGTTTTGAGAGTCATGCATGCACTGTTACAACAGTGGTTTCTGACTAAATTATTAATTTCATGTCATCATTGAGTTTAGGTAATCTGTGCAAACTTGCAGCAGATGAGGGGTGAACCCCTGACAAGGTTGAAAGCACACCACTATTTCAAACTGAAGGGATCAAATATCACAATAAAATAATGTCATTAATCTAGAGTAGCTTTCCATAAATTTTTGTATCTTGTGCTGTTATCTGAAATTTGGCATCTGAAGTTTAAATTGTTTAACTTCTTGAAAAATATTATTATGGCATAGCAATCATTGCTTTCTTTACTTTAAATATATTCTTAGACTCCAGATATGCCGTGTAGTTGGAAATAAATAGTTAAATCATATATAGATGCTAAACGAAAACAAATCATACAGCACTTCCTAGTGAGCATGGAAAGTATAAAGTGATCAAGAGCTGTTATTTTCAAAAGGTAAAGATGATAAGAATCAAATTACCATGGCTGCATTGGTATGGGAACTCTTTAAACTCATCACCAAAATACTAATCCCTGCCCAAAGGAACTGCATGGTCTTGGAACTGATGGTTTAAACTCATCTTTCACCAGACACTACACCTAAAATTCAACTCAATTGAGAACTGTTTCTGCCCCTGTTACTGTCACAGTGCTTCAGGTAACATAGAAAACTTCATCCAGCATTTACCAAATCCAGAGTAGCACATATATAAAAATGTAGCTTACACTGCAAATTTTAGAAAAATCGTTGTGAAGGGAAATGCCCCTTGTGGATTCTTCTGATGCAGCTATTCTAATTACTTAGTGGGAATTAAAAAAAGTAATGGTTTATGCTTTTTTTCACATTTGGTTACGAGGTATCATCATAAAAATATGAAAAGAACTTTTTTAATGTAAGGTGTGCCATCTACTAGGCAAAGAATTTTCTTTATGTGTTTTATATCTCTATATCTTTTTTTGCAATAGCTGTATATATAACAGTAAATTGTCTCCACACAGTAAGCCTCTAGATATTTCTCTTAAAACAAACAAAAACAAATGACCATGCTCCACATTCCTCTTGATGCCTTCTACACCAAGAAACATGAAAGTTCTGAAGTGATCATTTATGCATAGGTTTTAACATAATCCATCCCTATGCAACATAACATATACCCAAGAAAAAAGTACCATCCATATGTTGTATTGAGCCATTATCATATAGGCACACCAAGACAACAGACATTACAGAGCAGACTGTAAATGCATAAATTGAATAGGAAATCAGGCCTGAGCCTTTTACACAAAATCACAGGGTCTTAAGGAAAGTTATGTACAATTTAGCTTAATTCAGCTATCTGCCCAGCAAGTGTCTTGAGGTTGGAGCACACACAGGCAAGTGCTTTCATAAAAACCAGTTTTCTGGGCACCCTGGGTATTGTGGCTGCAGCTTACATAGACAGGGCTGAGCTAGTTTGTAGTTATCAGGTTCTGACACTGCCTGGACTGTGATAGCCATCAGGGAATTCAGCCTGTGATGCCAAATACTGAAAGTGGGAATTCATATTGAGCTTAACACCAAAGATACTCACCTAGCAGCACTAAGGAATTTACCTAATACTAAATCAGTCATGCATGTAAAAGTACTTCGTTATAGACATGATTTCAACTACCAGTGTTAGATAAAGGCAAGAAGACCAAGATAGCTCTACTGAAAACTTTCTTCCCTTTAAGATAATTCCCTATTAAAAATTTTCCACCTTTTGTCTGCAAACTGAGCTCCCAATTACTAGGGAGCAAACTAAATGTTTTTAGTTAGTACGAAAGATGGCTACACACTAATAACTACTTAAATAGTCTTTTGAAGGAGATAAAAAGTTCCATCACAACACAGAAAAACAATAAAACTAATATTTAACTAGTATTCACCTTTCCTCCTGTGTGCATTTCAACATACAAACCAGGAAAACCAAGCAAAGTAATTTGACCTTAATAATTAAGCACAAGGAAAACATTCAAAACATTTTAAAGTAAGACTACTAGTTGCAACAGTAAAGAAAGTCCATTTATTCATTATGAAATAATAATACAACAATGTAAGTGGATCATTTATAATCCAGTGCATGCTAAAAAAAAAAAAAAAAAAAAACAAACAAACCATCTTTTCTCAGCTTTTTACCTGAATAGCCTCCTTGCATAGCCATGTGTGGCATAATTTAGATTAAAGTGCATTTTTTGTGTATACCTATTACTAAGGGTTTTTTCTGCATGGATTACAACTTCATCACTCAATAGAGGGCAATACCTTTAAAACAGACTACTTATGTGTCATAAGCACATTTCCATTAGATACACAAATTGGGATCTAGCTAAAGCGTAGTCTTTGTGACAAGGCACACCCACTCAGATCTAGAGATTCAGATGGACAAATTATATTTAAATTTCAGTCTCAAAATATCCTTAAATTTGTGGTTTGGGGCATTCTCTCTAAGCTTTTTGCATCTACTGTACAGGATGGGCACAGAGAAGGCAGGGATGACTTTCCCTAGTCACAGGTGAGTAGTAGTTTCCCTGTGTATTACCTGCAGCAGTTACTGAACCGCAGGAACAAAATGGAGCCCAGCTGTGCCTTCTGGAGAGGCTGAGCTTTGCTGCAGCTCATCCTGACCCACACAGCCAAGCTCAGCTGTGCACAGGCTTGTGTGTATAGGCAGGTGCACAGAGTGGGACACAGAAATGGGCAGGCCAGTGCCTGGGGGTAACTGCAGGGAACAAGCAGGCTTTCACCATTCTTCAGCCAGAATCACCTGCACATTTAAAAATTTCACGAAGGGAGCTGCCCTGTCTGTCACATATGATTTTGGTATTCTCTGCTAGGATGGTTATTGCAGTCTTTCAGCAAAGACAGATCAATTTTCCTTGAAGCCATCTATTAATGATTAATTATTGATGATTAATCATTATTAGAGATTAACATAGAAAGGTGAGAGCTGTTTACACCAGACCACAATTAATTTTAACTGGTTATTGCTAACCTAGATAGATATGAATGAAGACAATCCTCACCAAAAGGTACACTTACATTAAAGGCATACCTTTGCCTTGATTTGGGAAATTAATCTATCTATACTTCCTGTTTCAGCAGAACACTCTAAAGGGAAGTTTTTGTGCTTGGTTGCTAGATATTCCCACTCAAATGAACTCAAAAATCTGTTTTCCATCCATGCCATGAGAAGATCAGCTAAAGCAGATTTAACAGATTAGCAAAGCACCCCATCTGGTAGGAGGGCTCCATGCATGTCCTTCATGCACTGACATCTGATGCTCCCAACTGGGAGCCTTATGGTCCAAACTCAGCAGTGCGACTGGTGGGTTGGGGAGGAACTCACCCCCTGACCCAAGGCAGCAGCTACACTAAGCTTGTCTTAACTTGAAACTTTTTGTGCTTTCATTAGTCAACTGCAAGAACACTGCTGAAATTATGCCTCTGTCTGTCCCAGCAACAGAGAGATAACCATGTTTTGACCATTTTGCCTTTATCAAGAGGAGTGCAAGGGAATGCTACACACCTTCATTTAAAGCATCAGCACACACCTCTTCCAGTCACAGGATCCTCAACCGGATGGACCTGTGGTCTGTTCCAGTAAATTTAATTCCACTTATAATAATAATCCCCTGTAATAGGCTCAAGGCTTGAGCTAGAGCCATTAATCTGACTCCCCTCTCCCCACCCTAATTCTGACCAGCAGTCAGGGAATCTCCGTCCTTCCCCATCCCTGAGCTACAGACTCTCTCAACAGGAATTAAGCAGGCACCTGTGATACCACCTGCTGCAATGTATTTAATTCTTTGTCACATAACCAGTTTTGTCTCTTTATAGTTCATCCAGTGGAAGAGGAGGAGGAGGGTAAGACTGAACTCTACATCAATGTAGTAGATTGTCAACTCCTGTAATGTAATACATGAAATTAATAGCAAAATTAATAATAGATCAAGTTATGGTGGATGGATTTTTTGCAAGTTTTTCTAAAGACATGTCATAAAATTGTAAAAATGAAAGAGTATCAGAATATGCAAGGAAATATGCAGTAAGAATATTCTATGGGAGCCAAGAAACAGGAGAAAAAACTCTATCTGTATTAGCCAGTCTGAATTGTAGGCAAAGGAAGGTTTCTATTAAACAGAAAAACTGGCTGAAAAAAATGCTTGGCTAACCAAAAAAAAGGAGCAGTTTTCCATTTTTAAATGTCATATTAAAAAAAAAAAAATCTGGATCAATACAGGAGGTCAGTGGTGAAAAGATAGTTTATGGACATTTAGTGCTTCACATACTTCCTTTCTAGGGTTTGTATCTCCAGTCAGACCATTTTTAGCAGGCATTTTAAGTCTGGTTCCTTCATTAATACAGTTTACATAAGTGTAATCAGTCCTACCAAAATTAGTGGGAAAGAATAGCAGGTAAAATTAGGAATTAGTGAGTTTTTGCAGAGTGAAAATTCTCTTTCATTTTACTAATATAGTCCAACTCTGAGTAATTTTGTAAAGAAAAAAATAAAATTAAGTATTATACAGTTACCTGTGAGAGTGCAGAAGTTACTAAACCTATCATAGCTAAGAAGATGGAATATCATATTTTCTTGTGTCTACCTCTTGTGCTAAACCCATCTCCACAAAGCCTGCACCCTGTCACACCAGCCACCTCTTTGAGCTCTCAATAGTCTCAGTTTTACTATGTCTTCTGAGGAGAACTAAAAGGAGAATAAAGCTCTACTTTAGGGGTTGCCTTCACAGCTGATGCCATTACAGTAATTCCACGAACTCAGATTTTGCCATTTACAGTTATGTTTGAATGGTCCTACTTGGCTCCCTTCCAGGGTGACAGAGCTTTGGTTCTTACCCTTCTCAGATTTCAGACTCAATCTCCTTCCATTTATGCTGGGAGTTTTCAGTCACCTCACCCTTCAGTGAAGGCTCACATTGCTTTCCATGTTTCTTATTAAAGACTGTAGAAATGCACTGGAAGGTACACAGGTGATTCTACGTGTGTTTCTGTGCTGCTAAGTTACAGATCAATGCTGATTCAGCTCAGCACCTTTCAAATGGATAGAGATGTTCTGGTGAAGAGAAAGGTATTAACCAAGAATATCCCCGTTAAACATTGTTGCTGGAAGCATGCTTTGTTACCAATTTTGGGATTATAAAGCCTGCATGCATGGTCAGTCTGACAGGGATAAGCTGTAAATTCCAGGCAGAAATGCTTGTTTTTACTTTTTGAGTGCCTGAGAATGTTGATGTTGGAGGGCAGCTAGGTTTTTCCATCATGGTTTGTTCCATCTTTGTCTTCAGCAAGTTCTGTTGCTAGGGGGAACACTAAGGCAGTGAAACATCATTTTTGCTGTATACAATGTGCTTTTTAATGGTTTTATTCCATTTTGCTTATGAAACTCAGAAGCCAGCTATCGATTCTACCAAGACCTTGTGAGTGAAGATTAAAGCATTCCAACGTGCTTGTCTACAGGTGTGCCATGGTGAATTATGATCTTCGCATAATTCATAGAATGAAAAAGTTGCACCAAGAAACCAACTGTTAATCAGTGTATAGGCACAGGAGATCAATCTTTGATTCGTGTATTCACAAATCCTGTTTACTAGGCCACATTAGAGAACAGACGGGTGTTCTGGAATGGATTCTTAGAAATGATGGATGTAATTGTCAAAACTGCCAAGGTCAATGTATAATGTTCAAAAAAGAACCAACTCATTTCAAGCACCTTCCATTTATCATTCATGCAATTTGACCCCCAGTTCTCTTTGTAATAACATACTATGAGGGAACAACTGCTGTGTTCATTCCTACATACTCCTGTGGACTTTTAAATATCATGCAGGTCACAGCCTTTCCAAAAGACTGAGGACATTTGTATATAACTTTTTTCCACCCTGAAGTATGTGGAAGCTATTACATTAAACCTGACTTTAATAAGAGTAAGTTTGTTTCCTATAGAATTTTTATGCTACAGTACTATATACACTTGAAAGAAACTTGTTCCAGAATTTCATGGTTTTTCCATTTAAGAAATGTAGATTGATTTATAATAAGTTTTGAAAAATATACCTAAATAATTTGCTTTTCAGAACTAAGATGTCCTCACCATTGATGATGTATCTTAGTTGCTTAACATCATGCTGTGGAATATAAGCCAAATCTAAATAATGAGGGTTAAAGGAAAACTGTTCCTGTGGATAGTTAACTCTATAACTCAGCCATTTCTTTTAAATACCAGCTTTGATTAGTGTCAGAATACTGAGTCAAGGGGCATGGCCTGGTAGTTTGCATTTGTATGTAGGTCTATGTAGCTGGCAGTTATTCAAGGTGGTTTAACTTTCAGATTTAAAGAAAAGGAGAAATGTAAATTTTAGCATTTTTAGGGTTTAAATGTGGTATTTTAGAATGCCAGAACCTCAAAATATCTATTTTCTGGTATTGCTTTTGGTAAAGAAGAGGGGAATATACCTACACTTCTTTTGATTTTTGGCTGCTGCTGTGTACACTTTTTTTACTCTGGGAGTTTGCAACTTTTACTACTCTATCTTCACAAACAGTGGTAGAGGTTAGTGGAGTGAACCTGGAAACAGATACCCAGCAAGCCATTTTCTCTCAAAGAGAATAGAAGTTTGTTTCACATTGCAGCAGGATCACAATTATTTTTTAAATTGAGTGGAGTACAGTCACAACATACATGAATAACACAAACTTTTTTCCCCCTGAACTGTGATGATAACCAGACTGAGTTTGCTTTTCAAAAAATTAACATACTGGTTCATATTCTGTTGAACAATTTAGAAACCAAGATAAATCTGAGGATCTGGTTCAATAGTAGCACAAGCCACTAGGTATAACAATAGCAAATGAAGAGCTGGCACCAAACAGTTTTATAAAGACGGTGAAGAGGCCTGGGACCATCAGGCACATAAACAGCTTAAGTCACATGCTTTAATCCTATTGGTTTCTACAGATTCAATAAGAAAGCTTGTGGATGTGATGAAATGTCATTTCTGCACTAAGGCAGCATCCCTGAAAAAACGTTTACTGTATTTTCCCTTATCATCCATTATCTTTTCAGGGAAAAGTAACAGCCAGACATGCACTTCTGTTGGGGTGGCTTATTCCTCCCTAATAAATGAGTTCATTTCTCCTCAAGCTCATGATGTCATAATAGAGTGGGGAGGTAATTTGCATAATTTCTTCTTTTCTCATATAACATTGAAATAAGGCAGTTACTTGTGGGTGGAGAAACTGTGACATCAGCCTGAAGGGCAACAGAAAAGTACACAGAAAAGCAATCATGTCTGAAACTGAAGAATAATGTTTTGTCTAACTTCTGTACCTTACAGCTAAACTGTAATTAGTTACAGAGTTTTTTACTTCAGAAGGAGCACTGTCTCCAAAAATACTGCTTAAAATAGGGCGGGAAAATATAAAAATCTGTGATACCTAGACAAGAGAACATCCAGAAAAAGATTGAAAGATTTTGTTCAGAAGGAGCTTCAGAAATATGACAGGGAAATGTGGGCAGCACAGAAGAGCTCAACATTCCCTCACAGAATCAACATATCTGCTGAAGGCTATAAATCTAAAGACTGTTTGAAAGTCAGGCTGCCATGGGTTGTCAAAGTGGTCTCCCTGTCAAGACATCAGACATTTATCAGACTTAAATGAACATGAAGTATTTCAGCATTTGGCTGAAGAGCCACCACAGAGAAACCCGTGGCTCAGGAGGGCAATCTGTGAGCCAATGTTTATCTGGAAGCAATAGTGATGCACTGGCACATTGGGACATCTGTCAGGCAGTTATAGCTCATATTTGGACCTGGCTTACACCCATTCATTGGGAACATGTATGGTGCTAGCACGCAGTGGTCTATGCTCAACTGGCATGGGCTCCACCCATTATTTTTTTTTAACAAATTAACATTCATTATGGCAAAACCTTTTGTTCACTTCAGAATAAAAACTTGCCACTTTGAGAATATAATTCATTTGTGATCACTACAAAGGGAGATGAATTAACATGATTAGTTTTAAAATCCCTGCCACCCCATTGCTTTTTTCAGCCAACTTGATATTCAGGTGAAAATCCACTGTGGAGACAAAAGAATGCTTTGTAAGCAGCGTCAGCTTTGAAGTATAACCCATGCTGCAGGTGGAGTTCAGGCAATGCTGCTTTTGTACATAAATCTCGGTCAACAAGTCAGACATATAACTTAAAAAAGTATCTATGAGAAAACATACAAATTAGTGCTCCTGAAGAATCTACTCATTACACACTTTTAGTGCATCACGACATCAGGCTACTGCAAGTCTTTGCCTCCACATGTGGAATTTATCAGGAAGAGCCAGTGGCAGCAACTAATCAGTAACCGCAAGTATCAGGGACACCCAGAGGCAAGATTGCACCCCTGCAGATATGCTACACAACACTGGATAACAGGCACACTAATGATGAGGGCTCATGCTTAGGTACTAGATATGACCCACTTACTTGCCTTCAAATTACATCACGTAAGCTTGGAGTGCAAACCCATGTAGCTGTTTCATTAGAAGGGCTGTACACGTTTCAGGTGCCAGCCTTACAGTATGAGGACAGTAACTGTGCATTATTCTGGCCATCAGTACCCTTCATGCACAGGCAGTGGTGTCAAAAGTTATCACTTGCAGATGAGAACTGTGAAAGATGCGAATACAAGTGTCAAGTTCTCTCTCTGGAGTGCCGTGCTCATCCACTGAACGTGCATATATTGCTTTACCTCAGAGACTCAATATTTGTGACCAGAAGCTGCTTTTCCATCTCACCTTCTTGATGTCTGCTGTGGTTTCCATTGAGTAATTACTATACAGCTTTTATAGAAACAGGGAGTTTTATACTGATTCTTGGACCCTACCTCAACCAAAATAGCACCCAGTCCTTAGAAAAGAGCACATGAATTTACAGTTGGGATACTGAGCTGGGACATGAGAGCCCTGCTCTGAGATATGTTACACTACACAGCTGGGACATGTTGGGCAAGACTCTGCCCAAAGTCCCTGTGTGCAGGACTGGGCAACAAAATTCCTGCATCTCACAGGGCTTTGGAGCCTTAACAACTCTCAAGAGCCTGGACAATTCCCTCAAGATGAAAGGATTGACTTCCTAACATAACATACAGCACAATATTGTTATTCCAGGGCATTCCTGGATGCTTTGACCGGATAGATTTTTACGCGGACAAAGATTACAGCCCAAAGTGAAGGGTTTAACTCATTCATTGCCACAAAAAGGGATTGGAGAAGAGTCACTGCAAGAAATAATGAGGTGACTGTCATTAACAACCTGAGCTCAATATGCAGACAGCACACTCTCACAACTGTCTAACTATTAAAACAGAGCTGACTACAGCTGTATACCTATTTTACTGAAGCAATGCAGAAAGGCAAGGTTTTGTTTATCAGAAGGTTATCTTCTGTCAGGTGTCAAATTTGTCCTTTTCACAGTTTAAGGCATCCAACCCTTAAAACATAAAGAACCAAACTCTAATAATCTGGATGTACAATTCCTTTTCAGTCTCCTATCATTCCCAGCACTTCTGATTTGCAAAAGGAACAGTTTTCAAAAGGTAGAAATTACTATTTCATAACAATCTGGTTATATCACAATAGTGCATGTTTTCACATTTTTCTTATATAAATAGAGTTGATAATGCACCTCTCTCGTACACGCAAGGAGTGATTTCACCTTCACTTTTCCTTCATATCTCGGTTAATAAAGAGAGTAATTATATTTCTGCTTCCCTTTTTTGCTAAACATTGTCAGATAATGAAGTATGTATTACAGTAGGCTTCTGCAAAACAAACCAAAGGGACGGTAGTGTCAGAGCGGAAAACGGAAGAAGAAAGTCAGCTTTGAAGTCTACCTGTACATCTCTGCACTGCCAGCTCTGAGCTCATTTTCAAATCAAAGAACGATCACACAAAATTCGAAGCAATCAGACATATATTGCTACATGGAGGCTTCACATCAAGTTCTTTCTTTTTAGCATGGAAAAGTAAAAACCCTGATGTTTTGAGATGAAGACTACAAGCAAATTAGTCACATCTAGCATATAAATAATGTTTTCAGCATAGCAGTGAAGAAGAACACTTTGAAAACTTATCAAAATGCAGGGTTATTCTCCTGAACATTTAGTATGAAAACCTGGCATTTTTATGCAGAAATGGCAATCAATTTTGAAATCTTCACAGATGTGCTCTTAAAGTTATTAATTTCACCAGGATGGTCATGAATGTTTTACTCAGCTGTTCCACAAACATTAGAATAATACAAATCAAATTAAGCCCTGAATTACAATACTTATTGTCCTTCGTGCAGGGATTTTTGTTTTGCCCTGCATGCTTTGGGTCTTACTCTTTTAAATGAGACTGAAGCTAAAAGTGTTAAAAGCTTTATATTGACCAAATGAGCAGAATGACAGACACCACAGTATTATTTAGTAAGCCCTGATATCTCAGGAAGGGGAGATCTTTAGCTGTTTGCAACCTTTCTGTGAAAATGTTTGGACATTAACATCTGGCAGAGCCAACTTCAATGGAAAGGAAAATAACCTGAACAGATTACATCATGACATGCAAACAGAGACAGTGAAATAGAAGACTGTACAAGTGTCAGACATGTTTGGTTCAATACCTCTTTACTGGAACACCGTGGATGTTAAAATTTGGCAATCTATTATTTAAGACAAAAATTTGCTAATGTTATGTAACCCAATAAAATACTTGGTTAACAGCATCCCATTCAGTGCAAGACAAACAAAGCTGCTGTCAATATTCCTTTTAATTAACCCAATAGTATTAGCTGCTTATGACTTCATTCCCCTTGGTCCCAGTGGGCAACCTGAAAGGCAATTCTCACTATTACTTAGCTCCCGTGGTGTAATCCACAAGAGGCTGTCAGCTTGCCATGGTTGGTGACCTCTGACCCAATCACTTCCTTCCTTTTAACGTTACTACCTTTGCACATTTAATGAACTTTGTACATGGCTAAAAAGATGTCAGCACAGTGAAACGATAGTTCCTGCTGTGAAGGCTCCATTGTTTCTATAAGTCTAATTGACCTTTCACATCACAGAAAATGAGAAAAAAATCAATATAGTTACTTAGTCACCAGTACAATGCTATCTTTTATAATTAATATGCTAACCACATTGCTTTTGGAACACTGACACCCAAACACCCCTCGATGTACAAAAATGAATTCTCATTAATAACCATTATATTAATCACTGTTGCCCAGAACTGGAACCTGACTGCGAAATCCCCCGGTGGAAATTGCTATAATCGTTCAAACTACAGGAACGAATTTTTTTCGGCATAATTACTGCTGTCTTCTATTGAAAAATATCCATTAGATGGCAGCTTTTAGTTACGTAAATCAAGTTGATTAATTTTTAATTTTTACCATTTATATGACTTTGCACAAGTAAAGACAATTTAAACGATTAGCTGAACAATTATTAAAGCAACTTGCAGCAGTTCAAATATTCATTTAGTTACTAGAAAAGCCATATATCATTAACTTCCAATTAAAAATTTGGAAAATGGTAAATGCTGATACAATAAAAAAGTGCTCATGTCCTTGTTAATAAAGCAGCACACTGCTGTAAAAATACTGCTTTCATTTCAGCTGAAAGCAGGCAGTTCACCCAGAATCAATTTTCTGCAGCTATTTCATCAGCGAGGAAGAAGAGATCTCTTGCAGGTGTGAAAGTCATTGGGAAGAGGCATCCAATGGCAGCACAGCACTTCTGTTCCATTCACTCCAGTCTGCCTGCCTCTCATCCCACATTCTGGACCAGGCTGGCACAGACTGCTGAGCCCAGCACATGTCAGAACAATTTTCTCTCCAGTAAAAGCATCTTGCAAAAAGCCAAACACTTTTTTATGCAATAGCCCAGTGCCTAGATCGACTTATTCCTAGATACAAGGGGATTCATCTCAGGTTTTACTCTCTGGCTCCCTTGAATGCCTATGGCTGAGTTGCCCAAAAACTTTAATCAGAATAACATGATGATAAGTCAGGAGCTGCTTCATGGAAATCAGAGGTAGCAAACAGTGGAAGGAAACGAATTGTGATGTTAATGATAAGCAATGAGACTCATCTCCAACATTAAATACATAGCTGTATTATATATGGACCTAAAGATATTGTATTGAAATTTAGTACAGTCTTCTGCCAGCTTGGCAATCAAAATCTTCAAACACATACACAGCACTGACACTACTGCAGTTGCATACATAATTTTGTACTTTTCTGAACCGGACTGTTTCAAATATAATAATGAGGCATGATTAAAATATCTTTTTCTGAGGAAATAAGAGGGCAGTGTTATGTGGTGCAGTGTTGGATGATCTGTTTTGGGATCTGTTGGCAGTATCACTGCACAGGAGATGGACTTGACAGAATACCCTGCATGCCTGACACAGCTGGATCATGCACATCATCACTGAACTGCACCGTACCATGCAGGGATCCCCCAAGAAACCACATTACAGAAAGAGATGTGGCTAGAGAATTTTTTTTTTTTTTTAGTTTTAATTGAAGTGTATTTGGTTTGTTTTGGAGACAAGTAAGTTCTTAAAATGAAATAGTCAAACTCACTGGTCTTCATTGGTCAAACACAAATTCAAGCATCACAAAAATGGAGGTTTGGGGGCTTTTTTAGTGTTTTGTGGTTGATTTTTGGTTTGTTCGTTTGGGGTTTTTACATAAATTATTTAGTTTACACAGTCACAGGGAACACCACGATCAATACAACTTACAGGAGTTCTATACAGAAGACCCACACACTGTGCAAAAATGGTTTTATCTGAGTGGTTGTGAACTTTCTGATTTTTCATCTTTTACCTCCAGTTGTTAAAAACCAACTTAACCTCTATGCTAACCAGTTAAATTACCTTATCACAGAGACATTAACAATTTTGTACCATACTTCCTCCCCTGTTCCTGTGTGCCTTCCCCTCCCACCTCCAACAGAAGCTTCAGTTTAGACTGCAACATAAACCTGAATTGCTGAGAAATAGATGTTTCTCAGGTAAATATAAAAACACACAGAAGGGGAGACGGAAATATTCAAAGTGGTGTTATGGACACACAAATCACAGTGTCCATTGGAGTAGGCTTAGGTCCTAGAGATAATTAAGAGTCCAGGGAAAATCTCTCTAGATCATTACTAGACCTCACAATTTCCTTTAAAAAGAATTCCTCATGCACCATGGAACCACCTCATTTAAGAGAACTTCTAAAGTAATGCCACAATACTTCCCACGTGCAGCAAAAGAGTTGTGATCCAATCGAATGTTTTCTTATACACACTCTACCCAAGAATTCTGCTGTAAAAAGTAGTTTTCACCTAGATTAAGTAAAATCAGAAGTAGTAATTGATGTTAAGTTCATTTACACTTGCAGTGTAAAACTAAGATTTCTCTACTTCTGTTATTATTGATATGTGTTTAGTTGGACTGGTCATAAGACCTTCCTTCCACAACCTTTCCTTCCACTGAAGACAAAATAAAAATGCTGACATTTAGAACAGATGATTTCCAGCTTGTTATCATGCTTGCCTACATATAGAGTAGGCAACCACATATATTCAACCACATTTTCCTTCCATTCATTCTTAAAACAACTGGAGCAATTTATAAATTGTAGCACACATACATGTTTGCATTCTTACATGGGTATCTTGGCAGCTGTTTGCAAACTGCACTTGAAGCTTAGGGTGAAAAAAAAATCAGGCTTATGTGAATTTTAAAAAGTCTTTCAGAGAATTCTACCAGGAAAATTGGAAGAGATACAATCAAACATAGGTCTTTAGTGTCCTAGTTTCCCATTTTAAATCACCTATATATACCTTCCTCTAGACTACTGGTGCCTCTATGGCAATGATCATTTTAAGGCTATTTTTAGCAGTTAACTGTGTCTCCTTGATATCAAAACTTATTCTAATCATTCTTCTTAGCTGTTTTAATGTTCAGGATTTGACTTTTGAGGAAAAGAATATGATTGAAAGAAGATACTTTTTTTTTTTAATAATTGGAGGGGTTACAAGTCCATTTGATATGGTTCTTTGGAAGATTACTGTTATCAACATACAAAGGGTAACATCACCACAAAGAGAACAGACAGTATGAGCCACTACTGTGTCAATTAAATCTTGGCATTCATTCATTATGCCTATGTCCTTTTCCTGCCCCTTTCTTCCTTGGTGGTCTTCTGGTATTTTCCTTAATACTAGCAGCCAAAAAGAAGAAAGAAAAGATACTAAAGGCAATTTCTTTAGTACAGTCACAGACAGACTTTTTTGTAGTTTAATATTTGAAACTGCAGCCCTTGCAACTTAGAGGGGCCACCACTCCAGTATTTACACAGATGTTAGAGAAGGCAGCCTGTAACCATCCACCTCCACCCCTGCGGTCACCTTTGCCTCTGAGCAGTCTTTGGGAGGTACATTAATAACATTTGTATTAGATACCCATTTCTCAGTTACAATATTTTTATTTCGCATTGTCTGCATGGAATGTAACTTAATATATATCCTTGATGCAGGGAGATGTTTACATAGTATTTTATGATTAGTTCAGTTGGAGACCACTGGGTTTCACAGGTTAGTAACCGTAGTCCACAAAGTCAGAGAGCAGGCAAGATATAAATATGGAGTTCTAAAGGAACTGCACACAAAAAGTCAGGAATACATTTAAAAGGGATAATAAAGAGACAGCTACAAAGAATAGATAAAATTGATTCAATCTTTAAATCTTTCTTATTGAAATGAAAGTAAAATATCTTCAGGAAAGCCCAAGTAAAAGATAAAGGGACTGAACTTGCATAGGCACTTTATTTTTAAAACATCATAATTGCTTGGTAATGCACTTGAACAAGAAATTTTCTTTTTCTATGACCATCTTGCTTTGAAGTTCTCCAAAGAAGCAACAATATGGTTAATGAAAAAATATGAGAGAGACTTACCTAACATTTCTTTTTATTCTACCTTTTAATTCACTCCTCTCACACTATGGAATACAGAATGAAATTGGTAGAGGGCTTATTCCATAGGACCTTCCTGCCTCTTTAATCTCCAGCTTTGCTTTCTGAGCACCTGCAGGTGCCTGTGCCCTGCTGGCAGGGCGAGTGCAGGTCTCCCACTGGGAATTTTACTCAGCCAGGTGTTGTGCTGCCCTGCTGGGACACAAACACTGAGCAGAACCTGCCAGGGGAATGTTTGCATTGTGGCTTTTCCTTTCGAATCAAAAGGTGTTAAAGATGTCATTGAAGAGCTTAGAATAGTGACTAAGCAATTTCTATACTTCAGTCTCTCATGGCCCAACTTAGTCATATGGCCTCCTGCAGGTATGCCTAATAACTCCAGCTCCAGTGCCTATATCTTTTCACACCTTTTTACCAAGAAGGAAGCATTGTCTTTGATTGTCCATCAGCCCTAATCCTTTCTCAGCATGAAGCTTGTTAGCATAATTGGAGAGAAGAAACCAAAAAGGTACATTATGTGCATCTATGTGTTTCTCTTTCAGTGAAAGAGGCTGTTTGGATGAAAGACCACTGTATTTATTGCACTAATCCAGCAACTACATGTTTCCTCAACAGAAGAAAGCACCATTTCAGGGTTTGATTTAATGCAAGTGATGAAAATTACATACGTAGCTTTGTGAATGACAGTCACCATCCTCATCAAAGACTGGCAGAAATATCTGCCTCAAATATCAGGCTTTCTATCCAAAAATAACTATGGAAAGTGATTGGCATCCCTGAACTCAACTTGAGCTTCCTGGTCACTTAAACTGTAAAACTGATTGCAAATAAATTAGTGAAGATTGCTTTTAGGACTTTTTTCCAAGAACAACAAAGATTTTTAATATCTTGCCCAGGACACTGGAGGGTAAGAGAACAAATAGGAAAGTAATGAGCCATAAAAACTTCCAAGGCAGTTTCCCTCTTCTACCATCTCGGTCTTTAATGACAAGCAGTTAAAGGACTGTAAGCAACAATAAGAGAAAGCCAACTATCCATCACAGGCACTCTGTATTAGAATTTACTTCACATTTTAGTCTTCATCTCTCATGAATAACAAGACAAATGCCAAAATAAGTACAGTTTATCATTGATTACACACTTTGTCAAGCTAGGAGAAGAATCTTTGGTATTTCTATTTGCATGACCCAGGATTTCCACACAGCAAGACTAGGATGACCAGCAACAGTGAGGTATTTGGTTCCTCTCTAATACATCCAGTATGACATGATTCACACCAGTTCAGTTATCATCCAACTTCTCATTTTTCTTTCTGCTTACCAGGATAAACTCAGATTGCTATTCAGAGCAAATCAATTTTTTTTACTACTTTTTACTACTCAGAGTGTATAATCTAGATAACACTGTCTAAGTTCCCTTAGCTTTAAATGAAAAAAAGACACTTTTTTCCCCTAGTTTAATCAGATGCACACAAGACTTTCAATATCTATTGTAAAATTAATGTATTCCATGGTTTGTTGTACAGTTTTAGGAATAATGTGCTCCAGAGCATATCTTGTGAGTTCCATCTTTCTACAAATTCAAGCTCTTAGAACACCACGTGTCCAAGCAACACACAAATTAACTAGTAAAATTAAACATTTCTGCACTTGGTTGAATTAGGAGAGAATTAAGTTACATGCACTTTGGCCTCTCCAGGGTGTTGCTTTTGCTTAATGCACTTTGATCTTAGTCTTCCTTGGACCCTGGTTGTGTGTTCAGGTCCTTCACAAAGGACTCTGACAACAGCATGAGGGAGGACTTGTACACTGCAGCATAAGTACAGTCAACAGGAAATCGTGTTTATCATTGCTGCTAAGTCAGTAGAACATTTTGCCATCAAACACATCACCTTTCCTGTTACACATAGCTGCCCAGTCTTGTCACAGAGAGGAATTTGTTTTCAATTTACTGGGTTTTTAATAATTTCTGATGTCATAAGACCAAAGTTTTTCCGCTATTCCATTGCCACAACATCACAGCATACTGACAAGAGACCACTTTCTTAAGAAAGATGAAAGGTAAACCACAACCCATCCAGATTTTTAGTTATTCGTTATATCAGAAGAGACATTGGAAGCCCTAGCATTTAAGAGTCAAGGGAGGGTAAATTAAGGCAAGTAGAAATCATGAAAAAAAAAAAAAGCAACAAACCAAAACAACCCAATAAAAATCCCCACATCAAAAAACCCATTCAAAATAAAAATTTTATCAACTCTGAATTTAAATTTTATCAACTCTGAATTTAAATTCATTGCATAGTCTTCTGACTATGCAATGAAAATGAGGCTTCTGTCTATAGATTGATTAATCTCTTGGGTATTTTTGCTACCAGAACTGTAGGATTCAAAGGATTTTGAAGCATACATACACAGTGCTCAGTTTTCACCCACAGTATCAGTCAGCTAGTTTTCCACAGCTGTATAGACATACCTAAACAGAAAATGGAAACCTTGGTCTTATGCTGGCAAATTAGCCTAGCACAATTACCTAGTTAACTTGGTCATCTGAAATGGCAGCAGTGTTCCTCTCCTAAATCCTTCATAAATCATTGACAAAGTCTACCTGGGGATTAAACATTTACTGAAATAACTGATGTGATTGTAAACCACCTTGAGCAGTGTCCTCATGTGAACGCACTTTTCCACAAAGCATTACTTAAACTCCAGTAGAATAGCACACTACATACTTTTGCAGAGCCAGAAGATGCATTTCCTTAATGGTTTTCCAGGACACTATCAATATTAAATAAATATCAGTCATTACATGTAAATACATATAACGGTTTTAGCATAACAGCTTCTTCCCTCTGCAGGAAAGAAAAGGAAAATCCATCAAAGAATGGTGCATAGGGAAATCAAATATCAAATGCTTCCTGCTTCCAAGAAGAGATGTAATATTCTGTGAATGACTGACCTGGCTCTGACCTTGATCATGGTAAGAGATTTGTTTTGGTAGTCTGCTGTAGCCAGCAACCTGCAGAGCAGTTTGGGAATCCTACCAGAGGGAGTTCTCAATGCTGTAGTTAAGGAGCACATTTGTTTATGTGGAGATACTATTGCAGATATGGTATTGCAATAAGATATTTCAGATTGCTTGACAAATACATTAAAAGAATGCCAGATAATTAAATACATAAGCATGAAAGGCTTCTTGAAGATAACGTAAGGTGAGATGTAGCACTCACCACTGTGATTTCTGGAACAAAGGCAGCATTAGAACAATATTAGTGGATTTAATTATAGCCAGACAACAAACTGAAATAAAATTTTCTCACTCTATTTCTGCACTACTGACTCCAGGTATTGCAAAAGACAGGAGAAAAAAGCAGCAAGCGCATGCATATATTGCCTTCATACAAAGCATATGGAAACACCAAGAAACTGAACAAAGCATAACGTTTTCATATTTAACACAGACATAAGCTAATTTTCTTTTTTTTTTTGCATTTAACTTAGTTTTGCTGTTCATAAAAAAAAGTATGTTAAAGAATGTTCAAAGTACAAACTTCCAGCACTTTTTATTTGAATAACTTTGAAACTTACACACTGAAAAATCTTGTGCCTATGCAGCTTTTAAGCCACATAAATGTGATTACTTCCTGCCTGAAGTTTTGTGACATTTTTTTTTTCCTCCTCAGAATTGGGGTTTTGTTAGGTGACCTGACAAAAATACAAGTTGAAAACAAGATACAAGTGCAGTCCTGCAATAATTGTCCACACAAGATCTATCACTTATTATTTTATATCATTGTAGCCTTCCAGAATTTAAAGGGGGTTTATGAAAAACAGAGAACTTTTACATTGCCAGATAGCAATAGGACAAGGGGGAATTATTTTAAACTCAAAGAGTTTAAATTCAGATTTTAGATAGATATCTAGATAGATATCTACATAGATAGATTTAGATAGAGGTTTAGATATCAGGAGGAATTCGTTTACTGTGAGGGTGGTGAGGCACTGGGACAGGTTGCCCAGAGAAGCTGTGGATGCCCCATGCCTTGGCAGTGTTCAAGGCCAGGTTGGATGGGGCTTCGAGAAACCTCATCTAGTGAAAGGTATCCTTGCCACAGAAGGGGGAGCTGGGTCTAGATAATCTTTAAGGTCCATTCCAACCCGGGTTGTTCTAGAATTCTGTGATTATATTATATATGCATTATACATAGACTCATAGATCATTTAGGTTGGAAAAAACCTCTAAGATCAAGTCCAGCCACTGACCTGACACCGCCAAGTCCACCACTAAACCATGTCCCTAAGCAGCACATCTACATTCATGTATGTTTATTTATTATGAAGAGGCAACATCAAAACTCAAGACAGCTGAGTAACACAATGGTGACTTGAAGAGACTAGAGAAACAAGAACAAAAAAAACCCCAAATTATGCTTCTTGGAAAACTACAGAAGAGACAGGTAATCAACAGCAAATATCTGTAGAAACATCTGACTCTGAATAGGTAAGAGGCCCACTAGTCCGGAGACTTTCAGGTAAGATCCACTAATTAAACAGAATGCCCAACTCACAAGACCAGCTTTATTCCATGGTGCTACTGACAGTGGGGATGTTCAGGGCTGGAGCAGAAGCCCCTTGCCCTGCAGGCATAGGCATGCTGCCAGCTGTGCAGCAGGAGCACTGGTATAATCTCTGTCCCAATAATACTGAAGAGTTGTCTGTAGAAATACTCTGCCAAGTTCTATAGTAGTGTCTTTGTTCACTACTGAAATCACAAAATTGTCCAGGGAGCAAGTGACAACAGGGACTGCCAGGTGGGATGAGCATACGGCCCGATCTGCTGGCTCAGGCAAAGGAAATGTTCCCTGTGCAACACAGGGAGCCCCCAGTGGTGCTTCTGTGGAGGAAACACGAAGGGCACACCCCGAGTGCTTTCAGCAATCAAAGGCAGCAAATTCCTAATCGGCAAACACCACTTTCACACGTGGCAGAAAACAGCTAACTAGAAAGCTGAGCATGAAATGAAAAAAAATTCCTTGTGTTGAGAGGAGAGGACCCAAGAGAAAAAGAACATTTTGCATTTGTTATACAGGTATGAAAAGGCACTGCTAAACAGAAAAGCTTTGGCACTATCACAAAAAAAAGGTGGCAACCTTACCCCAGCATGATAGTTATTACGGATAAGGCATAATGTGTTCTCAACTCCAGTGTGATGGTGCTTATATCTCAGGTGTAGTGTGATTTTAACTTTAGTGGGTTGGTGATTAAATTTAAGGTATATATGAATAATACATAGGGAATAAAATGGGGCATTATTATAGACAAAAAAGTGAAATAACCAGTTGGAGATGTTGTTACAGAGATCTGAAAGTGCAAGCTTCCAGATGTTTATGTTCCCCAGCTTAAAAGATTAATGAGAACACTAAAGATTTATATCCAGCCCCTGGAGCAGAATACAAGTGGGGCTTTCTAGGCATGAATCTCGCCACTTCCTGAAAGAGGCAATTTTCCAGGTTCAGTGTGGTTGAAGCTAATTGGCCTGGAATTACCTGGACTCAAAGCCATTTAAATTCAGAGTTGACAGAACCTCAAGGGAAACTTGCTGTGCTGGCACATAAGACATTTTAACCTTTGGAGCAATTTCATGGCATAAATAACAGTTTTCTGTGTTTTGAATTCTTGGATTAGCAATGATTAAGTAGACTGCACTGCTTTTCAAGCTTGAAAGCTGCTTTCAGAACAGAGAGAAAACACACAGAAAGTATCTATACACATGACCTACTACTGTTTACACTTCACAAACTTTGTTTTCCTGATGTTATCTTGTCATTCTTCACAAGGTGGTTTTGAACTAAAGAATGAGGGTCCATCAACCTGGCTCCATCATCCAACCCCAGAAAATTAGCTTCCCATCATAGTAACTCCACTTGATTTGAAACACCATTCAACATTCATCTAAAGCTGTGTTAAAATGCAGGAACTGATGTCCTACTCACTATTTCTACCCTAGCCAAACTGTAAGCCTTACATTTCCATATGTCCACTATATTTACAATTTCCACATAAAACATTTTACAGCAATTAGTTTTTTCTTGGCTGGCTGAGTGTTTGTCCTTCAATAATATAAGAGTACTTGCTTTTGAAAAACTGGTTTACAGGGAATAAGCCAGCAAGCTTTGGAGGTCCACACTTGCTCATTCTTATTCATGATGACCATGAACGAATACTCTCCACGCTGCCAAACAGCCCTTTTTGTTAAACCCAATTACAACTCTTCAGAATCCCTTATGTGAAAGAAGTTGAGAGCTACAGGAATAACCACTTCAACAGACAAACTTGGTACTGGGAACTCTCATCTTCACAAACATGTCTTCCTTACTGCCCACCCTCTTTAAAACAGCAACATTTTCCATTAACCACAGGTTTGTGACCATAACATCCATGTAAATCACTTACCACTTCCAGTCAACACCTCTAGTGTCCAAGCCAAAGGAGCACAAGGAAAGCCTCCAAATCAGCTGTTTCCTGGCCAACAGCTCGAGTTACCTCCTGGATTTACTCCAGCAACCAGTCACACAAGCCTAGGCTGCAGAGTTTAGTAGCCCCATCTGGGGTGGGGCTGGCCCCTCAGCTGAACAGAGTGAGTGGTGTTGTTAACCCTTCATAGGTAGCACTGTGACAGCCCAAGACCTTCTCCAAACTGGTTCAGAAGTAAATATGTTTCATTCTAAACATGAAATGTGGTATGGGTTATCCAGAATTTTTCAGGCATTTTCATAGCTGACTGTCATTAACCGATTAGTTTGAAATTTAGATACACTTGGAAAGAACCCCATTGTAAATTCTACACCCTGAACTTCTCTTTGCCAACAGAAGGATGCCTTGCTAAGAGGTGGCAGTGAGTTTTGATAGCCCAGTGACTCGTTACCATATCAGAGCATTAATGGTCAAAACCTTGCATGAATGATTTTTTTACATGGCTGATGTGCAGAGGTGCTGAACAAAAATGATTGCTCAGAAAACTCATGACATTGCACAAATTAGCAGAATTTGCATAAGTGTAGGGGAATTTAAGGATCAAAATAAGACTTTAGCATGCAAGTCATTTTTGAAAGCTCTCTTTGCTCCAGATGCATGTTTTAAACACTCCTGTGCTCCAAGGAGAACAAAGTTTGGATGATTTTTTGGTAAGAAGCAGTAGATCAGTATTTTCATGGAACATGTTGCTTTCAAAAGCTACTCCAGATGTTCTGCTTTTACTCAGTTTAGAGGCACTGCTACCACAGTTTGTGTTAGTTAGAGTAGTTCAGCAGCAGCAGCCAATGGGTTGCATGTGCGTGTGTGCGAGCAACTCTCCAAACACAGTCAAGTCTTTCCTCTCTAAGAGTGAGGGGTTTGGTGACATTTGATGCAAATTTTCAGAGAAGCAGAGAAGTGTTATAGAATTCAAACCCAGCACATTACACTTGTATCTTACAGCACCTCTGTGAGAAATCACACTTGGTTCAATTGGATTAACCAATTAGCTCCAAAATAGTATGAGTTTTGCTGTATCCAAGCTGTCTCCTGCAGAGCTATTTGGTATACCTGCATTATGCTCTAAGCACCTGGTTTCATGGAGTTTATTATATTAAAGCCCAAAATAGCCTTTCTGAAATCTGGCTGCTACCAGGAGTATTTCCACATGTTTCATTCAATAGGGACAACCTGACTGGACTTTGAAGATCCAGATGGATCTGTCTGGCTTTGAGATAACTTTGGGATAACTTACCTCTCCTCTACCTCCTTCCACAGAAACATAGCCAGACAATGCAGGAGCTGAGCACATACACAGCCATCATAGATCTAGATGGTATATTGGCTCAGGCCTTGTGTGACAGGAGACCAGCTGTACTTGCCTGCTCCTGAGGGCAGTGTCATTGTGGCTGCACCTGAGCAGGTGGTCCTGAGCTGTCCCTGCACTCATGGCACAAATAGCTCAAATTCAGCTGACTGAAAGCTGACCACATCAGGCTCCAAAAGCCCATTTCTCCTTAGGTGGACAGAAAAAAGGCAGCAGCCGAAAGAAAAAAAAATAATTTCCTTCAGATCTCCTTTCTAGTTAATAACGGGCATCTTTGACAATGCAAATAGAATAACAGTATTGCTTATTTGACACGACTGTTTTTAAAAAAAAGTCTTGCAAAGATATACGATGGATGTAGGAATCAGTTGATGAATTTGTAGACGTACATATGTGCATAAAGACCAGGTAGATTATCATCAGAGTGGTTAATCTGGTTTTACAAGGTACATATGAATTCACTAGTTATTTTTTCTTGGTTTTTCCTCCCCTATGTGAAAATGTCATGTGTATAGCCCTGTCTTACAAACCCTCACCTCCAGTTCAGAGATTTCTTTTACAAAGTTTTTTACAAATCCTGAATTAATTATTGATCTGACTGGAGATAATGGCCACAGCAGCACTGAAGTGTCCCAGAGCGCAGCCCGTGCTGGCACAGCTCGGGGCGTCAGCTGTCACGGAGTCTCCGGTTCAGATGCCAGCCGTGGCTGCACGCTGCTGTGCTCCAGCTAACACGTCCTGCCAGAGGCTGCCAAGTGCAGCAGCAAATACTGCTTGGGCAACAAAGGTAAGCCCTGCTTGGACAAGCAACACAGCACAGTTCTGCTTTGCAAGCTCCAATCGTCACCAGCTCATGCAGCTTGTCACTGTATCGCTTTCACAGCATGGATGTTTTCTGTGGGTCAAAACCTGGCCTAATCTATCAGTCATTTGCTTCATATAGATTAAACTCAGGGACTAATCTAGGAAATTAGTCCCTGAGAAAATGTTTGACAAAATTTTAGGTATACTAAACCTTTAGTTCAACACTCTAGTTTAAGAAGCTATAAGGCAATTTTAGAAACCACTCAAGCACTGGACACAGACTGAGTCTGTCTGAGTTTGTTCATATTTCTTATTCAGTGTATATAATAACTCCCTGATTTTAAGCAATATTTGTGTGGTCACTCTAATATAAACTTTAAAGACATTCCACTGTAAGCTTGATATCTACCTTTCATATGCTGCATTTAGGTTATATGCTGCATTTATGTTCTCATTCACATACTATTAGTAAGAGCATTATCCCATAGGCTGGATTACATTTGGAAAATCACCCTGGTGATTAAGTTGCTCTTACTTATGTATTCAGAACCAAAACATGCTTATGATTATCATGGTAATTTTTTGCCTGTGTGCTGCTAGTTTTTGACAGGATGCTACTGAAATTTGCTAAAATTGATTAAAAATAATAATTATGTGCAAAAATTTGAATCTCTTTTGCCTGGCAAAATGAGGACCATGTAAGGCTTTTCTGTGCTGATTTTTTAATAATTTGTTTATAGTAGTGTTAATGTTTGAATTTTGCAGTTCTGTGTAGTTTGGGTCTATTTGGTAAAGCATATTTTAGATTGTTATGGGACTTTAGATTATAAGCAGGATGTCTATGATTAACATATATTCTTTAAAAGTTTTTTTTCCCTTTTAGTTATCTTTCACTTTCATCTGATGAAGGATAAGAGATAAAACAGTCTTTTGTTGTTTACTGTACATCTGGAGTATAAAAAAAGCACAATATGAGGAAGGGATACTCCATGAAACACTGTGTCAGACACATTTGCAGTCAAAATTCCAGAAATAGCACAATGTTAGATAGATAATTAAAATGTCTTCCAGGTCTAAACCATAGGGAGCTGGAGTTTTAATCACGTAGAGTATATTCATGAGAAATTTCCTCTTTTATCTACATGATCAGATTTTGATGCTTTCTTTTAGGCAGAAATAAGATCCTGGTCTGGAGCACAAACGTTGTTATATTCGCTTCGTATTGGCAGCACTCGCAGAATCAAACACTTTCGTAGAAATTCCTTTTCTTTTGTTTACCTTTGCTTTTAGAAGGATCTGCAAAAGAGTTCAAGCACAGTCTGTCCTCAAAGTATACCCATCCCTGCAGGGTCAACCCACCTGGAAAGCAGCCGAACAGGGACACCCTTGTGCAAACAGCTGGGTGCCCCTGCCATAACAGGACTGGAGAACAGCAGCCTAGGACCAAAACCTTGTTTTACTCTGAACCCAAGGTCCATCCTTAAAAGGCTTAATAAAATGCCTGCTATAATAACAAGGTTAATGTAAAGGGGACGTTTCTGCTATGAGGCCTTCGCTGGGCTGCAGAAAAAACTGGCATGAGCTTAGCGGGGGGGAAAAATAAGATTAGCCATTTTTTCATAGCTAGAAGATGGTTTCACGGCTAAAGCACTTCACTAATCTTATTTTCTAATTCCACCACGTCTTTTATTAACTTATTTTTCATCTTGTAGCCCACACACAACCATAACATTTAAATAATGTTACATTCGTATCTGTGCCATCTTAGTCTATGCCTAGTCAGATCTAGTTATTGAGCAGTATTTTAACAGCTACCGTAATTTTAAGGAACAATTTAGATCTAGGCTATGGTAAGATAAGGAAAACACATCAGTGCCAAATTAGGCTCTGATGAGGCTCTTGATCACTTTCCTTTCTCCTGACAAAAACAGAAGGTGCTAGTAATGCTGAGAAGGTCTGTGTCCCTGATGAACAGATGTTAATAACAAAGAGCATCTTCCCCATGTTAAATAGCCAAAAGAAGAGATATTGCAGCCATTGATAATGATACCCATATATCATGCATGCTAAATCATGACTAAATAATTAAAATCCGTGCATGATACTTGTTTCAGGCAAGTAAAGCAGATCACAGTTTTAGTGGTCAGAGGAAATGAAATGCAGCTTTGCAGAAGTGATTGTCACTGAGCACACGGAGCATTGTAATACACACGAAGAAAATTAAACTAGGAAAAAGGCAATTGACTGTGAGCAGCTTATTCAGGAATGAGGGCGATTCAGTGGTGGTTTGCCTTCCGGTTATTTTGATGAATTGTTTGAGTATGCATTAACATGTGGAGAGAGTGAAAGCAGGGAGATGGTGAGCAGAAAGTTCTCCTGGGGTAAGGTTGGTGGCTTGGTGCTCCCTCTTGCTGGTGGCAGGGCCGTGTGTGCCGCCTCTTGTCACTACACAGGTCTCTCCGCCCCTCTTGGCCAAGAGAAATCATGGATAGATAGACCAATGATATTTCCTGCATGGGGGAAATAGCTGAGCAGAGGCAACTCTAGCCTGTTAACAAATGCTGCATGCTGTATTCTCCATGGTCTCCACTTAACCAGCTCTGCTCCTGTTGGCAGGGTGATGGTATGGCCCCAGATTTGCCTGAGCACACCTCACCCAACTCACGGACTCCCTTTTTGTGCTATGCCTGTGGTCTGCAGTGCCCCACACGAGCAGATATCTCCCCCCACACACATCTGTGTGCAGAAGTGGGGGAAGTCTCCATTTCCTGAAGCCTGCCCATGTGCTGTGGCCAGCTGAACTCGTGGAGACCCATGCAGAGAGCATCTTATCTCACGTCTCATAAAATGAGGGCTACAAAGCCAGTGCAGCTTTGTTAGCTGTCACACAGACCTTTCCTTCAAAGCACAGAGAAGGAATAAAAACCAAAACAACCTACTATTCAAAACATGAAAGAAGAGTTGTTTGAAATTAAATTTTTCCTCCTATCCATTTATAGAAACTGGTTAAGTGAATTTTGAGGAATGGGAGAAGGTATCTGCTCCATGAAAGGTATATTGACTTGGTGTATTGAAATTGAAGTTAAAGTGTAGCTTTTTGCACAAATTAATTTAGAATTTATTTCACTTGATAAATTTCCATAATATATACACAAAACATTGAGAACTATAGCAATAGGAATATTTTAGACAATGAATTAGCAATTTAGCTGGCAATAAAGGGATATTCCCAAGAAGGAACATGTGTGCTGTACTCACCTACGCTGCTTTTCTGAGACTGGTGCCCTTTGACAATCTAAATTGAGGGGGGTGGGGAGAACCAAACACATTTTTATGTCATGATATCATGGCAATCTATACCTGTTTTCCACCAGTTAAAAGTTTTATGGACATCAACATTGCATGAAACTTTATTTTCAAATTTGAAAGTGTAGAAAAGTGTTTCACTCATTTGCCAGTCAATTGCTAATATAGCAATATTGAGAAGAGTAAGCTGTGTTTTCCAGATGCAGCTGTGGCATCCTGATAATAACTACTGAATAAATAAAATAATACAAGTAACTTACTTCCCATTATCCTAATTTTCTTATTGTACTTTTCTGTTATACCTATTCTTCTAATGTTAAAGAACTACAATAGCAAATAGCATACACATACTTACTTTAATTTTGATATCACTCAGCATGGTACTCTTTTCTCTGCACGTGCACCACAAAGATTTTGTTCTGATTAATGTCAATGTATTTTAGTTAGAGTAGGAAAGTTTTAATTTTGTAATTGTTTTTGTAACTATAGAATTTGTCTAAGGCAAATGACATGAGGCATACGTCAGAGTCTTTTGGGACTGTGTTCTTTTTTCTGTTTCTTGCTTCATCTCCAATAATCTTACATGCTGTGGAGTGCTCCAGGTTAATGATGTAATTTAATCAAAGATTATTCTATCTATACAGCTATGGTAATAGTCAAAGATTCCGGCCGTGGAGTTGTTAAAAAGAATTGAAATAATGGCAACAGATCAACATAACATTTTAGGAAGTGTGCCTACGTGTTCTGATTCTTAAAGTAGATATCCACTCTTTGCATCTTTGGGAGAAGCCAAAATTGTTTTTAAAATAAATTTGAACTGGAATACACCTGTGGCACACCAGGAAACCACCTGTGTGAGGAGATATGAATGCACAGTGAGGACATGGTTTGGGTCTCTTTTATGTCACTGGAAGTGTCCATTGGTTTTAACAGGCACTGGAGAGCAATCTTAACAAAGTGACAGTACATGAGGAGTCTTCCAGCTAAAATAAAATAATAGAAATAACAGAGTTTATTCCTTGTCTGTTTTGTTTATTTTTTTCTTTTATTCTAAATTTATATTTTCCTCCATCCTGGTAGGTCTTTTTATTTTCCTTTAACAGCCACTGATTATTGAAATTTTTGGTTACTAGTACAAGTTGGAGGTTTGGCTTTATATTCTGGCCAAGACCTGAAGTTATTTCCTTTAGATGTATCTATATTGTTTCCTCTGTAAAATAAACACTTGAAAAATGAAGTGTGTTAAAATTAGATTGCTTCTTAAAACCCAAAAAAATTACTGTTAGGTTGGACTGACAGTTGAAGCTGATTCTAGAAAACATAGAGGATAAAAATATACCATAATCCATATATTTCATATTATAGTTTTAAACAGTTATTTTTCTGTCCTAGAGGTTTGTGTGTTTGAGCAAAAAGGAAAAAAAGATGCACACACACCTCCCACCCCACCCCCGTTATACATTTGAGCATCACAGAGCAATTCTTTATTGTACAATAACAACTGTGAAATCTCCAAACATGGTAAGTAGAATGGAGAAGAATATTTTATCAAAAGGATATTTAACAACGGGGAAAATTCTCTTAATTGTAGTGAAAGGAATCTTTTAAACTAATGTGACAAGGTACAGGCAAAAATTAATATTATACACTAATGTTCTTTTTAGTGAGTAGCTTAGGTTGATTTATTCATTTAGGTAATTATGTACCACAATATTAGTAATTCAGAGTAAAATTGAATTAGGGAACACAATAAATTGAAACTATAGTCATATTTCTTTCTCACTGTGTAACGAACAGAGATGTATTGATGTAAGTTCTAAGTGTACTACATAAGTTAAATTCCCTAGACTGCAATTTGATCAAAAAGCATTAGACATTTACTTAGGCTATAATAGGTCCTTGCCATTGGATGGCAGTAAAATTCTACATCAATCACTAGAAGCAAATTGAACCGAGGAAAACAATAGGATTTTTCCTTTTTTATTTAAGAGTAGAAAGCTTGAGGGGGGATGGTGATGCCTTAAATGCTGTGATAAGCACTAATATCAAAATATGTTTCTTTTTTCTATGTCAAGAGCATTTTAGAAATAGTAAACTCAATTTTCTATTATGTGGAAAATCATTTATTTCTTCTTGAAAAGAAAAGCAAATCTGATCATATTGCAAAGACAATGAGAATTTATTCTGTTTATTGCTACTCAGCTATCAGAGGTTTCTCTATCTATGTATTGTTTACTTTTTTACTGAACAGGATTTGTTATATTTTGCACAATATGGAAATTATTTTATAAATAATCAGGCTTCTGCAATAGCTTTGTAGAAGACTGATTCTTTTATTTTTGAATCTATTATTACTGCAAATACTATGACCAAAAGAATTGCATTTTTAATAAGAAAAAAATCCATCCTTTCTGTATGCACATGATCACAGCACATGCTCATGAAAACACCCTCTATATACACAGAGACTCTTTGGACAGTGATTTCATATCATAGGCCATGTTTTACCACCTTTGTTCAGACCCATGCCAGGATCAAGACCTATTCAAGTTTCTGGAAATCTAGTCTACAAAGCAATTAAGTTTCTGTAGGGTGATCAGCACTGAAGATTAACAAGTTATTAAAACAAAAGGACTCATTTTATCTCTATGTCTTGTCCTTGAGTAGCAATGTCAAGCTTTAGACCAACAATAAATACATATTTTTTTAATTGCTATTATAACTAACTAAAAAAAAGATGCAACTACCGTGTTCTTAAAATACTCTTCATATAAACTACACATTAAGTAAAGAGATAAAAAGGTTATCTGACAAATTAGCCTGTGACATTCATTTTCCACTTCCTACCAAAAATGTTATTGGGAAGGTTCCTAAAACACACATGCAAATTAGTTTCACTTTTAAATGTGCAGGTCCTGATCAATGAAAATCAAGGGGTATATTATGAATACAATTACTGTCACAATAATTACACTAATTTTGGATTGGACCCTTTCTATGCTAAAAATAGATTTTATGTGTTTACCAAATATAGAAAATTATATATTTACAGGACTGAACTAAATAGAGCAAGAAATGTGTTCAGCATATGGTCTTATATGAAAAAATACAAATTCTTATGTCTTCATTTAGTGTTTTTAAAAAAAATTTGCTATAAATTTAGTAGCTTGAATTGCAGTCTAAATAGCAATAAAATAACTGTTTTTCACAATGTAGTCAGGGTGGTCTACAATAAAGCTAAAGGCTATTAATCAGGATTTCCTGGGATCAAACCACAGACTCCCTAGCAATTTATTCACTCACTTTATGTTTAGAATCTGTTAAAACTTTATAGCTTTTCAAAGATCATATTAGGCATTAAAATTTGGAAATCACTTAACAAAAACTGTTATGGAAAAAAAGAGAGAAAATAGCTTATCACAAACTCATTCTTAGGAAAGAATGTGTAAAATATACTCAATGGAACCATATTAATCTGGGTTTTATGATGGTGACTGTGGAGTGAAGCAATGCCATAAACCTGGTGATATAGTCTTAGTTTCACTCACAAGGACTTATAATTACAATGCTTCTGAACTGAAATAAAAAATCCCCACAGAAATATTTCTCCCCCATGTTAAGGCCATGATCCTTCTACTATCAACTTCAGCGGTTTGAGCAGTACCAGCTCAGTCAGTTGAATTACTCATGTATTTAAGATAATCATATACTAGCAGGATCAAAAGTCTAAGATTTTGTTGTTGAAATCCCTCAGGACTTAGTACATGGGACTAAATCTTCTGAGGTCCAGACACTATAAATTCACTTATATTTAGTGAGACTGAACAGCCAGGAATTGGCTGTTCATATTCTTCTCACATTTGCATTTAGCCCAAGAAGTGTCATTAAGACCCATAAGCAAAATTTCTCGAGGTGTTCAGAATTTTTAATGTTTCAGAAATTGAGATTTTTGGCATCTCACAGATGGGATTTGGTGCAATATGGGATCAGACTGCAGCTGAAATAAAATTTACAGTGATGTGATATGTAAAATAAATCTGTCAAAAGATCATAATCCTCTAGAGGCATATATTAAGCTTACAATTCCTTATTAGCAAGAAACTAAACAAACTACTGCACTATAACTAATCACTCTTGGTGTTACAAATGAAGGCCATGTAATATCTAATAGCCTTTCTACTGCCATGCAGATACTTCTACCCAGAATCTGACCTTGCCTCAATCATACACTGAACTAATTTTACTTTTCCTTTTAGCTGCCATCACGTAAAAAAATCTGGGGTGGTAGCATGAACATTTCAGTCAGCTTCAACCTAATCTTTAAAAGTGTGCTTTAGGTTTTACAAAAGGAAAGTACTCAATTTGTGTTTTCATGAACCTAAAAAAAAAAGAATTGGGATCACCAGATATGCACAAGTGTATTAAAAAAATACTAGCACAAAATCAGAAAAACAACTTCTAAGGTCATTTTTTGTAGACAGTGGCTGACTGCACACATTGCTGAACTTGCGAACTGTACTCACTTTTTGGTGAAAAATTATAATATATATACTTATAATATTTGTTATAATATATATACTCATATACAAAAATATAAGCATCTTTATTCAAAATGAAGACTAGAATAAACTTAAGAAACAGTAAGATTAGACTCATGCTTAGACAGCAACAGGTTTATACTGACTTGTCCATGACCAGGCGTGACTGCTCGTTGGTCAGTTATTATTCTGTTTTACAAGTGTAAGAACTTCAGGCAACTTCCAGATATTCAGAGTGCTCTGTGTGTCGTGTGGACAGGAGCTGGGAGGAAGAAAAGAGGTGTTGGGAGAGCAGTAGGAAAGCTATAGTAAGACAAGGCAAATGAAAATTTCAGAGTCAGATGAGCTGTGGACATCTGACTAATAAAAGATGGGTAGAATGGGACTGGGAAAAGTAGGCAGAGAACCAGAGAATAAAGCAATGAGGCAGGAAGTTGGAGAGTCAATAAGGTGGACAAAGTAAAGTGTTGAAATGTCAATGAGTCATCCCAGTGGGGAGGCAGCTGGATTGCAGGTGCTGAGCTCAGGGAACTATGGCAACACCAGCAGAGAAGGTTTCTGAATGTCAGAATTCAGTGCCATCATCACAGGGCAGGGCTGCTGTTAGGTAGGTGCTGAGTGCTTCTGTTAGCACTCCAGCTTCTCCCTGGTGCTGGCAGACCTTCCTTCCAGAAAAGGAATGAAGAAAATAATCTGAATTTCCATGAATTCTCCAAAATTGCTTTCCTGTCATGTCCAAGAATTATTATTTTTCAAATATTACAATAAAAAGGCTTATTTATTAGGAAAACCCTTCTTATTCTGAATAACTTCAGATAAAATGATGGTATAGCATACCTGTACTAACAGCAAACTTCAATTCAGGACATTAGATCTAAAAGAGCGTCTTCAGCTGTATTTCTTAAGACTTAGATCATCAAAGAGGTAGCTATGCAATGCCTAATTTACTATGAAATAGGCATGCTGTGCAATAACTAATTTCCTGTGGAAATCTCAGCCCAAGACCCATAGCTGGATGTGGTAGACACCCATTCACTTTTCATGGAGACCCATTTCTAGAGTACTGAAATCTATAATCACCTATATCATTATTTAAGAAGTTGCTACATTGATTGGTAACATACCACCTTTATTCCTTGAAGGGTGACTTGTAATGGCACCAGCTCAAGCTTCAGATTCATTACCCTGGGTCAATTAAAATAGGAAAATCTTGTAGGTAACAAACACCTCAACAGAGAATTGAGTAAGCAATGACTAGCTGAAAAAGTCAGTTGCTTGCTCCTAAGTTTTCCTTATGTGAGAGTCTGCCATTAATATATTTCTAATGTCCAGAACTGGGCTTAGAATCCCAGATTGCTGTTGTCTGTATAAGATGCACATTGGAAATGCACAGATATGTACAGAAGGAGAAGGACTGAGGTGCTGACCTGACTCTATGACACTGCAACCAGCTACTCTTCCCACATAACCAGGTATCGGTCAGACTAAAGGCAGCAGTTTTCAAAGTTTTGCCCAGATTGAAATTATTTTATAGTCTCTTTTATAGATGTCGATACCCTAAACTCTCCCCCAAGGGAATTGAGAGGCTGAAACTTTAATCCTATATTATTAAGTCGGGAGGTACAGCTGATCTGACTTGATAAATGTTAATTATTAGTATCTCGTTTCATCAGTTTCAGCATTTGTGCCCACAGAAGACTTCCAAAACACAGACAATTTTTGTTGACTTTTGGAGAGGAAGTATGAAGGATCTGTACTTCCAAACAGGTCGTGCAGTGCTCGTACAGGATGTACATTCCTTCAGTCAAGTAACAGGCACAAAATTATGCCAAGAAGTCATTAACTGTAAAATAAGTAGCAGGAACCGGGTGCTAAAAATAGATTTTGAAGACAATCAAGTAATTTAGAAACTGTGATACCTTTACTTGAAATACGAATAATTGCAAATAGTAAAAAAACTTGTCAAGAATCCAGTAGTTCAAGAATTAACCACTCTGCCCAGAAACAGCAAAATGCAAATTGTGTACAAGAGCACTCACTTGAAGCAGTTTTCCTGGCTATTAAGTAGAATCAGCTACAGGTTGTCTCCAAAGGATGTCTCTGGTGGATAAGGTCTGGTGGTGAGGACATACAGTGTATCAGCTCAGCTCTTTGCCCTGCCAGGTTGCCCTTTTGCTTGATATGGCCTAAACCAGCAGGAATGTGACTGCAGATACCTACAGCTACCACACAGACTTCTTAGTGGGGATTAAGCACATCTATCAGACCGCTGGTTGCCAATGGATGTTTAAGTTTCCTGAGCACAGACTTTCATACGTAGACAAGCCCTAAGTTAATTTCAAGTCATGATTAGTTTTTGACAACATTTAAGATCTCTGAATTGGTATTTATTTTGAGGCTCTTGATATGCAAATCACTTATGCTAAATTCTGCAGCTTTGACTCAGTTTAGATTATCAGCGTTTACCTGCAAATATTTGAATAAACACAAGTGAGACCATCCTTTTACAACCCTTTTAAGATCAAAGAGTCAGTATTCTGCCTTTGAGGCTTGTCAGTTTAAAACCTGCACTAACAATTAAAGGATTCCCCCTCCTCCTTTCTGCTGTCTTCCTCCCCACCAAAACCAAGAATGAAAAGATTCCACCCTGCAAGAAATGTCCAGTTTTATATCAGAACTTCTCATTAATGTGTAAACATGTGCTATTCTGCAATATTGTTTCGCTGCTCTTCTGCTTAATGGGCTCCATCCTGCATGGCTAAAACCTCAGGATAAAAAAGGGGCTCTGGTGAGATCTAAGCTTCCATTAAAAATTTGATTTATTTTGTGCCATTTCACTAAGAATACCCTAGGATTTTTCCCATGATAGTTAATGTCAGAATGCCAAAGGAAAAACACTGTGAATAAGTATTAATATGCTTACTGCTGACATCCCTCAGTCAATAAAATGGAGTTTTACACTTCTTGGCTAGGTAAAATATGGCATTGTATTTTTCATAGGCATACAAGACATTTGAAACTCTGTTGACTAATAACTAAAAAACCTATTTTACATGTAGAACACATTTTTATTACTCTATTTCTGAGATAATACCACTGTCCTCACTAGGATGCAGGCACTGTAAATAGGACAAGAATAGCCCATTTCTCTTTAGAAGAAACAATCTTTCACCTATATTCAGGAGTAAGATTATGGTCAGCACCAGTTTTGGAGAATTTATGTTTTCTATTAAAAAAAAAAAAAAAAAAGTTTTTCAAGCTGAAAATATTCCAGAGCAGAATTGGCTGTTCCATAGTCTGACTGTGTCTTGACTGACAGGCATCTTTCTTTAGCCACATTTAAAAATTGTGGAACACTTCAGAATATTCAGTCTGTCTTAAAAAAACTATGGCACTGTTTTTCTCTTCAAAAAATAGCCAACTACACATATGGGGTAGATGGAGCTATAAATGCTCGTGGTCTTGAGGCTGTACTTCAGCAGCAGCCTATGGCCACCTGCACCACCCCAGCTGGCCACCAAAACTCCTCTCATTCTGAAAGGGTAACTCTGAAAGAGCAGGACTGTACAATAATACATTTTTGCAACCACAGAAGGCAGAAAATACCATTTTCTGTGTTATTTCCAGGAATCTGGATGAGGGGAGATGAGCATGAAAACAAGCCATCCTTTAACTGACCTAAAGCAAAACCTATAGGTTTGCACATAGAGAAGGACATTAGAAGTATGAAATTATAAATAAGATGTATGAATGAATAAAGCTTGAACTCATAATGGATTCTAACTCACATTAGGTTTGAGTTAAGGTTCACTGCTTTGCACAGAGTCCTGTCATGAAACTTGCTGTAATTTTTTCCTGTGTTGTGAGAAAAGACAAAGCCAAAAATCTGTCTGTAAAGCATAAATACATTTTTATATCTATGTTTGCTGACCATTTTTATGAGAATGTCAGTATTTTGTCTAGTTGTCATTATTTTCTGTACATACACAAAATAATTTTCATTAGAGTGTATTTTCTATAGTGATTAGTCAGAAAACAGTTAATATCTTTGTTGTAACAGGCAGTTAAGATAAAAGTGTGATAATTCATTTGGGAAAACCAGTACATAATTAGTTGCAAGCTAAGTTAAAATAAAAAGGAAGACATACACTATATATCCTGACTGAATAAACATAGTTTGTTATTGTTTGACTGCTTCTTTTCCCCCTTTACAGCAAAGTCTTTACACAGGCTCTTCAGTACTCAGTAGTGCTGTGTGTGCTAATTCTATGACTGCATTGGATTTCCTAAGTATTGTGAGCTCAGTTTGTTGGTTAGACCAGCTAATGAAGTGTCATGAAGTAAATTAAAGTGTAAAATGAATATCACCATAGTTACCAAAAAAGTAATTTGGTATTTTCAGATCTCTGTGACGTTGAATATTTGCAAATACAATAGCTTTGATTGTCTTTGAAGGATAAGTTATGTAGTCCAAATACTTCCACATTTTGTGTTAGAGGAACTAAAAGCTACAAAACCAGTTTTCCTGCTGCAAAGTAAATATTTATTGATGTTTGAGAAAGACCTGCAACTGTGTAAGTGGGATGTTATCAAAATATCACGAAATATGTGAAATAGAGAGATACTGGATATTAACACAACACATTGAAATATTCAACATGCAATCAAAAGATCAAAACAACCTCTATCAAAAAAGATAACTGTATTTATTTTGGGTATCATTCTATAGACTGAATAAGATAAGACTGTGTGAAATGGTTTGACATTCTTAAAAAAAAACAAAACCAAAACAAACAAAAAAACCCACAAAACAGACAGAGAGAGAGAAAAAATCATGTCTCAGAAATAAAGCAGAAAATTATATCATTCTTAAGCAGCGTTTGTAGTCATTGCCCAGAATGGCAGTGATAGACCCCTTCAGAGGGAATAATAGGAGTTGGGTCTTGGAGAGGATTTATAACTCCTATATTTTCCCTGTTGCATAATGTTCATTAGGATTTAACATGTTCTCTAGAGAAGGCAACTCGATCATTTCTCTTTATTTTGGCTAAGGAAATAAGCTGTAGCTCAGGTGAATATAAGAACTGCACTTGCATGGGATTATTCCACTTTTGTTTTAATAGAATTGCCAAATAAATCAGGTATTTCATGCCCTCATAGACTAAAGAGGACAATATACTAGTACAAAATAACATAAACAAAAAACAGAAGCAAAAAAAGCCAATAGGGAAGGTTAGAAAAAAAGAGGTCACAGTCAAGTCTGGCAGTTACCATGAGTCCTATTTATTCCTATGTACCTTTACAAATAGTTATTTAAATATGTATTTATTCATATATGAGATTCAGTAAGTTATCTCAAGGACAAAGTTGAGGAAATGTGAAATTAGATCTGAAACAGATTGGTATGAAAGAAAAGAAAGATGAAGACAAGATGTTCACATGGGAGAAATGACAGTGTGGGGAGGAGAAAGTGAATGATCAGAGGGTTGAAGATAATCGGCCTGGTGACAAGGGACAGAGGAAATTCTGTTTGCTGTTACTGAGAGAGTTTAGTCACAGTCTGGAAAAGTTCTCTGAGAAGGGAGGGTAAAGGCTCAGGAAATCAAAAACTCCTGAATGTCTGGTAAAACACTGATATTGAAGTTTTTGTGGAAATCCAAGGTTTGGAGAGATCAAGAAAGCCATGGTGGGGGGATTTTCTTGGAAGACATTCAGGGGAGATGGAGGAGAAAAAGTAAAAATTTGAAAATATGAAGGTCTCAAACTTCACAGTGGCTGGAAGGAGTAATTTGCAATCATTCCATATACTGCTGCATCTGCAGCTCCATACAGGTGCATAAAACCGTAGGTAAGTACACTGACAAGCCCTTAACTCAGCCAACTGCATCCAACTGATAAGTCAACTTTCATGCCTCCTTTGCTAGTTTTGGTGACAGTCATTGACACCCCAAGGTCTCTGCAGCTCCTTGTGGGGCCTCTGCCCTTCACCAGGGACGCCCAGATGAGTGAGCCAGGGCACAGCCTGCAAGGAGTAGCAAAGACATTCCCACCCTGATGTGCCAGGTTTGGCAGGGACATGGTGAGGGCCTCTTCAGGCAACACCACCGATCACCATCACCCTCAAAAGGTTCTACCAAACTGGAAAAAAGTAATTACTACATTGTTTCAATAAGATTTTTTGTAACATTGTAACAATACATGTGCCACCAATATAAAAATTACTAATATTAGTATTGCCTTAGCATCCAAATTACATTAATACTGCCCAGAAATCTCTTTTAGAGCAGAAAAATTAAGTAGGTATTAATGTGGATTGCCTAAGATGCTTTTGAAAACCAAAGGCCTAATTAATGGGGCTGTGACATAGAAAAACACAGAACTTGTTCTTGTTTCTCTGTTTCTACTTGGAAAGCTGTTTTGGAAATTTGGCCATTAACCTGAAGAGAATACAAATGTGTCTGTTTTAATATTTATAACTATGTCTGCTTTATGAAACAAAGATGTCTATATAGCACTAGAGTGAGTTCCAAACGGAAAAGACAAACTTCCACTGAGAGCTGACGTTAAAAAATAATGGATAGAAATATTTCCATGAAGCTTGGCAGGAATACGTACACTGTAGATGAACAACTGTTTTAACAAATGTTCATTAGAAGTACCCAGAATACGAGGAGGAAATAACATAACTGCTGATGTCTGATTCCATTAGGATCAGAACCAATGCACTGCTAAATTATCACAGGATATTTTATGAACTGTTATTGATGATTTAGTGGCAGGCTAGGTTATGTAGCTTACAAGCTGTCACCTTTAAGGTGAGGCCAAAAGTGAGCCCAAGGATATATTCTAAAAGAAAATGTAACAATTATTATAGCATGTGTGTCAGCAAAGTTCATATGATTCATTGTCCTTCTGGTAATAGGAAAGCTGTCAGTAGGTGCTCTTGGGCATGGTTCAGCTAACTATATAAAGAATGTTCTCTTAAACATTCACCTACGGCTTGGGATTCAGAGGTTGCTTGTCTGATTAAATGGAAAGGAGGTAATTTAAAAGCATCTTCCTTTCCAAATATGTTACTGTCAATTGGCTTTGGTTCAGAGGTTTCCAATCTGAAGTACATGAGACAGCTGCAGAAGAACTCTATTAATATTCCTGCATAAAATGCTTTCTTAGCCCAGGTCAGCTCCCCTATGCACTTTTGATGTATTAGAACTTTAATGTTTAACTGAATTGACAAGTGATGGGTTTTACAATCAATGTGCACAAAGAACATGCCATTCCCAAGCTAGCTCAAGATTTATTAAATATAATGATAAAGAGGAATGTATCAGGTGGAAACTACTGTGCAGTGTTTTGTTCCTCTATAGTTCATATATTGTACAAGTTACACCTGTGATATCATCTGGTTTAGAACTGGGCTGCAGCTCAACTCTCTTTCAGTATTAAGTAAATGAACGCTTTGAATCTAGTTAAAATGCAGAGTGTCAACCTGAATGTTCAAGAGAGGGGAAAAAATAAATCTGTGGCATGTTTTCCTTAATGTTTTACCACAGGTTGATTTCTGAACTCACAGCACAGATGTTTTAAATATGATACAACCTATTTGCTATGATGTTAGATGCTAATTCTTTCAGAAATATGTACTAAATTAACGGAGTTTATGTTTTCTTGTGATGAAGTAGCTCAGTTCCCACTAGTGTTCGCAGGAACTTTCTCACTGTTTTTTATTGTTCTTTTCTTTAATGGGTAAGTTGGAATGAAGTGGCAGGATCTTTCAGAGAAAGGCTAACTTACAGTAGTTTTTGTATAATGCTCTACAGATGTAGATGTTCCCCAGATGTGAACAGACTAGAAACTTAGTTTTGTCTCTGGGTATTCATTCGCCATATAAATCTCCCAACACATTCTTATCTGCTATGTAAATAAGATGTGGAATTCCAATAGTGTCTCAGCCTTCTACAGCAGATGGTATAGTGAGATTTACCACACCATTACATTTAATGGGATTGAATTCATTTGGATTTCTTGATGTTCACTCTGTCCTTCTCTGAGCAGCAGTGTTGCCAATGTTCCTGATTATATATGATTTGGGAGAGTGCTTAAAGAAGAAAAAACCCTTTATCTTAGAAATATGAGTATTTTCTGTCAAATTTTAAAGTGTGTATGTATTGCATTTCAGAGGATTTATAAGCCCTATGAGAAAAGGATATTTAATGAATATTCAACAAAGAACTTGAAGTCATTACATTTGAAGATTTTTGTAAATATCAGCTATCCAGTTAACTGGTTTAGTACTAGCATCATTATATATTCACTTGGAAAGAAATGAGCTTTTTACCTCATCACATCAGGGTAGACAGAGTGAAAACATGAAGAAAGAATCTATGTTGAGAAAAAACATAATCCAAATAGAAATTTTTTGATTTTCATTTCAAAGTAAAACTGGCTCACTGTATGCAATAATTATGCTAAATTAATAAATAATAATTTAAAAATCGAAGTGCAAACTGACACTGCTAAAACATGATTTAAAATGACAGTGTAAAACACTGTCAAATTGTTCAAATTAATTTTTTTTTAAATGTTGCTTCAAGTGCCTTGATCTGCTTGTTCCACAAACTGCTGTGTACTCAAAAAGACAGATATCATATACAGTCATTCCTTAGATGATACTTTAACTTATTTGTCTGCTTAACATCATATCATTTCTGCAATATCATATGTGGCCTAAAAATTTCCTCAAACCAATCTTATGAATTTCGTCATGTGATTGCTATCATTCCTCCTGATAGTCATGGAACACCAAAATACTCTCACAGGACATCTGAATGAGAAAAAATGTTTTCTTTTTATAATGAAACTTAGTAAGTATTTCGGAATTTTTCTAACTCAAGAGCACCCAGCTTTTCTAGTTAAACAAAACTTATTTCCAAGCCAGACTACAGGCTCAAGAGATCTGTTTTCATAAATTATTTTATGAATTGTAAATCAGTCATCTGATCAGCAATAACACACTTTACAACAGTGCCAAGCAAGGATAGCAATAATGCTGAATCTACCATGCATGAATGAAAAAGCTTTAATTAGCACAGTGAATGGCAAACATCTCACTTTTCTCAATAACACATATAGGCAATACCACCTCTGTAGCTGATCTGGTTTACACACAGAATTCCTAATCCAGTGGGCCCTTCACGTTGGCTTTTAATTTGAAGGCAAATGAAAAATGCAATGTCAAAATTCTGAAACTAGTGGAGCAATACAGAAAAGTCTGATGTACTGATTTTTTGATTTAAACAGTATAGGATCGTGGGATAAAAAGGTGTTTCCATCAAAGCACCAAGCTAAAAGATAATCCAATCATAATCACACTAGGAGCTCTAGGCTTGACCTTCTGGGAAGAGGTTGGAGGGGGCTAGAGGTCCTTTTGCCTAGTTCCCATTCTCCCACACACTCTTAGAAAAAGCCAAAGTGCAAGATCAAAACTGACCTGTTAAAAATGCTGGGTTTAAGAGAGTGAGAGTTTTAACAGAGAAATATTCTGATGGAGAGTTAAGCAAGCTGTAGTTCATGGCAAGTCACCCTCACCCAACACCACCACGCAGGGGAGCAAGTTTTCAATACATTTGTTTTGCTGGCAATTGTGGGGAAGACACAACAATGGCAAGAGATGTTCCAGGTGTTGCACAGTGATCACACATTGCTGTACCATGTGCTTGCTGACTCCAAAGACTAACAAAACTTAATCATTAGCAAATAATTTTGCTTTCCTGTAACTTTGTCTACAAAAACTAAAAAAAATCATGGAAGAGGCAGTATAGCAGCCCTGATTCATCTCTGCTATAGTTTATAATTGAAGTAAAAGTAAGAGCTCTATAGATCTTTCACTTCAGTGAGACTTCAGTGACAAACTTTTCCTCCCTTCAAAGACAGTATCTTCTGATAAGGCAACCCTTCCTTTCCACACAGTCTGTGAATTACTTCTTCACTCCCTGGCTTTCATGGTAATTAGATCAGACTGTCAGGATATCTCATTTTCCTAATGCTTACCCACAGCCCTTGTTGCTTCTGCCAAGGATATTAATGTTAGACAATATATTAATGATAGGTCTACATTGTTGTTAAGGAAATTAGCTACAGGAGGTTGCTGTAGGCCCCAAGGAGTTTTCTTATTTTATTTGATTTATTAATGGTAAAGGGTGGCTTATTTTCCAAATATTTATATTCTCAAGGTGAAAAACTTGAGGGAGCGAAAAGGGGAGAAGCACTTACCATTCAAATGCCCCAAACTGTTCCATAAACTAATCTTGTTATTTGTATATATATATATGAATTCCAAAGCCTTCTGAAGCATTTTTAGATTTTTTAGGCAGAGAAGTCCCCAAGAAGAAAAACAGACGGTCTCAAGTTAATTCAATTTTGCTTTAATATTGAACTTCTAGTGGCTCACGCTGGTTGAAACTGAGACTCCCCATGAGATGAACCAAGGAAGCATTGTTTCATTCTAATAAGTACTCATAGTTTGGACGTGTATTTGGATCAAGTTGTTTTCTTTGTAACTCCTGAGAATAGATTTTCTGCAAGATACTGGTGGTACTTGCTTTTGGAATATCAGAGGAGCTCCATTATTTAATGTGTCCTTTGCACTCCTTGTAACATGAAAAGAACAGGAGAAAAAAGTCCATAATGCATTCATACACTAAAGTCTTTGGGTTCTGACTTTCAGTAAAATAGTGACAAAGTCATCTGTCAGATAAAGGTTTGTTCCACCCTTTTTTTTTTCTCTGTATTCTTTTTTCTGTGTGGTTTGGGATCTCCAAATGTGGGGACAAGTGAGGCAATAGCTGCAACAGAGAATTAAAGGGTAAACTTAGGTAAAGGAGTGATAAATCATAATTCCATTTCTGTCTAGTCAATGCATCATTTGCACATATGCATCAAATAGAGGAATGTATCTATTTTTTTTTATAAAGCACTACAGAATATGTAAATAAGCCAGTGGAAGACATGAACATTACATGAAAAATACTGATACTCAGGTGAATTATGAATCAGTAAATGAAATGGCTTTCATTTAATTGCTTGGGGGCTGTTCCTTGAGAAGCAAACAAAAAAAACCAACTCTGTCTACATAGCCAGTGAAATCAGCCTAAAGAGCGAAAGGGAATTCTCCAGCAAGATGATACATTAGATATAGTACAAGAGTTACTCTGCCTTCTCTGTGCAATCCCAGGGTAAAACAAAGATATCCAGGCTTCCTAAAGTGGCTTGCTGCCTCCCTGTATTCATACTATGCAAGTTATCTGTGTAACTTGAAACTGCCTAGACAATTTTTTTATTTAAAAAAATCCTGAATGAAAATTTAATCTCTTCTTCCCATGTTGTTCTCTGTTTCATTTAAGGATTGGCATGCATTTTCACTGAAATTATTCTGAAAAACAAAGTACATAGTATTTAATTTAGCATTTCATTAAAAAGTGTGGATTATCTCTGTCTACTTTTGAGTTTTTTATTTAGGTTATTCTAGAAATTCTAGGGTCTGAGTGTAAATGCTATTGACTTTAGTAAGGGTTTTATTCACTGCACGTGGCTTCAATAGCTGTTACAGGACTGCTACCCAAGTCCATCTTCACTGTAACACAAGACTTGAAGATTCCCCAGATTGGATAGGAAAAACAGGCAGAGTCTTCCACTAAAGTACTTGTGATACTGACTCCAGATGGGAAAACATTTTGAAATTATGGAGAGCCTGTTTCTACATCTTTGATCACACTGAGTAACTTCTTGCTCTACAGATGGTGCCACTGACATCAGCAGTTCCTGCTGTATAGTCAGGTGCTAGACAATATGAAATTCATATCTAAACCTGGCCATAAATGCAGTTCTAGCACCTGAAGAAGTCTATTCTTTTGTAACACAAAAGGAAACACATTTATAATTCCTGATTTATTTGATAGTCACAATTTTTATATTTATTTTGTTTTAATATTATCACTAAAGGGAATATTTCAGCTACTTCTTCTAATATAATTTTGTGATAGCTACTCTAAATTTCACACTGCTCATGCAGTTATGAACAAGATAAATTTGAGTCATGGACCAAACCTAGAAGCTCCTAAATCAAAAGGCACCACAGGTACTCTGTGTTCTTGTTAGTCAGTCCCTAGGATTTAGATAGGAAAAAAATTTTAAAACACGAAAAAAATATACTGTTAAAGTTGATTAGCTGGCTGTAGTCTCCTAGATACAGAAGATTTCCTCCTTTTGCACAGCAGGTGCATGCATGACTTATGCAGGCAAAGCTCAATTTTGTAAAGGTTAAATTTGATCAAATTGATTAAATACAGATTTTCTTTCCATTCTATCAGTATCAGATTTATGCTTACTGGTTAGAAACCTGTTTCCCAAAAGCCATAGTCTTTTCCTTACTTTACTGATTTTGATTATTAAGCATCTACAATTTCAAATAAAGAAACAATGTTTTTACTTGTAAATCAAAAATGCCTTAAGTAACCCCCAGCAAAAATATTTGCCTTCACCTGTGACAAAGAAAATAAGTTTAAAAAAAATTCCTTCCAGCCTGCTAGGTTTGGCACATCAGTGCTCAAACCAGATTAAATTATTGCTTCAAAGAAAAGTATTTTTTCTTTTAACAAGTCAGAAGGACAAAGTTTCCAAAAGCATCACACACTGAGAGGAACAAATAACTTTTGGCCAAAACTGAAAATACGAGTCTGGAATTGTCAAGTGTTTAAAAATCAAGCTAAGAACTATGTATATGATTAGTGATGTTGATTTTGACAGGGATTCTTATAGAGTTGAAGTTAAACACATGCATGAGGTTTGCATACGACTGGGAAAAAGCTAGCTCTGTTTCTGGGAGACCAAAGGCATTAAATTCACATTTGAGGTATCTGGTAGTGGATAATGCTCAACACCTTGTGGAAGTTACTCGTCCTAGGGGCAAGGCTGCTAGTTTACACCTGGGCTGATGCTTGGTGGTGGGCAGGGTTTCAGTTCCTCACCATGAAAAACCTTTGCATCATCCAGGAATTCTAATGGAATTTATTCAGGGTCATTAACTACACAGAGACAGCTGTGAGCACTAGTAAGATTTACTTAGCATGAGGATATAAAAATTAACCAATCTCTTAGATTATAGATACAAATCTGTGCTCTGAATCTGTACAGATCAATACTAAATGAATCATTAATATTCTGTATGAAGCAGAAAAACAAGTCAATGAAGGCTGATCCCACTACCTTGTCATTACACTCTCTATTACCACAAGTTCATCCAAAATTGCAAATCATTACAGCTTCTCCAGCATCTGCCACACTCCACTACTGTCCCTGGAGCACTCAGAGAGTCAAATATGTTTACTAAAGCATAAAGCTACTAGCACCACTCATCCATGGTTACACAGACACATCTGAACATTACTTTAAAAGTGTCATAGACCTTATATTTATTGTTCTGAATAAACATTAGTCTCATGAGCAGAGAAGCACCAAAGACTGGAGACCGGTAATTACTCGCAGGATAGGTACACTGCCATTAGCTGCAATGAAAGCCTGTCTGTCTTTCCATGTCAGTGCATTTCAGCACTGAGAAACAGTTTCTTACATCAGACAGGAGAATTTAACTCCCTGCTTCTTTGTCTTATGTACTTAGGCAATAAGACCATAATGTTGCTGGATGTTTGACTGGCTTTTGACACAAATTGCACTAGACACAGTACATGGGATAATTAGCAGTGCATAGGCTCTGTTTTTAATCCAAGCCTTTTAATATAAGTCTCAAAAACTAATATTTGGACTACCTAAAATATCTCATGACATTTTCATTTTTGCAAAAACTGAAACCCCTCCTGCAATGCTGATAAAATCCTGATTTTCTTTTTTTTGAAGAAATTTTGGGGTTTTAGCCTGTTTTAATTGTTAGTTTGATTTTAAAAGTTAAATATTTTAACAGTTTAAAAATACACATTTCTATATGACCCAATTTTATGAAAATTCAGCACAGTTTTAAAGTCAACAAGCAGAAAAAAGCAAATACTAAGCTCTAGCATAGTAATTTTCTGTGAATAAAGATTCAATTGTGCATTTGATATCAACATACTATAAACATCAAGGCAATAGAAAATTGTTATTTATACTATCATATTTCTTATTAGAAGGGACAGGAATCTTTTCAAAGGGACTTTCTTATAGTCTAATCTAAGTTCCCACACATTCACCCAAGACACTAAAACATAGCAATGCTCTCTGTCCTCACTAGATAGCAGAGGTGTTTGTTCTGTAACACAACTTCCAAAAACTTTTTAACCCACAGCATTTATGACTACCAAAAATTGGAGCTGCCTCTACTGCTATTCAAAAGTTAAGTGTTGAACTAATTCCAGTCTTTCATTGGTGTGCTGCAGTAAATTGAGAGGGAGAAGAAAAATAGCAAAACCATAATTTTCTACTATTTTTCTGGCAGCCCCAGAACAGAAAGCTAATGTGTGTTTTGGCAGAGTAAAACATCAAGTCTGCTGGGAATTGGGATTATTCTGGTTTACATCAGCTACTGGCCTCACCCAAGGCCTTTGACACTGTCCTCTAAGGGATGGGTTTGACAGGCTGAGAGGCTGGAGACCACCCCTTGCCTCTGCCCACTGTGTTATGCTGCAAAGTGCCCCAGGATGGAAACTGGGGCTGGAGGCTCCGCATGCTGACAGAAATCGAGGCAATGTGCCATAAGGCTTTTTGTAACTCGTCTCTCAGCCTCACAGAAGGCAATAGGCAGCCTTTTTTTCTTCAGCAAAAATCTGCCTTTATGTGTTGCTCATATTCAGCTCACAATCAGATGCTATGCAGATCAGTGCCCAAAATATCAATCCAGCCAAATGTTTGCCAGAGCTTTAGGGAAACCTTACGGTCTCAGAATTATTTGCATTCTGAGTTGAATGTGCTTTAATTTAGATCTACTGGCATCTGCTATGTTTTCACAATCTTTTAGATGGGTTACTTGGATTATTAGCAAGTAACAACTGTGATTTGACTTTTTTTTTTTTTTTTTTTACTTTTCCCTCCCTCTAATATAGAAAGACAGCAGACTATGAAACTCTGCAACAAATTGGTCCATCCTGTTCATTTGATTTGACATTTGGGATTTTTTTTTAGTTTGAGGTTTACTTTCTAGTGTCCACCCACACCTTAGAACAATATAATTTGAGTGCCACACAGATACCTCTTAAATTATATTCCAGTTGTATTTGATCTTTAGCCTGTGTTGACACCTTTCCTTCCCTTAGTTCGTCTCCTTAGTCACTTACTGCCTTTTCTTCCAAACCCACAAGCAAATTGTTCTGTAAAATACATTTCACTGATATATGCTCCTTTTTCACTGATATATCCTCCTTGGTCTACACCTTTTATTCCCTGAGCCTTTCATTAGCAGATGCCAATCTCTCCTATTTATCAACTGGCACCAGCGAAACTGCTGGATTTTCTCTTTTTCTTTCCAGACCTGTACTTTGGATCTGCGTGGGCAGACCAAGCTGGGAAAAGAGGTGATGGCAAAAACAGTCATGGGGAATTGCATTCAACTATGAAAGCAGCAGGCAACAGCTGTGGTCCTTGAACAACAAAAAAACTTAAAACATTCACCTTTTTAATTTATCTAATAAAAATGGATGATACTGGTGTGGAATGGATTCTAGCTGCTTTAGGCTGGTATGAGCAACAACTCAGGGATCCTCGGGAGTCCTCGCTTAAGAGAGTGCTGATTCTCCCTCTGGTTTGCTTTCCAATACTTGGGAAGCACTAATGAGTGTTTTAAATCAAAGACCATCTCAAATATTAATGATGTTTCAATGTGCCTCCTATTTAACGTAAAGCAGCACATAGCACTTTTCAGCTTATTTTATTTTTTTAAATAGATTTTGCACTCTAACTGGCATTGGCAGGAGACCTCCGAGTGGCATTAACATATTAAGGGAGCTTAGTCCCCTGCCTGTCTGCATCCCAGCCACCCAATGAGTAACAGTTATGGTCGAGCTTGCGGAAATTCCTTTCAGGAACCGTTTCATATGCAAACACCTTTTATGCCCTTTGCTTTAGCACATCTCTTTATTATATTTTTAAAGGGATTGGCTGTCAGAAGAGACATATCACATCACATTGTTTATATATAATGCCATTACACAGACTTCATGTTTAGCTGCAGCTCACTAGGGCTGTTTTCCTTTTGGGGGGTAGTTTGTGCCAAAATGAGAGGAAATAGCATTTCCTCTGAGAGTAATGAGCAGCTGGTGCTTTTGCCCCGGTGTTTATGGGATGTAATAGGCACAGTGGCACATTTGGAACTGGTTGGAGAGAAAACTAAATGCCGCTTTCTTTTATCTTTATCACTCCCTTTCCCAAGAAGGCTTTTCAACTTCTATGGTTTATACCAATTTTAGAAAACGCAATAAAAATAAAACCGCAGTGCTTTGCCACGATGTAGTCAGATATTGCAATGTATGCTTGGTAAAGATGGACTGTTTTTATCTCCTGGAACCGTAAAAACTAAGACAATAAAATATTTTTAAAACTTCTCCAAATAGTTCTTGGAAGAATTAAAGCAAAGGGAGTACATCTGGAAATCATATTTGGAGAAGAACCAGTGAAATTGCCAAAACCCTTACATCTGCAATTCTGGCCATGGTTTGGCCTTAACTTCCATATTCATGGCTGCCATTCTCATACCAAGAAACTGTAAGTTTCAGGACAACAGAAGAACTCTAAAAGTACTGATTTCTCCTACATAACGTTTACCAATTTTTCAACCAGTGTAAATTGGTATAGGTCCATTAACTGTGATAGTACTATGCAACTCTCTGAAAACAACATAAACCCATTGAAACAGAACCAGGATCAGCTCCTTTATTCACAGCACTTCAGACTGACTGATTAGACCATTATGGATTGTGAATAGGGGTGGCAAACACTGTTCCACAGATAATGTCCTCTTCATCAGCCATACTAATTGGTATTTGTGGTGATCTCATAAACACTGCATAAACTAATGATCCACACTTGATAGCAATTCAGTAGCCAAAAAATATTTGTTTGTGTTGATATAATGTAATGAAACACATAATTATCTACCCTTCTGGTAACAGTGCTCTTTACATGGATCACCATTAATACAAAGAGTTATGTCATTCTCAAGTAGTGATGTCACACTAGTGATTTTAAAAATGAGATTGTGGGCAAGCAAGGGGCAATACTATTCCAAGATGGTTACATAAAGAGACTTTAGAAGGGTGCTACCTAGATATTATTTGGCTAATAAGTCTAAACACATGCTTATGGAATTATTTTTTAAACAGTTCAAAAAAGCTTTAAATATTTACTCAGTATTGTCTAAAATTTTCCACCTAAATACGCATTTGGGCATCTTATACAGTTAACTTTAGTTTTTCTCAAGTTATGACCTTCCACAAAAGCAAGTTAAAACGAAGACATGCATGTAGGGCACTCAGAGGTGAACTTAAAATCCTACCATAAGAACCTAGTTTGAAAAAACAAGTTTTAGCATTTCTCAGGGGAAATATATAATGGCCAGAGCCATGGTCATGGGAACCTCCAAATAGATTCCATTCTTCTGAATGTTCACAGCATCCATAAGACAAGAAAAGCCTGCATAAGCCTGCAAGTTATTTACTTGAGTCATATGAAAATCTGACAGGCATTCAACTTGGTTTTAGGTTGTGCTGCCAACTGAGGGTTCAGACCGGGTATACTGGATGCAGGACATATGAAACATTTTAGGCATGGTGGAACACAGCATTTCTAACGTGCTTTTCAAATGAAAGAGATGATGTGAGGAGCTGGCTTGGACACGCCATGGAAGCATCAAACCATGAAGTGTCCTGCCTTATCAGAGACACACAAGATAAGAGCTCCTCACTGTAACTTGGTTCACTGTTGGCATCACCCACAGGCCAGCTCAGCTAACTCACAAGAAGTACTGGTACTTTCCTCACATTTCTCTGTCTCTCCCCCACACTCCTTCTTTTGACACAGACCTCAGGATAAAAGACTATCTGATCATGAGATAGCACTGTCCATTTTCCCTTTTCTTTTCTTGCTGCTCTGACACCCAAACTTCCTTTCTTATCCAGAATTTACTATGACTTGCCTTGCCATCACCAACCAGCCTTCTTGGACATCCAATAAACCTCCTACTCCATTTACCTCAGCTCTTTCATTACAGGATGCCACAGCCTGCCTTCAAAAACCTCCTCATTCAATGCAAGAAGAGTATAAAGGACAGTATTTACAGCCAGGTATTTCAATTGTATTTGAATGGTGCAGGAATATATTGTGCCCAGTTTGCTGAAAAGGGAATTAATTTATCTTGCTTATCAGTGAGAGGCTGAGTACATTACAACCCCCTCTACTATTGATTCTTCTTTTCCTTTTTTCTTTCCTCTATATTTGAATGTTTTAAATCAACTAAAATATTACCCTGATTAAGTCTGAATCACCAAACCCTATCCCTCAAAACTTTACATACTGCAAAACTGTGTTCATTTTGAAATCACTGGATATCTTACCATTCACTCTAACAGAAATCTGAACCATACTTTCCCCTTAAAAAGTCGCTTACATGATTCCTTCAGAGAAAAAGAGGCTGCAGTGTTATTTGCATTTTTCTGGGTTATGACCATTACATGAATTTCCAGAAGAGACCAGATGTGCTCCAGCCAGACCTCTTCCCTGTTCTTGGAGCAGAGCAGCTCCAGAGATCCTCTTGCTTGAAGCAAGAAATGTTTCTTTGGAAAAGCATCCCAGAGAAAAATGCAACACATAAGGCTTCTAGTCCCCAGACTGCATGGTTAAATAGCGTTTAGGAATCAAAACAGACAAGCAACTAGTACAAACATTTGTACAATCCCTCTGAGACTGCAGAGAGGTTTTCTAACATCAGCAACCTCCTTAGGAGAGTTTCTGCTTCATAAATGCTTTTCATACAGTTCTGCCTCTTCCCTTCAGCTCTTTCCATTTAGTGACTCCTTGTTCTCTTGTTCAGAAGCTCTAAGGTGGTACTTCCATGGTCACAAGGTTTGCGTTACCTGACACAGGACTAAGAGGTTCTGACAGCAGATTTTAAAAAGTGTTGGTAATTCATATGGAATATTATTCAATTTAGCTGATGGAAAATGTCAAATTCCCACTTTGTGTCACTAAAATCTACATCTTAATAGCATAATTAGTGGGTTTGGGTTGCTTGTTCCACCCATCATTAGTTCATGTTTGACATGAACTTCAGCTTCAGTGGGATAAGATGGGGAAAAGGCTTATTAAGGTATTGAAAAAAACTACTGAGCAAATCTTACTACCAGTAACGTGTACAAACTTTCCCTGGTCAGGAACAGATCACTGTTATCTTACAGTAAAGACATAGGAATTCATCCTCTATTTGGAGTAAGAATATGGCACACCTCCCACCCTCTGCCACTTTGTTCCATTTAAGGTAGACTTTTTTTATAGTAGTAAATCTGGAGCTTTATATATAATAAATCATCTTGGCCTGCTGCACCAACCACCCAGCAAGTTCTCCTGGGAGAACTTAGCACCAGCATCAGTATTCACATGAATATAGCGCAGTCGGTTTGAGCTCTGGGCCCAGGATTACAATGTGCAGCCATATTTCAAACTCCATCTTTGGGCTGCTCTGGCCTGTGTACCTGTCCTGCTGTAGTCCCCTCTCCCCAGGGGCCCAGCTGTCTGGGACCCACATCATGGTTCAGACCAGGCACAGCTGCTGAGTCTCTCCCTAGCTACCTACCAGAGACTCTCTTATGTCTTACAGAAAGCACTGAGAAAACTCATTTTTAGCCTGGTAGGGTGTTGATCCTGACTATCTTCTGTGTATAACTGTTTTACACTTCTGAGTTTTCCCTATCCTGTTAATGGAGTTTCTGTGCTTATGGAAAATGTGTTCAAAGCAACCACTAGAGGAGGCTTACACAGCCACCAGATTGCTGTGAAGTGCACATCACAGCAAACCCACAAACACCAAAGGCTATTTCAGCTGCCTGGTGTTAGTGGAGCCCAGGAGCATCTCACCAGCCTGGTCACAGCCTTGCCAAAACAGGTGAAGAAGGTGCATAAGCTGAATTTGTTGAAAACGTGATCTTTTACTTAGTGTGTGGAGAGATCTATGAAACACCTTCCCTTGTGGTGTATATGGAAGAGCTGCCCTGATAGAAGCTGTATTTATTATATGCAAAATTCTTCAAATAGTTGTCAGTCAGTTGGCTGCCACCCCATAGCAGACACAGCACAGGTCTATGTTCTCATCAACACTGCAGTAACTGTCTCTACTGATTGTACATACAGTTCCACATATGATGACAAGCCAGGTCCCAGTAACTCCCAAGAAGACTCCCAAAAGGCACATACTTATCAGCTCATTTCTGTTCCATTGCGACTCTTTTTAAAACCAAAAATAACCTTTCCCCTGATTCACCAGCCATAAACCCACTGGAATATTCTACAATGAGTCAATCAGTTTGTCATGCCAAGATTGCACAGATCAGTAAGAAGTGATATTTTATAATTGCACATAAAAGGACTGGAATGATCCTTTGCATCTTTATTTACTTCTATTAGAAAATGTCTTGGCAGACTTAGCCATTAACATTTTCTGCTTTCTCAAGGAAAAGATAATTTATCCTCTTAAGGATATTAGACTCCTGTGTATAGTTTTTCCCCATTTGGTATCCTTGATTCCCCCTTCTGAACACTTGAGTGCTTGCAATCAGCACACAATGACACTTACTAATAACAACTGAACTACAAGACCCCACCATAATGTTGTTGTAATACCATATATAACACCATATAACACCAGCATTGTGCAGCAGCTTCACTGGGCAGAGTTTTGAGTCTCTCCATACCTACATCTGTTTTCTTTTCCCTCTGGTACATCTGCTGTGGAGCGTGACCCCCGCAGAGCACAATGAGACCCAAAATCATGTCTTTTGCTGTAATTCTGAGCCCAAATTCAAATGCTGGTGCTTGGCTTTAATTTCTCAGAAACTGACAGATGCTGGATCAACACAACAGCGTACAGAAAGCTGTGTGTCATGTTCTGCTGTCTTTGTTATGCTTATTATATTCTACTGGAGAGGTGGCCGATAAATTCTGTAGCACACCTTCTTGTTACGTTATATGCTACATTACCAGCAACAAGAGAAATATATGAGACACATATGGGGAAGGGGAGAAGAAATGTTATATGGCTAATCTGTATAACAGACTGCTAAATTTCAGTGCTGCTTTATTTGCTTTAAACAGCAACGGATAGAAAAACATTCTCTGAAGAAATTAGCCTCTTTTTCCTGCTAAATTTTGTTCTTATTAGTAACAGACATACACATAAATATAGTAACAGACTGGAGCAGCTGCTTCATCAGTTACAAGACTTCAAGTCTTGGGCATTCTTGGGGTCCTTGAGCTCTGCAATTCCTTCTCTGAACCTCTCCAAAGCACAAGAAAGTCCAAGAAAATTTGACCTGTAGACCTCTCTCTCCTCAGAGGAGAGGAGGAAGAGAAATATATAAATCCTAATATATCAGAGGGAGGACATCGTACATGCATGACAATTTTTTTTCTAGTAGGTTTCCACTGACAAGCAATAGTGCTGCCACAACATTGTAAAGCATTATTTATTGGACAAAGAACAGTTCAGAAATTTGGTGGTACTACATTAGGCAGTCATTGTCAACCACTGTAGTAGAGGGCTTGGTTTTCTGAAACATTACAGCTTCGGGAGCTATTTAAACTCATTTATATTGTGTATAAAATAAACATCATCTGTGTGAATGGTGAGTGTGAAATGTTAGAGATTTACACCTACTTCATGGTTATGCTGTACTCCTTTAAGTAATTATAGAGACCAACAAAACTGGCTAGACAGTATTCTTATGGTTAGCATTTGTAGAGAGGAAGCCTTGAAGCTTGGTTTCCCCTCGCCTTCTCAACCACTGAAAAGGAATTCAAAGTAGAAATAAAATACTGCTAACCTCATCTGAAACTGATGTAAGAGACAGCTTTGCCCTGATGTAAATGAGATGAAGCCCAAAGGAGTAGAAAACTCACTGAGAATTTACGGACCTCACCTATTTTCTTCTTTTTATTTCTGAAAATGAGGTTGCAGTAGGAACTAAGACTACAGCAGTCTCAAAGCTTTCTCTTTTGTCCCCAGTATGTACATAATTGTTAACAGCTCTGTGTCAGCTTCTCTCCATGAGGGTTACAAAGGAAATTGCAGAGTTCCACCCTCAGTTCCACTCTTGCACTGATTTTAGACAGTAAGGGCTCAAGTGTGCTCTAACTCTCCCCCCTGCAGCCACAGATTTCATGACTGATCAGGTCACCTGCCTAACTCTACTCCAGAGTCCAAATTAGAATGTTTGGACTTGCAAATCCAAATTATGTGTCTAATATATTCCAGTTCAGTTCAAGTTTAGGAACCTAAATAATTTCTTTAACTGTGACCTGATCGTCATCTTTCACTTATAGTCATCCATTCACTAGTCACCTAAAGCAGAGGTAAATCCATTTTTCTTTCAAGCTGAGTGTTTCGATCTTTTAATTGGTATCCAGTTTAGGTCACAGTGAACAGGGAGGATAATGAATAAATCATTATTCTTCCTCCATGCTTCATCTGGTCTTCCCTGCTGGTTACTGCTTCCTTCACTGTGCTATTGGAGCAAATGTACTTCGACTTTCTGTAGATGTCAGAGAAGACGACCCACATGTGCTGTAGCTAGTATGTATGTAGCATGTTGTCACCAAAGCAACATCTGTCTGATGACTCAGAGTAAAAGTGGTTCTGTTTGTTCTATGTCAAAAAGAGAGAAGTGCTACTTTGATGTTCTAGCATGCATCAGAGTACCAGACACATGCACGACAGAGACAGGCAAGCAGCACAGCTTGGTTTCATTCCATACATTTTAGGTATTTACCAAGGTTAAAAAGAAAACCCCAAAAAATCTCCCTGGTTTAATTCTCTAAGCAGTGAACATGATTGTGGCACCCCTTAAAAAACAAAACAAAAAAAACAGTCCTTCCCCTTTCTTCAAAGTACAGACCACCCATATAGTTTGTCATCTAATCTTGCCAAAAATGATGATGGCAGGATCTGCCCATTTACGCACAGGAAGTAAACTGTTGAAATTTGACTTTTCTAAACACATGATTTTCAAATTATCACAAGTGAGCTTTTCCAAATATAAAGCAAAATCATTAGCAGAATGCTAAGGGCTACAAGAGGATTTCATTTTTGTTGTATGAAAGTGATTATTTTTGTTGTATGATGCATTCACAGCTGACTAGCGAATTCACTATTCTCGGTTCCCAACTTCACACACTTTTAGGAAGTATAATTTTCTGCAGCTGGTTGCACATAGCATTCTTCGAAAACTAGGAGCCTTTCAGGTGTTTCAACACAAACCTCCAGAGATTAGGCACCAAATTATATTTGTCACTCTACAAAGCACAAAGCTAAAAGTCCAGCTAAAGTCATCTACGATCCAGATGAGCTGCAAAGCTCCTGCCAATCATTCAGGACGGCAGCAGGGCCATGATGCCAGAGAACGTGGGGACTCAGGGACAGATGACACAGTGAATACTTTTAGGTCCATGCCCAAGTAGATTAGGGGAAAGAAGAGCCTCCTGCTACTTAAGCATGGAGATACAGCTTCCAGGGAGGAGACAGGGTCCGCCAGGAGGAAAGCTTGCCAAACACAGTTTCTAACAGCCAGCTCAGAAATCATCTTGTGATTTTAAAAACCAGTTTTGCTGAAATGTGCTCCAGCAGAATCCTGCAGCTAGTTATGTTATAATGGAAAGAGCTTGTAGCCAGTTTGTAATCCAAGTCCCTAAGAAGAGCAGAAATTAAAGGGGATAAAGCCACTACCCACAATGTGCCAGCTCAGACTCACCGCTCATGAAAGCAGAGCACAGAGCACTCTCTTCAGACAAAGCAGCAGACAAGGTCTCCTGCTACAGCAAGAGGTACAATCTTCAGCAACAGGCAAAATCTAACCCTCCGGATTGCCGAGTCAGCTAAATTAAAATGTCATCCTCCTGCAATAGAGTGTTACTGCAGTCATAGTCTGCTCATCATCTCTATGACGAGTTTTTACTGCTGTTTGTGCAATAACATCCCATCTTGAAATGCTGTTTGCTAAACTTGCACCATATTTCATTAGCTCCTGCCATTTCCCATCACAATCTCTTTGAATTGCAGAATGTTATTCAATTCAGTTACTATTTGGATTTCTTCCAGAGCTGTATGGCTCTGAGAACAGCACACAAATAACAACATTGGCTTGTATTATTTTCAACAGCTCCCTTTGTTGTTTCCTGATGATGATAAATGTGTGGTAAAATAGCAGAGAATGTAATCAACAGTGCTGATTTTGTATTCACCTATATTACACTCTATTACATCCTTTGCAGTTTTAGTAGTCTATGCCCTTTTATATTCCTAACACTGCAGTTGTTGCTATTACAAGGACAATTTTTTTTCTCACCGAAACTAAAGTGAAACTAGAAAACTTTTGAGTAAGTCTATAGCAGAACAGAGAACAAAATTTAGCCCTCATTCTTCTCTGAAATTTTCAACAATTCCTGAAAAACACCAAAGAAATGAAAGGCAAAATAAAAAGATAAAGTATTCTAGTACTTTTCATGGTGAATGATTGATTTCTGAGCAGACAGAGCAACGTGAATTTTAAAAATTAAAGGTTTCTTTGTATGCCTATAACATTGTATCTTAGGCTGAGCAACTATGGCAGCCTTAGCTTATCATTTGAGCTTTAAAGGAAACCCTCATCACTTGAATTATTACTCTGGAAGTTTTTGTGCAATTCATCAGTATGACAACATACCCAACATCTTTGCAAGGTCATGGTTCATAGAACCAGCCAAACAGTGTACATGGAGAATGGAGTTGTATCAAAGGATTTAACACTGTACCAAAATTTCTCTCTGGCTTTACATGCGGGATCCATACATTTCTTTCTTCATGTAAGTGTCTGACAAAACCTTATGCCAGTTCTGCAGTAGGTGTAAGACTGAAATCCTGCCCCCAATTAATCTATGAAGAACATACATTTATTTTAATTTTAGTCTCAGCTTGTCATCCTTTTTCTGCCTGTAGCTTAGAAACTCAAATCTGTTACTGTGAAACTAAACAATTTAGAGCCTGAAGTTACAAATTTTTTATTTCCCAATTTAATATGAGAAGGAACACTTAAAAAAACCCTGTGCTGTATCAGTTTTGACGGGACTCTGCTGTTGAGCCTGTTGTCTGGGGCTGGGTTCTGCGCAGTGCCATGATGCAATAGCGTGGGCTGTGAGGGCTGTATTTTATAGCAACTTCTCTAGACCAGCTGCAGCGAAAAAAAGCAGCAATAAAATTCAAATGATGTTTGTCATAAGCTTCTGCTCTTTCATCGCTACATTTGTGTACATGAAATGTAATATACTAGTGAGAATGTCCCCTGACATGGAGCTGATTTTTATATCCTTTAAATTTACCACTAGTTTTACAGATGCTGCAATCTCTTTTATTCCAGTTCTAGCAATTATAACGTAATCTGTGCTAACACTGCAGATTACTAGGGCAATTTTGAAGATAAATGATCACATCTCCATTTCCATCTGCTGGTCCAATCAGGAAAATGGTGAGAATAAAACCTACGCCTTATATTGGTGCATTTTGGTGCTTGTCTGGCAGTCTACTCAGTCAACTGTATTGGGCCATCTAAAGAACAATTCCCATGAAGATATGAAGAAGGCACCCAATTCCCCACTGCTTTGTGTCTCGATTTTACAACTATACAAAGGTCCAAGCATCTCCATCAGCAGGCATACTCCTGGACATGAGTGATGTATAGCTTTTTGTGTTTAATAGAAGGTTTTTCTAGATGTAAATTTGGCACATTTCTGTCCCTACAGCTGCCATAATGGCAAGCTCTGGTCAGAGTCCTTAGCCAAGCTGCAGGCAGTCTTTCTTGTCCAAGCAACGCTATACAGCAAGGGCACTCCTGTTTCATCTGGTTTTGTTACTCTAAATTATATTCAGGTACCAGTTTGCAATAGAAAGTGCTGATAAAGAAAAATAAAAAAAAAACCAAACAAACACCTTCACAACATGCTTAGATGTCAGTTGATTTTCGAGCACAAACTAAACAGGCAAAACAAAACAAACAGTTCTCCCTGCCAAAGCAGACAGACTTCTCTCTGCTTTTCTCCTCCCCCTCTCTCTCTCTAAAAAGCCTGTCTGAAGAAGATTTTTCAAGAAAATTAGGTTTGCAAATCTCCTGAATATAATGGTATCAGGTCATGCATAACTGTTCAGACATTTCCTATATCATCAGGTACAAGGTTTCATACCCTTGAAATGTGTTTCAATTCAATGATTAGAAAACAAAAATATTTGGGGGATAAGCGAACTAGAAGAACAATGCAACTGTATTTTCAAGGGAATTATTTGCAGCACATTTCTACTAGAAATTATTTTTTGTTCTGGTTTGCAGCGCTTCTGCTTCTGGCATCTCATCTCCTTCACAGCAGCCAGCAATTGAATTAGAATCGTTGCTGAACAGCAAGAAAATCTGTCATAGAAGTCATGTTGACAGACAACTTTGTTCTCCTCTCATTTCTATTTTCCCTTTATTGTATTTACATCTGAAAGTCCACACCTAGAAGTGAGCAGAAACAGACACAAATCATATTTGTCTAGCCTCTTCCTCCTTTGTCCTGCTTTTGTCTTTAACAGAGCCTGCATTCAGCGGCTCGCGTCGGGGGGAAATAACCAGCCAATCTTTACTACCCATGGAGTCTGGCAGCACGTCAAAAACCTACCTTTTCTCCAGCACACTGCAGTAGTGGTGCATGTCTCCCATTATCATCCTGAATGACTAACAGGAGTAAAAGAGAAATGAAAGCTTTCTGTATAAATGCTGGATGTCACTGTTTTTGTGTATGGCACTGTGCTGCTCAGTATGACGTCACAGCGCCAACAGCACCTGGTCCATGGACCCATCACTTAAAGGCCAATCCATCAAAGCTGCAATTCTCAAAAGAAAAATGCAAATAATGGGGGAAAAGGGTGTGCTTTTCGGGGTTTTTTCCCCTCGGACAAGCCCAATATTACTACATAACTCATTGTTTATATAATACCTTCACAGACACAAGCAGGCAAGGAGCTCTCTGTTAAACTGACTGGCAACAAAAGTTGGTAAAAGGGGCTCTCCCCCATGATATTGCATATTCTAAAAACATTGCAAATCCTAAGAGTGAGAGAAATTAAGACAAAAATAGTGAAATAAACACATCTCCTCCTCTTTCAGACTCCAAAATGTACATGCTACCAAAGATTACCTCCAGACAGAAACACCCTTGAGAAGCCAAGTGGCAGAATAAAACTGCACACAACAAGTTTGATGAAACTCATATCTTCCAGAGACAGAATACTTGCAGATAAAACACCTCACTTCAAAATTAAAGAGGAAAGAACTGTTTCTGCAGAAATTAACACATCCTGTTTGCTCTATAAAGCACATGTGTGGAGGACCTCTCAGCAATCTCACTGACTGAAGCCAACTTATAATTAATTCACCAATGTCTTTTAATCTGTGGCATCTCAGATAAAAGTGTTGCTGTGGAACAAGCTACAAATCCCTTTGCAGCAAGAATGGATCTGGCTCACGATAACATGCCACAGGTTCTTCCAGGGAAGCAAACATTTGTGGGTTAGTGACTTGTTTTGACATGCAGTGTGGTACAGATCATACAGTGGACCCAACTTCACAGCCCTGCATGTATGAATAATTCAGGGTTACACTGACAGGGACAGAAATGAGCTCTGTCATCACTGATGTTGAAGGATGAACACCACCATGCCAAAACACCACCTTTGTACCGTGGCTACTTTTGCGAAGTTTCCTTCTCGTTTCTGACCCTCCACAGAACAAAGACTGCTGCCATACAGTTGTGTTAGAAAACGAATGAATATAACATACTTCCTATTTTTATACACCCAGAAAAAACACTTCATAGCTATACCTAGTTTATTATAGAAAATTAAAGAGGGATCTGAAAGCCAAGACAAAATGCTAACAAACTTGTGGAGCCAAATAAGCCTAGGTAGTCTTAGTAAGTGAAGAGCATCCTCATGGATCTGTGGTGACAGTTCTTTGTACAAGTTCATTCAGATTCGTTTTTTCTATAGCATCCCACATCTTTCAGCTCTCTGAATTGTTTGCATAAGCTTTGCAGATATAGGACCTGCACAGTACAGTTGAAAATAAATACTTGAAGCAGAAGCTATGTTCTCTGTCTCCAAGACAAACTTCACCATTTGCACATATTTGTAATAATTTTCCAGTCATATTTACATTTATATACTCAGAAGTCAAAAAAAGATATAAAAGATGACAGTGAAACACAACTCATAATTTATCCTCTTGCATGAAAACAATGAAAGACCAAATGTTGAAAATTGGAAAATGCCATTTTGATATTTCACTCCTTTATGCATCATGTGTTCTTTCCTCAGGAGAAAGCAAGATTCACTGTGAAGGGGAATATTTTTTCCTTTAAGACAAGTAATCAAATGCAGAAAGACATTTTCTTTCTTGCGACAGTTACAGCTTCTCAAAACACACTGACTGCATTTTCTTTAGATAGACATAATTTTTGCATACTCCCATGATATAACATATATCAGGCCCATTACTGACACAGTTAGTGGTATCATGAGTAGCTTTAGACTAAATTTCAACCCTAAGATAACCAGTAGTCTTACCAATAGGTCAGATCACATGGAAAAAGGAATGACATGGGCTTTGAGAATATGCTCCAGCTTAATCACATTAATGTCAATTCTCAGGATGAGCTTTAAAGCCAGAACTCTCTGATACTTGGAACTTTCCTATTTTACTGTCCCAATTCACATGCTTTAGAGTGATGCACTGTATGCAGTGTCCACTTATACACATCTCTGTAGATACAGATCACTCCAAGTTAAGCAGAAACAAGATACATGCAGAATTTCATGGGTCATAGATCTGTTTGTGCACATGTACAAATAGTCTAGATTGCACAGAAGACATTTTAGTGAAATAGTATGTGTTACTGTGCGACTATTTTGAAACAACAAAAGTAAATATTCTCTCACTCAACAAAATGCTTGGCATGAAGAGTGGTTGTAGAAAGCCATATATATAGTTAATTTATTGTTTGATAAAATTGTGAATAATTGTATTCATTGAAATCTCAACAAGAACCAAGTGAAAATATTTTCTGCTTTTTAACTAACCTTGACATTCAGATCACACACAAAACTAAAAAGGGTTTGTATATATGCATGGGTGCATACGATCACTTGAAATGTTATTGTGATGAGGAGAAATTATCTATTACTACAGAAAATAATTCTCATTACCTTGTCAAAGCCTTTCAACTGGATGTTTTTGCCTTGTAACTTCACAAATGACTATGTGGAAGAAATATCATTCATCTCTAAAATCCCATGACATCAGTACACCACACAAATTTTAATAATACTAAAGTTATCTGTCCTCTTCCCTTTCAAGTCACAACACAGAAAAGAATTACCAGATGAGCATTAAAGGGGTTTGCATTCACATGCCATTTTTTCCATTTGGTTTTGTTTAACACATGTCGATGTCTTTAAAATGCAGAGAAACCACTGCTAAGAAATAACTGGCCCGTGGGACTGGAAAGGTGATCTGAAGGTTTGCCCTGCTGGGTCACTTGCTGTGTATCCGGCTTACGTCTCTGGTTGACAGTAAATTAAAATTACTGCCATTTGACAGGTGTGCAGCAGCCTATGTAAAATGAGTTGGTGTGTCAAGCGCTGCTGTTGGTAGGCAGGTGCCAGAGCTCCCCTCAGCAGTCTCAGGAGAGAGCTCAGGAATGGCCCAGACACAATGGTTGTGCTTTCCCTCTTACAGGTGGTCCTTCCACTTCATGGTGGAAGCACGTGGGCAGGATCGCAGGGGAAAGCACAGGACTTCACTCCGTGTGTGGTACTACTAAATAAGCACTTTCATTTTCCCTGACAGCAGCTGGCTATGTGCTATCAGTTAAGAACTTAGCATCTGAATTAAAATATGAAAATGGGGGGGGGGGGTCATCA
>VYXB01002618.1:863399-964291 GCA_013397135.1 Pachyramphus minor | reverse complement strand
CCAATATGTAAATATTGCACATCATCACATCATCCTGGTAATCTTAACATAAAAATATGTATAAAAATCTCCATCAGTGATTAATTATGGGAGACCATCATGCCTGGTTTCTTTCAGTACTGAAGTGGCAAACAGCTCCTCACTGTAAGGAGTCTAGAGACAGCTTTTTACATGCTCTCTGTGGGAAGCTGGATGCCTTCAAAGGAGTCAGAAGGGAAAAACACAGGAGGCATTCTGGCTCTGCTTCTCTCTCTGCTGTGGCCAGCAGCACCAGGAGGACTTGTTTGTAAGAAAAGAAAAGTAATCCCAAAGTGATCAGATGAAAAACAGCACAAAAATGCAAATGAAAAAAGGTCCATTAAAAAAGGGGGGAAATGTTGACTCCTTCAAACTCCCAGAAATCTGCACCTGGTATTATAACATCATTGTAGAAATAAGTGATGTATCCTCAGTTGGAATTATTTACTTTGTCCCCATTTATTTTTATTAGAAATATAGAAAGCATTTACCTTAATGTAAGACCCAGGGAACATTAAATCACCACAAAATAAGAAATTGTCAGCAAACTCAGTGCTGGCATTATAAAAAAGACTGAGAAAAATCCAGAGAAGTAAATATGGATGATGATACCACTTTCAGGTGCATGAGAAAATAAAGATTAAAAAAGGGAATCAAACTGATGCATCAGAAAAATCTAGAGGTAACTGGGATAACAACAGTATTTTACCATGGGCAGGTCACAAGAGTGGTTATTGAGACAGAGTATAGAAAGGTCAGAAAACATTGGCACAGAAATTGCTTTCATTAAGTACTCATAAAGTAGGGAAAAATAAAATCTGCTTTATGCCAAAATGATATGTCTTTCTTGACTGAAATAAAGTGGTGTGTTTCAAGATTTTTCTTATATTTGTGGGTTTTTTTCATTTTCCTTTAGTTTGATTTAGTTTATAATAATCAGTTGAAACAACAACATTAAGAACCAAACTAAGTAATATGCAAAGAGTCCAACCAGCCCATAGCAGTCAGAATTTAAGGAGTTTCTCTCATCTTTGCCTGAAACATCTCTGTTTTGTTCCAAATAATTACTTGACTGTTTAGAACATAAGTTTATTATGATCAAGAAGTCATATGTTTGCATATTTGTCATTTCTAGAAACTGCCAGGTACAGGCAGTTTACACAGCTTCATTTGTCCTGTCCACTGTGTCAATGTCTATGCTTTTTCCAAAATTATAGTCTTGCTAGAAATTCTGTCATATCTCTATTTCTTTTCCATCTTGTGCTTTCTCAAAAGTATTTTCTTCCTGCTTTTTTATGCCTTGTCTTTTGCAGTGTGTAAGGTAGCTAAGCAAGGTCAATTGCTGTGTTAAGAGTTTCAATAATCTTACTCTCCAAAACATCTTTCTTAAACTCTAATCTTTACTGTTCCACTACTCAGACAGTGGCCATTGAACACTACAAGAAGAATTAGGTAATCGTATCTAATTGTGTTCTTTCCGACTGTTGTTTAAACAAGGAAAGCCTTTCAGTTGTTGTGGAAAGTATTAACAGCAGACCTTTGCTGACCTTCTAGAGCCATTGGGGAAAACTTGACATTACACAGAAGCTTACTCAAACAAGCTATAATTAAGTTGAGAGTGGAGTGACACCACTTACAAGAGAAAACTAAGTATGGCCATTTAATCCAAAAATTACTTAAGGACTCCTGGGAGCACAAAAGTTTATCTCTACTAAAATAATTATGTTTTGCCATTAGATGAAGAGAGAGTACAAATGGAATATGCATGTTCTTTTCAACATCACTACCCTTTGCTGCTCTACCAAAACTGGAAGGGGCAATGGAAAGACATTTTAAACTAATGTTTTGTATTCAGTTAGGTAGAAACTTCTGCTTTGCCTTAAATAATCTCTTCTCTAATCCCTCCTTCTTCCATCTCTCACACTATTTTACTTTCACATTTCACATCAAATATTTGTTACAAGTTTTCATCTGGAGTTAAAATGTACATTCCAAAAAATTGCTGGAGAACGGTCACAAGTAAGAACAGCGTCAAAATTACAACAATCCTGTCGAAAATATTGAGCATTTATGTTTATGTGAAGATTATTTAGGAAATGCCTCATACTCCTCTCCTGTTACAAAATTCCTACCTTAATATTCTCAAAACTCAAACACAAAATTGTTCCCAAAATATGTACTGTAATCTGTTTATCTGTTCTAGCTCTCTCTGAAACATCAAATGAGGTACTTCTTGGAAAAGAACTGGCTCCAAATTCAGAGAGCCAAAATCATCCCTGTCACCAGTCAATGGTATCAGCTTCTCAGATGGTTTCATTGGACCAGACACAATCTCTTGGTTGAGGGCAGCAGGAACCAGCCATGCTACCCAACTGTCCTGGTCTTTTTTTTACATTCTTCTCAAAGCCTTCTGCTTTGCCAGTCATGCCAGCTCTCATGCCCCTTTCATCTCCTTCCCAAAGGCCTCCTTCTGCAAATCCTTATGCATGAAAATGATTTCAAATCTATTTGCCTTCAAAATCTTTAAGTTATTCCTAGAAAAACTCACTCCTTCAATATTGTCCATAAAAATCTAGAATGCAGTCTTAAAATATCTTTAATTATCCACTCCTTATCTCTAAATATACATCCAAAACTAGACTTCCAGAAGCTGTAGCTAAATAAAGTCTAATGAGAATCAAAGGTAGATGAACTCCCGTAACTAAGGACTATTTTAATGCCCATATACATCATTTGACTTATACCTCTTTTCAAATATATGTATAAAATATGCCCCAAACATCTCTGTCATTCATTAACATTCAGACTGTGAGTACAGAAATCTGTTTTCCCTGTTTACTCAGTGAAGAACTTTCATGTACTAAGCACAAAGAAATTAATAATGAAAATCCATTTTCTTAATATCTACAGGTCAATAGCCAAAGGTGTTTCTTCTGGGTTTACCTGATTCTGTATTTTCCATCTGTCTCTGAACACATCATGTTTGTAGGAGAGTACAGAAAACAGAGAGACACCAAAAATACCGACGTGATTTATGAAAAGTTTTAAATTTAATAGTAGCGACCCTGTTATGACTGTTTTACCACCACCTTTTGAATGGTATTCATCTCCATAATTTAGGGGCCTGGAATCATAGGAAAACTAATTTCCTAATTCACACTCTATTGTTCCTCCATAGTCTCCGAAAAACTGTAGGCTCTTTTGAACAATAATGAAACCCAAGATATTCTTATTTTCTCGCTAGAAGAACTTGTCTCCCTCAAATGCATCTTAAAAAAATGACAAAAAGCCATGTCAGCTATCTATCAAAATCACAGTTTTTGAATTACAGTTTAAAATTACTATTTGCAAGAATGCAGTATTTAAGAAGACAATAAAAGATGGTAGATTGATTTTGAGGAGAGAAAATTGGTTTCTTTTTGTCTAAGTTTGTTCCATTGTTAGAAGGTTTTTGCAATCTAAACACATTGGAAGAAAAATAATTTTAAATTATTTTTTTAAATATATAATGACAGACTATGAAATACTTTCAAATTCCTGGAAAGCAAACAGCAAGAGAATGGATTTTTTTTAATGCATCCAGAACAATCTTTTTTCTCTCATGCAAAAAAAATTATGTAGTAACCTAGCAAAACAATAAGAAGTCCTTTTATGGTGGATCTGCTTGTGGGTGAGCCTTTAATGTTATCTTTTTGATACACAATAGGAGCAGAGGGTTAGAGGTAACTTCACCCCATAATTCTTCTCCTAGTGAACTAAATGAAAGAATTTTCATTTGAATCAAAATTATTCAATTCCATAGAAAAGACATCCAGAACAAAGCTCCCACAAATACTTCTGTTGTTGAAAAATTCTATTTCTCAGCACTAGAACATTCACAAGTTTTCAGTGGATTCAGGCAAAAAAGTCTGTAAAGAAGAGGATAAGAAAGCAAAATAACACCTAATAAGTGACTTTTGTATAAAATGTGGTCTGGCAAACAGGGCTCACTTGAAATGTAGAATAGGACTTCATGCAGAAGGGCATTAAGTCCAGCTTTTCAGTATTTCAGGAGAGGTGTCCAGACCTGCAGTTGGATAAGAGTTGGCTTACTAGCAGGACAGATGAATTCAGGTTCCTCCACTGAATATCAGATTATTTGGGATGTAAACCAGATTAAGCAGTATCCTAGTGGTTAGACATTCTAGCTTCAGATATTCAAGTTGGAAAGGATTTGAACCTTGTTATCCCACACCCTAACTGAAATTCTGGAGACATAAACCTGCCTTAGGTTTTTCACAACACGATTTCTACTTTGTACCCATTCAGTACAAAAATTTTGTGAAATCTCAAAATTATTTTTGATACCGGCAAATTTATTCCATTTGACATTTTGTTTGAGATTCCAGTTTTATCTACAGTGTAATGAAACCTCTATCTTCTATAAAGATCCTGAGCTATAGAATCAACTCACAAGTATACTTTCACTGTCCTCTCAAAACCTCACAGAATTAACCGGATTTGTACTTTGATGTGGAGATGAGAAGAAAGCTTTTAAGAGATCTAACCTTTACTAAGTTCAGATGAAATCTACTTTCAGTACTAAAATAAGATGTCATTGCCTAAAGAAAGTCAAATTCATTTCCTGATAAAAACGGTTTAAAATCTTAAATTTGCTTTTACACAAAACAATGCAAAAAGCATTTTACTCTTTCCTTTTCCATAATGAAAGATTGTTTGGCACATCAGAGAAAAATACCATAAACATATTCCCTTTCTGTCTTATTCCTTTGATTATTGTATTCCCTAAAAAGCACTCAAATACTTAGTCTTCATTTTAGTCATTTCTTTAATAATTTAAAAAAGCATTTATAAAAAATAAAACAACTAAACAAATCATGAACCAGAAATAAGCCTATCTGACAAATGTGAACTAGGAGTGGAGGAGAAAAAAACCTCCTTGTTTCTAAAGCACAGATTATTATGTAGATATTTTGTTTGTTGTTTGCTTTATAAAAAGCCTGCTGGATGAAAATTTTATGTGTCACCTTTGTGTAGAGAAAAAGAATTAAATCCCACAATAAATGTCTCTCTTGATACCTCTGATTAAGAAATTAAGAAAACTGTTTTGAAGCAGTGAGTGAGTTGTGCCATGGCTGCCCTTTGCTGTTATGCTTCATGTCAGAGATCTTGAGAAAACTAAGTAACCTTTGGTCTAATACCAGTTATATCCAAAAGGATAGAGGGAACTCAAATCAGGGAACAAGATAAAAACAAAGACTTCTGCTATGCATTTTCCCTTCACAATGCCCAGTTCTCAGATACTACATGTAAGTCTCAAGATGTGTTGATACAGAGAAGCATTAGCTCCAAGGCAAGAGAACAAGGACACACAGAGATGTTGTCCACTACAGGAATTTTCTGCACTTGCAGGAATTTTCTATCTCACCAAACAGCCCACTAGGGATGTTGCACAGAGCAGGCTTCCTGGGTCTGTCACATACCCTTCAGCAAAGGGTGACTCTGAGCAGGAGTGGCTGAGTGCTTTCCATTCAGATGGCCCACAGTGACTGCAGGATGTATTCACCATGACTGACTCCAAACTTCCAGAAGTGCCAACCAAAAGAACAATTTGCCATATACACTGGGTTTGGCTGGGTTAGAGTTAATTTTCTACATAGTACCTTGCATGGGGCTGCGTTTTGAGTTTGTGCTGGAAACAGCATTGAAAATTTAGGGTTGCTTTAATTATTGCTGAGCAGTGCTTACACAGAGCCAGGGTCTTCTCTGCTCCCCATCCTCATCCCAGGGGGATGGGAGTGCGAGAGAAGCTGGGAGGGGCCACAATCAGGACAGGTGACCCCAACTGACCCCAGGGATATTCCATTACACATGGTGTCATGCACAGCATATGAATTTTGGGGAAGGAGAAAGAAGGTGGGGCATCCATAGGGGCGTCTTTCCAAGTCACCAACAGATGTGGTGGATCCACCCTGGGGATGGCTGAGCACCTGCCTGCCTGCAGGAAGTAGTGAATTAATCCCTTGTTCGGCTTTACTTGTGTGCATGACATTTGCTTTATCTATTGAACTGTGTCTTTATCTCACTTTTACTGTTCTGATTCTCCCCCACCATCCCACCAAGTCAGGGGAGGGAGGGACTGGTTGTGTGGGCTGAGCTGCTGGCTGGAGTTAAGACATGACAGCACAGAAACTTAGAAATTTGGGCAGTTGACTTTAGACCTATGAAGACCAGGAACATGGATCAAAAATTACTAACTTGTAGCAACAAACAGCATGGCCTGTGATAATTAACCCACAGATATCAAAACAGTTACAGTCAACAAAAGCCAAATAGTGCTATCTGCAGCTATCATCATATTGTAATCCCAGTATTTTCTTCTCCAGCATTTCAAACTATTTATTTATGCCCAATGTTATTTGAAAAAGAAAAAAAAAGAAAAAAACCACCACCAACAACAAACCCAGCACAACACCTCAATGCTTCTGAGAATAAGTAGTTTGAGTAGTTTGTTAGGAAAAGTGTCAGTGCCCAAATACTTCTGTCATTTGTATTAAGATTCCTGCATTTGCATTTATTACCATTCTCTGGTATACTGAAGTGGAAGAGTAGAATGAGGTTTATCTTTCTGCACATGATATATTGGAGCTGAATGGTGGCCAGCTCCCTACTGAGTCACTGAACAGATTTTTTTCATATTTCCAATAACTTCAGTTTTTAACAAAACTTAATTGCATCAATTAATTTAATAAACTGTATTTTTATCTTATATTTTAAAGGACATAGTTACAAGGCATGAAATCAGATCTTGCTAAAATTAGGCAATGTATAATAAAAAGCATTGTACAATCCTACCACCTGAAGTTAAATTAAACATATTCCTAAAAATCTTGTTATTTTGTGCACAATATTGTGACCTTCCATTTAACAGTGGTGCCATAACAGTTGTTCTGTGTTGTGTAAGAAATATTACTACATGTCTCCATGTAACTCAGTGCACGCCAGTCTAAATATTTGATAAAATATTTTACAGTTTGGGGTTTAACATTAGTTTTAAATTCCCTGAACTAATAACTAAATCTTTAAAACTCACAAAACAAAACAGTTACCCAAGTGGAAAATATCTTAAAAGCTCTCTGAAGTTGGGAATAAAGCTTTATTAAATACAACTGTTCTGACACGATGGATGTACTTACTGGAACACCTATGGACTTACACTATTACTACTCTCTTGAACAATTCCCTAAGTGGAAATATATAATTTAGGACACCAAAGTTTGTCAGTGTCTATCAGTTCTAGCTAAGTTCTTAGTCAAAAACATCACTGTCTGTCTAAAAAAAACAATGTATTTGAATTTAAAAGGTTTGTTAAGGAATTTATATAAACTTACTAAAGACAAATACTAGCATCTGGAAAATTCTGTTACTGACTTTCGTACACCAGTGCCCTCAGAAACCAAACCAAGAGACTTGGTGGGGAATGGTGGGAAGGGCTGATCAACTTCCAAATGAGTTTCAGTTGAGTCTCTTCAGTTCATATGTTGTCTTCATTAACATATCAGAAAACTTTGCCTGAATGATGTTTTGCATACGCACATATCAAAGAAAAATAGGTTCAGGCAGATAATTTTCTCAAAATAAAATAAAATTTCATTCCCATATATGTTGTTTAGCTGTAAGAGGAGCTGATCCACTGGAAAAATACCAAATTCTGCATTCAGTCGTCAAATGGCCTAGACAATATTGCATACTGAATCCAAAAGCAAATTAATACTTTGTTGTGAGTAGGTTGCCCAGTTACAGTCACAGGAATTCATTGCTGCTTTATGCAAGCAGAAATCTTCCTTGTGAATATCATGAATCCATGTTCACTGACAGCATGAAATTTTCCTAGTACCTTCAGTCAGCTTTGACTTAGGTTCTAAACAAGAATTGCCATGGTGGAATACATTTTTCAAAGTTGCATGACACCCTTCTGTGACATTACCTCTAATGTTTCAACCTTCACCAGGGAAAAAACCTAAGGGGATATATAAGAAAGAATATGATTCCATATATATATATATGTATATGTATATTTGTCTTTAAAACACTGCTCATTGCTGCTCTGTTTTTCAATAATAACAACAAAAAAGGGTATTTTCAAAAGTGTTTGTAAAACACGAAGATACAAGTGGTTTCCTACATCGTATAAATCCCTGACAGTGCTCCCCTGCAGAACATGCTCCTTCCTACTCCCACTTAGTCTTGCATGGTAATGAACAAAGTAGTTTCTTTTTGTGGTAACACACAAGAGAAAATAATCATTCTTGTACTTTGCACATTTATTCAGGTCTTTTACAGTTCTATTTCTAGTTTCCCTAAAAATGGAAACACTGGAGATATACTACTTCCTGTTTTAATCCTGACACATTTTCATATTGTTGCAGTATTATATTGTTTTGTTGTTCTATATATAGAAATGGAAATCCAAGTCCATCCTAAAACCAGCAGGAAAGGGAAAATACTTAACATGAGCAAGTCATAAAAGAATGTTTGTCATGATTAAAATAAAACTTTTTCCATGACCACATATTTCTTTTTATTTCAACATACTGTGGCCCAACTAAAGAACAAGCATCAAGACTCAGAACATAGGAGTTTTAGGCGTGAGTACTTCTTTTGCTTTCCTTGCAACATGAAGGCACCTTAATTTGAAAGAAAATAACTTCCCAACTGCCTCTCAGCCTTTAAAGAAAAAAATTCATTCTGCAAAGCTTGTTAAACATAATCTACACCACACCACAAGTGAGGCTTGACAGGCTGTCTGACAGGCATTAAAAAGCTTGCCTCCTGCTAAAACAGAGGGGTAACCACTCCTCTCCTTTGTGCTACACAATTTGGAACCTGCAGTCACCTGCATCTCACAAGAGCTGTTATTAATTATTTGTTATTAATAACTACATTTTGGGAACCCAGGATCAAAGGGTGGACCAATCACTGTTCCCAGGTATGACAGACTGCAGGGTCTGCTCCAGCTCTTGTGCCTCAAAGCAGCTGTGGGACAAGGAGGGTTAACTTTGGTCCAGCAGCATGAATGCTGCAGAGTCACAAGGGTTTGCCATTGTCTCCTTCTGCCTTTCCCCCTTTTAGTCAGCCCTTGTTAGGAGTGCTGTGGACGATGAGGGATCCTGAGCTGACTGAAATGCAGCATGCAGTTGCATTTTAGCTGCTTTTGTGAAAGAGGGAGAAAATTTGTCTTTACTGTCAAAAGTGTCTTTGTAGAACCTTTCTTCTCCTTTCCTTTCTTTCAGAAGCATCTCTAAACCCTATCCAGCACACATAGCAGAAGGTATCACTTTGTGTGAGTCTGTGCTGTTGTAATCCACTTGATCCATAATCATTATCAAAAACAGCTCAGGATGGTGAGGAAAAGGTCTGTGTCAGAGCTACGCTGCCTCCCCGTGCTTCCTTTCCCACCAGGAAATGGAGCATGCCCAAGCAAAAGGCACTTGGGCTCTCAACAGAAATTCTGGGACCATTTAAGGGCTGGGAAGAAGGACCTCCCTCATGCAGGACAGATTGTGGAACTACGCTTGTCTTAAGTGAACAAGCTTGATTCTCAACAATGTTAAGTTAACACATATGCAGCCTGTTTAAACCACACTCTTAAATCTTGTCTTTCTTCACCATCTGTGACAAGGTTTTTCTCTTTGAAACTATTAAGTTGATCTTTTGTGCTTACATGCATTTCCTCTGTTGAGTTTTCAGACTCATCATCCTACCGTGCCACTGCTTTCCTGAGGAGGACTATGGTGTATAAATAGCCAAGCTTAGAAGAAGAACCTTCTGATCTGTTTGACAACTTGTCTTCCTTGATTATATGAGGAGATAGTAACTTGTAAATTTTCTCCTCCTTAGAACTTAGCAGAGTTGAAGGTACTGAGCTATGTTGTTGAACGATTTCTAAAAGGAGTCCTGATTTAAAGACTAGAACTGAAAAGCTGGAAACATCTGTTACTAATCTAATTCCTACTCCAATCTAAAAATACTGATTAAACACTGAAGCAACAGGTGGTGCAAACACTAGTAAGTCAATTTTAATAAGAGAGGTCAACACCTTCAGCTCCTCATTTTTCTTTCCATAAGTACTAATAAATTCCTCTCAACAGGTGTGTGTCTAGGATGTATAATTACATTGTTCACAAACAAAGGTCTAGTTCATTCCATGTTAAAGATCTCTTTTAAAAGAAAAGGAAAAAGCTTCCAATGTTTGAAATGTCATCCCTGACTTCCTCCATTATTCTCTTTTCATGTCATGATTCTTTATGGGTTTCAGACTAGAACAGTACACACTTCTCAGTACTTCTCCAGGAAGAAAAGCATTTTCTGGATTTACTACAGATTCTTGTCCAGCATGTTCTAAACCTGCCTTAAATAACACAAAAATTCAGTTCCTGCATGCATGCAATGGATACCTATCCTTTTTTTCTACAAGAAGGCTTCAGGCCAAAAGGTGTGTTGCTTCACTAAATGGTTTCTATGTCTTTTATTGTCTACAAAGGCTTTCTTTTTTTTTTTTTTTTGCCTGCCACATAGGCTATTTTTACAGAAATCCCAAGGGGTTATTTATTGTGGAAATAAAAAATAACAAAGCAAAGAATATCAAGGGAGCGTTCAATATAACAATCCAAAACTGAAAACAGTAGTGTCTGAATCAATAAAGAAAACCTTAGTTCTCCACCGTGCTGTGTAGGGGTTGGAAGGTCCAGTACAGAAACAAATAAACTAACAGTTATTATTCTGCAGGGATAGGAGTCTGAATAATCCCTTATTCCAGTTGTTTGGCAACACTGAGCTTATTACAGCTGAGAGGGTGTTCTGCAAACAGGGTACATTTACAGCAAATCATGAGAATACACGGAAAATTTGGGCTCTCTGGAGGATCTGTTGGAAGAGAACAGGGCAACCTGAGCCAACCGTAGCCCAGGGGAGAGGGGAAACCTGTGAGCTGTACTGCAACAGGGATGGCCCAGGGACAGGCAGTCTCTTGCAGGGAGAGCATAAGAACATTTTCCATGCATTGCCATGACATACTTCCAGCCAGAGTAAGTAAAGAAGAAAGCTTTTTTTTTGGCACTACAACCCAACAACAGAAGGAAAAATACATTTGCTCTCCTGCCTCCCACAGAGGCTGCATTTGTCCCACAGTGCCAAGCAGCACAGTGGACTCTGCACGCCTTGGCCTGTGATCCCTACCCACCTTCATTTGTATTTTTTCAAGTCCTCACTGGAAATCTGATTGAAAAAATACCCAGTGAATTCCTCCAGCCTACACTGCTACCCACAGCCCCAGCCTGATCTTTTCTTCCCCAAACCACAAGGACTGTTATTATTCAAAGCCTACTCCAAGTTATCTTCGACTAGATGCCTTAAAAATCAGGAGTTTCACCTTAAGAGTGCAGGATCAAGTTGGATTGCTCAGGTAAAACTGTGTGTGCTTCCAACCATTTAAAAGATGATGTTCCAGTCCTAAATTATCTGTCTTGAACTCAGAAACACCAAGAAAAGCTCTGTAGAAATTTCTCTGGATTCAGTCCTATATTCTTTCAGCACAGCTGGATATCTGCTTTCTGACCAGGAAGTCTTTTTAGTTCTAAGAGTCTTTTAATAACTACTTCATGTAGAACTACACAGTTCTTTGTTTATTTATTAATTATGAATAATTAGAGAGGATACTCGCAGGAGAAAGAGCTTTTTCTTTTTTTTCCTCTCCAAGGTGGATATTTTAAGAACATTCACTTTTATATAAGAGTCACTGAGTAATCCTCATTCAATGCAAAGCTTGGGGGTGTTTGTAAATGCCTATGTAGGCATGTTTAGAGTGATAGCATAAAACAAAACACAGGACAAAAAAATATAGCGTTTAATAAAAATCTGATTGGCATTTCTTTTTCCTAATTCATATACACTACTTCTGGCCTCAAGAAAACACACAGCTTTTGTTCCATTTTGATTACATGAATTTAAGAAAGCTATTATTAAAACAGAACCTTCATGTTTTTTGGTGTAGTATTGATATAATGGTGTGAGTATTGATTTAGCTTACTTCTTAGAGTTTATATGACAAAAGAGTTACCTGCTCATCTATGCTTCCTTACAAGAAAGAAAAGAAAACCAAAGCCCCACAAACTCTATACAGAAGTTGGACATTGCAACAAGGAGGGGTTTTTTTTCCTATCAAATGGCCAGAAGGAAAGGGAGATGAAAGAGGGAGAGAAATTATTAGGTAGTTAAAAACCACGTCATTTACCAGGAAAATATTTTTTTTTTGAATACTCATCAGTAACTTTACAGCAGCAATATAGTAAATTTATAGTAAAAGTATTTGCAATAAAACATCCTTTTCCTTTAAAATATGTGGTCAGCCAGTCCGTATGATCTGTCAGCCTGATTAATGGGATGGCTCAATAGCTGATGTAATAGCAGAAGAGACATCACTCTTCCACTTTGAAAACCTGATTATCTGCAAGATAAATATTTTGTTTGCAGGATTACTTAAATGATTCTTCTAACAAAGACATTTATAATATTTTGTTAAGAGTCAAAATAAAAATTCCTTTTGTTTTGAAAACCAAATGCACCCATATTGCTACACAGTAAGTTTTAGAAATTTTGTGGAGAATGCCTCATTGACAGTAAAACAAACAGTTCAGTATCACAAATCAAAAAAAACACCATCAGTATTGTACCTTTGGCACATAATAAATCCATTTTGACTGATATTTCTATCCTGCCAATTATACAGAACCAGTTTTTTTGATAGATTTGTTCAAAATGGGGTTGCCAAAGTTACAGCTAGTAATAGTTTATTTGGGGAATAGGTTAAATTACACTATTTCAAGCTGCACTGTGTTGCAGGTTCCAGAAGTTTTTATGGTTCTAATAAGGAATTTAAACAAAATTAAAGTAAAAAATAGTTAAAGGCAAAGATAAAGCTTCTAGCTCAGCAAAGCTCCAAAGGCTATGGGGAAAAATACATACTTTCCATGATCTTCCACTTCAGAGGAAGCTTTTAGGCAGCTGCGTGTTTGTTTTCAGAAAGATGAGGGTTTGTTTATAAATAGAGTAGGACCTGAAGCACTTATCCACTGATATCAATTATTATTTTTGTTATTTAATATTTAAATTCAGTCTGATATGTAATTGCACACTTCACTATATTGCTCAGCTAATATCTGAAAGCCAAGTGCCTTTCATGAGCCTGTAAATGTACAAGAGAACCCAAATACATTTGTTTCTAAAGGTAAATATGTGAACCCAAAGACAGGGCAGAGTCCCTATCTTTAACACCTCAGAGCCTAACTGGTGATGGCCAACAGAGCTGCAAAATCCCTCAGGAGGAATTCAACTCATTTTGCTTTAATTGTCTAATTACTTAGATGTTTAATCTCAAATAGTTACCTAGGCTCTCTTTATGGTCAATGGAGGGGGCAAGGCAGCCTTGGAAGGAGCTTGTAGGGAAAGGAAGCTGAAAGATCAGCTGCTGTGAGCACCTGATTACGTGAGTGCTTGAATGATGGCTTCAGCTGAAGCTGTAACTTGTGGACAACAAGAATTCAGTGAATAGATCCTGCCCATTATGTCTCCTTTCATATCTAGAGCTCTCTCATCTGCTTAAGGGAGGGTTGCCTGCAGGTACTGCTGCAGGATCTGACCCAACTCTTAATGACACCGTGGGAGTCTTTAAGCACTGGATGAGACAGAGTGAGGTAGAGTCCATGCCTGAGTGCCTGCAGCTCCCTAATGTAAAAAGAAAATCTTAGTCATTATTCCTTATGGGAGCAATACATAGTCTCTTGCAAACTGAAAATCCAATGCACATTTCTAATGCAGTCTCAAAAGCAGATCATTATGTATATCATTTGGTATAAACACAGTCATCAAGGGAATTTGAAATAGATTTATAGCAACATTTTAATAAGTTTCATAAGAAAGAGGTTCATCAAATAAAAATAATGAATAATGGAATTAAAGAACCACTGAAAATTGCTAATGTGTTTAATCATCTCAACATCTATATTTATATATGACAAATTTGGATGATATAGTGGGTGTAATTCCATTTCAAGTCTCTGAGCAGGGATTGCATTTCAAGATACACGACAAAAGCAAAACCAGAACTTGCGTATTCTGCCAGCAGATAGAAAGTAGGACCCAGTGACCATTGGGATGAGGGCTCTTGAAAGCCTCTCTGACATCCAGATATTCAGTCAATCAACCACCAATGGTCATATGTGAGCCAAAGCAAAAAAAAACGAGACCAGGGCTGTGCAGAAAATAAAGAGAATGCACAAAAAAGCTGTAACTTTTAATAAACCCTGACATGTTTCTATGACCTAGAACCCCACCTGCCTGTCCTGCCTATTAAGCTGGTCACTTAGCTGTGCTCACTGGTGCCAAATCCAACAGCACACAGACAAAGGACTGGGGCAATGCAGTTAACTCAATCTGTGCTGCAGCCCTGAAACCCCTGCTCAGTTGCCTTGCAGTTCTGAGGCTTTCTAAGGACAAAAACAAAATTATAATTTCTCTGTGTTTACCATGTCATTATCATTGTCTTTTCTTTTGCTTTCACTCACAATAGCTCACCTCTCCATCTTAAGCATGACTACTTTACCTTGAAAAACCCCAAAGATGATGCCAGAGAAAGCACACAGAAGATGCAGCTGCCAGGAGCAGAACTCCGTGGCTGGGAACATCACCTTGCACATTGGCACTAGCCCTGTCTCTGGGTCCCCAAACCTGTGTGACAATGTGACTCACACCACCTCCCTCCAAATCACTTGGCCAAGTGCAACTGTTATGTTTTTTCAGACAGCAACACATGTGAAGGCACAACAGCCCAGCTGTTCTGCTAACAGCCCTGTTTTGGTAACAGTCAACAAAGACTTCCAACAGAAGAGGATCTCCAGAAGTAAAAATATTATATCTTTAAAGAAACATGGCCTTTCCAGAGGACACTCCCCTAAGGCCTCCATTCCTTTTTTGGGTGAAGGTCCTCTCCTGCCCACTGGCAGGCTAACACCTCTCCTTGCTGCCAGCAGCTCACTCTTACTCCCAGCATCAGGAAGAAAGCTGCTGATTCCAGAACCTCCAACAAAACTTCTGCATGTTCTGCCTAAAAAAACCCCAAAAAACCAAAAAAACCTGTCTGAGGTGAGCAAAGGTAAGAAAGTCTGCAAATAGAAACCTTGAGCAGAGAACCTGGACCTGTCAGAGGTGATGAAGCTGCATGATGGCCTTATTTATAACTGGCCATATGGCAATTGATTTCCTGTTGCTCACACAGGACATCTCTGTGACTCCAGCCTCTGCGCTTCCCACTCTGCTCTTCTGCCAGGTTTATTTATACTTTTCCCCAGCTCTGAAGGCAAATCAAGTTAATTGGCTATTACATGAGATTAAGCAAAATAACTGAAAGAATAAAGAAAAAGAGAATATAATGCTCTGATTGCTCTCTGTGGGAGCTGTGAAACAACAGGAGAGTTTTTCCTGCACAAAGCAAGGAGGTGCTCTACATTTTCTGCTGTGTGCAGGGCTGAACAGTGCAGGTTTATACCTGAGTTATAAGGTATAATGCTCAAATTCTTGTGCTTAGCCAGAGTTCCACGTAACTTTCCATTAAAACTGACGTGTCAATTTGAGACACACTTAGCACCCCCAAAACTAAAGGATCACCTTAAAAGCCTGCCAATTTTGCAACTGCATGATGAAAGAAATAACAAATTATTTTTTTTATTGAATATTGTACAATATTAGTCCATTTGGAATAGAGATAAGGAACTAAAGAGCCAAAAAGACCTTTCCAGTCAATAATCTAAGATGAAGAGATGCCTGGGGGAAAGAGACAAATTTGGAGTGTAGGAAATGAAAAACAATTAGAAGAATTAAAATAATTGTATTTTCCATGAGGGGAAAATAGAGATATGGGATAAATTACTAAGATGGGTTTCTAAAACAAACAGTGCAGCTTTCAAAATGGTAATAATGGGGTTTCAAGTAGAGCTATGAGAAAACCTGCTTAGTTAGCAGAAGCTCAACTTAAAAAAATTTCTAATCACAAATTTGGTGAACCTAGGGAGAGGTTAATTAAGGCTAGAAGAAACAAAGAGGGTAAGGGCAAGGCCTACTGCAGCAGTTCTCTCTACCCTTTCAAATTTCCAGCAACTGGAAACAAAAGAAAGACTGCAGAGAGAGAGGTAATGAGTGCAGAAGAGGGGAGAAAACAATGTTATCGTGTTCCCTTGTCCTACACTTAACCCATCTCCCAATAAGACTAAGTGATGCAATCTGCACAGGGCATCTGTGGATGCAAACATTTTTATGAGCTACAATTCCTTTCAAAATGTGACATTGCTTTGCTAATTAGTAAGAAGTAAGATTTCTGACAGGTGAAATATATTATCTTATTAATTGAGTTGCACAGAATAGATTGGATGAAGTAGTATATTCTGTTTTCCTCTCTAGGGCTAGAATTCAATCACTTTTTCTTCTCTAAACACTAATAACAGGCTGAGTTCAGTCTCGTCATTGTACATGTTTTAGAAGGGGCTACTTTGGACTAGTGCCTGCAGATGCCAGGGGAGAGGGGAGTACCACTACCACCAGCTTTTCCACCTTCATCATCCTTATTTTTCACTCTCCTATTCACACTACCACAAATTTCTTTATCACTTACAGTGTAAGCCCACTATTATCACAATTAAGAGAAAGATCAGAGGACTTCATTAGTTGACAGTTTGTTCACCACTGCTTCAGCACTATCAGCTTCCTGGCTTCAGTTTATTTTAATCACCAGGTTATGATGGCCAAATTAGTACCCTCTTTGAAAGTTGAAGTAAGACATAGCAAGGAAATCATATATCACTTATTTATACTTCAAAATTTTAAAGCCACTTTTTTAGTTGTGAGTCCTGGTTCATTTTCCTCCTACTGATTTACAAAAACATAATAGAATTAAGTGTCTTGATCCACAGCAGCAAAGCAGAAGTGGAAAACAGAAGGCTCTGCTGTCCTTTTCCAGTGTAAAGATTAATTGCATTTTCATAAAGATTTTTATGCTCCATTCACCTTATGTCCCTTTGCCTTACCTCCTCTTCCTGAGAGTTTTAATAAATGACTCATCCTTACTAATTCAGTCCTGCCAGCTCTCTTTTGGTACATAATATTTCAATACTTAATGCAGTATAAGAGAGTCTCCACTAGCCAATTTGATTAGTCATAGCCTCATCTTTGCTTACAATGCTATTTTTCATTTTTTTAAAGTCATCTGGAATGTATTCCCTGCTCTGGTTCATGCTGTGTTGCTTTGTGTTAGAAATCCTAAACAAGACATACTTTATTTGTGAAATGCTGGAAATGGCCTACCATTAACCAAATGCTGCAAGCACTGAGCTTTACACTTTATTTGAACTTTGCTAACAACTTTAAAGCCAGCTGCTCTAACTCCCTGAGCCATTGCTTTCAGTCAAGTACATCCTAGAGAGTGCAGACCCACTCCAGCTCCAGCAGCACATACAGGACCACAATGAAAAAAGCTTCACTGTCCTGTAAGTCTCCAGATCTTCACTGCCATATCACCTACAAACTTAAGTCTCATGTGTTTCCTCAAATCTCCCCATTTATTTCAGAAAAAGTGCTCCCCAGGATTTCCCTCCTCCCTAGTACTCCATAACTGCTTCAGATCACTTGTGGGACTTTTACAATGAAGTTTTGTTATTCTAAGAGAAGTCTCAAGTTGTTTTGGGTTTACCTGAAATTTTTGTTAACAAGGCATTACTGAAGGTGTAAATAAAGGTGAAACCACAATACTGATTCCTGCAGAATAATGTTACTCCCTTTCATATTCTAAAAAATACCAAAAACTAAAAATGGTGCAATATATAAAGAAAAAGCCACGTACCATTTATCTAGTCAGTACCTCCATTCTGTACTCCAAGGTTGGCAGGATTTCACAGGTTTATTACACTTGTGAGATGACCAAGTGTGACCTCCCAAAGACAGTGTCTCCTGTTTTAATTGCTTGTTAGTTAAGTCAAACTACCTTCAGCTGCAAGAAGCTTTTTATTGTAATTAAGATAGGCATGGTTACTTAAAGCCAAAAAAAATTATATTATTACTCTACCACCTTATTTACAGAATGTGCTATCTCCTCAGTTATAATATACCAGAGAGATTTGATAATAATTAACCTTAAAAGGCTTTTCATAGAAAAAGGCTCAGTTGTGATCTGATTAAAGTAGTCTAAAATCAAATTAAAACATCTTGTAAAGTATCAATTGACTTACCAGCGTTTTTATGTTTCTTCTTACCCTCCAATGTTTTTTGTACCCCAACATACTACATTAAAAATTAATTTTTTCTTGGTCCCCCTCCCTTCCTCAAAAAAAAAAAGAGGAAATGTCATTGAATAATACATTTACATACTAAAGCACTGAAAACAGACTTTTGGACAACGTCTGTGAAATGACTATAATTTTCGTACTGCCGTTATTGAATGTAAACTACAAATCTTTGGACATTCAGTTCTAAGTTGACTTTCACTCTGTATCCCACTAAAATTAAGGGGATTGTATCTGTGAGCCAGTCATGATGAAGCTTGGCCCCAAAGAGGTAAGGGTAAGGAGTAAATCTTGACCTCCCAGAGGTTAAGGGCAAGGCTCTTCTCCAAGTCAGTCAGTTCAGGATTTCACCCGAGGTCATACGGCAGAATTTTAGCCTCTGTTTGAGGAGAAAATGAATTAACTGTCACATGCCAGGCAGATGAACATAAAACAAATTAATCTGTAACCAGAAAACACGCCACAGGGAGCATCACCATCACACACAACTCCATACATCACAAGACCTTCTGTTCAACATGAAAGCTATGAAGGTGCCTCTTTCTCTCTCTAGTTTCAGTTTCTAGAAACCTCCTTTGAACCAGCTTCAGGAGGTATCTCTGCTGCCAACTCCTTCTCCACGAAGGAAGTCCTTCTGCAAGATCTCCCTGATTCTTGATTAATTAGTGGGTTATTCTGCATACTCACAATATGTATTGCATATACAAGTGGGCTCTGGCATGGGTCCAACCCAAAGTGTAGGAAGCTGAGTGAAAAATTCTCACCAGCAATAAAAACAGTTATGCCAATGGAGCTTCACAAAAAAGAGAAACATTTCATTTTTAATTCACTTTTTTAATTTTCAAAACAGATGGATATTTTGAATAATAAATACTAGAATGGGTTGAAAAATGAGTGTATCTTACTAAGAAACTTTAAAAAAAAGTTATGTCCAAAATTTGTCAATCCACCTTGGATGACATTGAAAAGTGGTTGTAAAGAGCTAACTCACATTTCTCTGAATTTAGTCTGCCCGGGAAACTATTTCCAATACTGTTAGAAAAGATGAAAATCACAGTAAACCTGTATGCCACTCTGGTAAGGCAGTAAACTTCTAAGAGTAGAGTGAATGCCACAGAATTAACTCTTATTTATGGGCCCTCTAGAAGTGAAAACTAGAGCTGGAAAACTGGCCATAATGTATCAGTGAAATGTATTAATCAGCAGCATGTGACAAGGCTGGGGAGCAGACAGTGCTCTGCAAGGCTTCATTTTGCATGGTTTTCACATGTCTTTTTTACTCTTTCCTTCCCATGTGCATCAAAACATGTCTATACTAAGCCTTATTTAAATAGATCAAATTCTGTTTTCTCTCTGTTGGCCTTAACATTCCTGCAAACTAGGAAAAATAAATGTGGAACCAGGGACATTATTATGACGACTCCCACGCTCCATTAAATTCTCTCAGGAAAATATGAAGTGCGATAAGACAAACGGGCGGAAGAAAATGGTCTAAAACCAGAAAGTGACTAAGAGGAACTGGCACAGCAAACAGGAGTCCTGTGAGGGCCATCAGCGTTTATGGGAGAGCCCAGTCCATGCAGGACTGGGGGAAGGTGTGACACTGCTGATCCACCAGTTGTTTCAGCTCCCTAACCACTGCACAGGCAGGGAGAGGGAAAGGCAAGAGGAGGTTCTGTTCAGCAAAAACCTGCCTTGCTCATGCCATGGCCTCTGCTGTTTGGCAGTGGTTGCAAAGCTGGGAGTAGGCTGCAAGCAAGACCCAGCTCCATCTCTCCCTGAGACCTCCCCGACTCTGGAGGATCCTCCACCAGGCAGTTGTAAACAGACACCAGCTCCTTTGCACCTCACAGGCAACACAAAGGGGATCAAAAGTGGAGCAGGAAATCTGGCTGTGGGGCTCTTGTTCACGCTTAACATGCCTTTTTCTTTCTGTCTTTTTTTTTTTTTTTTTTTAACAATGAAAGGATTTTTAGGACTGGAGACACATCCAAATAGTGTCAAAAAAGGAAAGGTTTTGATTACAGTTAGTTATCTAGCAGTATCTTTTTAGAAATGTCTGAAAAAATAACTCCAATGTCAGATGTTCCAGTTCTGGCAGAGAAAAGAAATATGATTAGATCTGGCTGCCCAGATGTCCCAACATTGAGAATAATATTTTTAAGCACGAACTCATGTACTGCCTCTGTCATGTACTTCAATAGACTTATTTTGTTCTCATAGGCTATAAATTGTAGTAAAGTTGAACCAGATTAATGGTTATAAGTGGTCTTTCTTCTGTCATACATTATTTCAATAGAAAACAAGGGTCTTTATGGGTACAGACTCAAGTTCCTCTTCCCTTGGTAACCTGAAGGCCCTTGTCATTGTAACCTTGCTGAACTATCCAGAAATAAGGACTACTGGTTGCTATTCTTTCCATTTATTTGGTCGTACATTTCCCACTGCCAATGGTGTTTTCTACTTGTATTTATAGAAACATACTTTATACATAAATATACAAACCTATACATTTCTTCATATTGTCATTTCCATTTATGTTCACCTGCTTTCATTCCTATTCATTTCTAGGACCACTGAGATGGCAACAGCTTTTATCATGCAGTTTTGGCTCTTTTCCCTCTATTTTTGTGCTGGTTGTTTCAGGCAAAGCTCTGTGCACTGATTATGTTGATGTTGCTGCATTTCTGAAGTTCTCACTTTTATTTGCTAAAGAAAATGCTTGAACATCAGTGCAAAAGTACATAATTTCCTTTTTTTCTGATTTAAAAAATATAACTTTATTTGAAAAAGCATGTGATGACATCTGTTTTTCCAAATAGTTATCAACAGTTTTTATTCATTAAAAGCAGAGACACGGAACTGTGGCCTCTCATTTTTTGCCAAAATCTTGTGATATCTACACCTATTTAGAGTTTCAGCTTTATGCGCCCACCAGAAGTGGGCACCATAAATGTGGTTTTGACCATAGGTGAGTGAAACTCTCCAGCAAAAAGTTCCTGCCAGATTGCTTTTCCCTGAAATGAATGCACAAAAGGCTGCTTTTGCTTTCTCTTGAAAATTGTTCACAGGGGTCTCATTATTTGCACAGAGATTTATATAATTGCATCCACTCACATGATTTCAAAAACTACGTGTATTAAAAAAAAAGAAAATAAATATTTTAATATTTTATTTTTTCTTAATGTCTAGCAAGAAAGTTCAATTACAGCCTCTCTACTTATAAAAAATCATACAAAGGCTTCAAGTCTCAGCATGTTCCGGCAGTAAAGTGCAAACAATCTTGTGGTTACAAAGGCTACTTTGCTGAACCTCATTCCTTCTTCTTTCTCTCCCACCAGCTGAATAAATGAGAGACATATTTAGCAGCTTCACTAGAAACTATTTTCTCATGCTCCCACTAACAAATCAGGGCAAGAAATGACAGTAAGTCACGGGATAGGAGCAAAGGATGCAGAGAAAGGAGTAAATTAGAATTGATAAGGCAGGACGAGATAAATAGAGGGAAAAAAACCAAGGCCAAACCCTAAATTCAGACAGTAGGTGAAAACTAAGCAGTGTATATGGAGCAAACAAGGCATTGGAGCATAAAAAAGTTAATGCATTACAATCTCTTGAAGTCAGATTGTTTTCATTCATCAACATATTAGAGGAACAGAAAGTAGTGACAATAATATATTTTCTTTTTAATTAGCTTTTTTTCTATTATTCTAGATTGTTTATCCAGTGCATGGTAACACAGTACAGACAGAAAGCCACAGTACTCTAACCCAGGCACTGACTTGATTGGGAAAAATCTCCTTTAATGAAGAAAAGTTACTGGAATCTCACAATAGAGCACAGTATTTCTCCTTATGTTTTGGTTGGGGTACACATCTAAGAAAGATAAAATCTTTGCAGACCACCTGGCAGACGCACTCTGTGCCACTGGTACTTTGCAGCTCCCAGAGGGTGACTGTGGTCTCCTCGTCCAGCAAAGCTCTTAGCAAGTCCTGTGGCAACTGTTTCGAGGACTGCAGTTTCTGGAAGTCATTGGTTAACTTCCTATCAAACAGCTTTACACATTTGCAAGAATACAAAGTTAGTCAAAACTAACATCACCCCATGACAGCCCCCAGCAACTGCTCTCCAGATGGATGCTGCTGTTCGCTGTGTGGCCCAAGGAGCCTCCCCAGCCCCTCCCCAGCAGCAGATTGCTTTCTGGTACTTGCTTTTTCTGGTGGCAAGGAACAAAATGACATCTAACATGTTTTGAGTTAGAATGACTACAGATTTTCCCCGAAACAGTGCATTTATATAGAGGTCTCATCCAAAAATGATACAATTCAGGTTTGATTTCTATGACCTTTACCACAGGCGACAAACTGCAGACAGAAGGTAGGGTGAGGTAGACTGTCCTAATTGCTCCACATACCCACAATTAATCTATAGCCTCACTACCTGGTTTTAATTTGCAGCAGAAGCTGCCTCACTACATCAAAGATAGTGAATCACCATTCCACTAATCAAAATTTGAAGAGCTACCACCAATAGTAATTAGAGAGCTAAGGCCAATCGTCATGCAATTCAGCATTAACTAAACAATATTATAACAGGTTTCATGTAGCTCACAGAGTGCACCAGGAATTTAGCCAGAATAAACATCATAGATTTTATATACTTTTCCAGAAATCTTTTGCTCCATGTGATTAAAGCCCTCAGTTCCTCAGTAACCACAAAATTCAACCCCCTTTCACTGTTATGAGGAACACTGAATGTTCATAGTTGGGATGTTTCCTTCTTTTAATAGCAATTCATATTCTTGTCAAATAGGCTTGGGTAAAAGAAAGACCAAATGCTCGGCTTCAATAAACTGATCAAAGTTCACTATGGACACAGCACCTTAAAATCTGGCTCTGGGCATGGATAAGCCTAAGATTAAAATACTATCAAGCATATAGCAAGAGGTAAAAAAAAAATTATGGTGAAAAAATCCAACATACTAAAAATAAGAAAGAACTCCACACTCTAAACTGAGCACTTATTTGATCCTTGTTTGCAATCAAAAATAAGCATATAATTTGGCAAAAAATAATATTGTGTCTCTGTCTGTTCAGGACCAAGCCTGGGGCAACAGGAGAATGTGTAAGCCAAGAGCAAGACAACAGGATGGTTTTATGTGGGAAGGCTCATTCCTTCAGTTTCCACAAGAAACTACTCCACAAATGACATACAGACAACTGGAGTAAGGGATTCATCTGAGACAAATGTTGAAAGCAAACCCCGGAGGATTTCTGCTTGGAGCACCTTCATGTGCACTCAGCCCTGTAGGTGTTGCTGTATGGCATCCTGGTTAGCTGAACAAGCAGAATACACCACAAATAACTCACTAAGTGAAGGCAAAACTGTTGTATGATTAATACATCTTCAGGAGAGCACAACAGCCATATTTCAGACCCACATTAAGCTCATTTTGATCCTAAGACTACTTGACTAATGCCTTGATTAAATCTGTCAAACCTGTAGCTATAACTGCAGCTCTGTGAATGAAAAACATTCAGCTATATGTACCCATGTTCCACACAATCTCTTCCTTTTACCAGCCCCTCCTCTCTTGGTACTTCATAAGCCTTAAAAGATGGTATGGATGATATGGATTGGGCTGTAGGGCATCTGGTAATGGCACTGGTGCTAAAAGGAAGCTTTGCAACAACAGGATAGAGAGGGAGAAGATGTAATGAAATATGAGCTTCCAAGTCAACCTACACATCATGGTTTGTTTCCTAAGGAAAGAAGAAAACAATTACAGTGCTGAGCTTCAAATCAAAATATTTTATTGGCCTGTCACAGAGTACAAACACTGTCAATGTGTAAAAAAAACAGAAACCTTGGGTAACTGTCAGCTATAGATACAACGCATCGTGCATCTGCCCAAGATAACTCTTCACAGTGTGTTTGGGGTTTTATCCCCTGTGTCCATTTGTCATTATTGTCCATTTCTAAGCTGGTGGCAGGTTGTTACATAGCATGATGCTATCCCTGCCGTTTCTTTCCTTTCTCCTAGGGTATGCACAGTTTTTCCTCATCGTTTTTTAATGGAAAGTCTTTTATCATTTCTGGTAATGTAAGCAGATATCTTCCTAACACTATCTTGTACTATTCATACTGGAACAGTAAGTGCCTTTTATCCAGTTTTGTCTTTTCTATCACTCTTTCTCCAGTTCTCCTCTACAGAAAATTAGTCTAGAATTAATTAGGATCTACCTTAGTCTTGCTATTCTGATGCAATCAACAGTCATAAATAATCTTAATATTTCTTTAAATTGTCTCTGATCTGTACTCGTAGGTTTCCTGCATACTGTCCAAAATGGTTATATATGATAGTGAAGACTTGTTTTTAAGACTTGGCAGAAAGATTCTGTTGGATCATTTATTATGAGCTTACTGTCATTTTTGCCCATTAACTATGTGAAATACTGACTTGAGCTAGAAGTTCAAGTGTCTTAAGCAGCACTAGGATTAGGATCCTAACCCAGCAGTTATCTTCTTCTTGTCAATAAGATTATACAACAACTTGACTTCTTTACACAGCACTAAGCTTCTTCCCTACATCCATCACAAAGGTGAACCAAAGGTATCCATGGTATGAACCAGGGGCATCCATGCCCAGAGCTAGATCTTTTTAATGCCTAGCTAGTAAGGATACCAGAGTGACCACAGAAAAGCAAATAGTACAATATGTTTACTTTTTTGACCTGCTCACAGTCACTGAGCTGTGTCTCACAAACTTCTGGAAATGCCCTGGGAGACCAGAAACCAATCCAAGGATACACAAAAAATACACATGGAGACATGTAATTCTCAGCTCTGCTAGATTATCTGCCCCTAGAGAGACATATAGAGAGATACACAAAGCATGTTGCCCATGATTTTTAAAAGTGACTGCCTGGTTGATACCTGACTGTATTTCTGAGTGTCAAAAGGATTCTTGTTTTCTCAGAACAGCTGAGAGCTTTATTCTCTACAGTGTGCAACTGCAGTGGGTAGGGAGCTCTCATCCCCTTCTCCTGTGAGTTCCTCTAATAAAAAGTGGCTCTGAATTTTGTGTCCTTTCAGGCCTGAGGTAATGGTGAAAGGATGCACATGCTAAAAATAAAAAAAATAATGGAAACCATTACAAAGCTACACTTTAATTTGCTAAACAAAGAATATTTTTAATTGTCACTCAAAGTAGAAAAGAGAAAAACTAAAGACAAGGCTTAAATATAAAGAAACTTTAGAGTGTGAAGATCAACATTTTTTACATAAGTAGGTTTTTCAAAATAAGTCATCATCCACTATAACTATAGAGAAGAGCTAACCCTCATTTCACAAGAACCCATATGTTTTTTTTTTTATTCTTTTTCTGTGTATGTTTTATTTCTTGCATCAATGAGTCATAAGATGCAAGGAATTAATTTGAAGCTTGAAAGCTAAAAGGAAGAGAAGTCGATATGTGTAGTACTGTGGACTCAGATTCTTGTATCTAACTACATAACATATTTTCTTTCCACAGGAGGTAGTTATGACAAATTAGAAGTCTGAAAATTTTCTGATGGTGTAAAGGCTCCAGCTGTCACTAGGGAGATAGTGATCAGATTTCATAGCTGCATGGTCCCATGGCACCACTAAGAGTTCCATATGGTCATCCAAATGTTTCAGCTAAACCACAAAAAAAATTCCACCATGGCTTTTTCTTTTAGAAAAATAAACTCTTCTTGTAGGAATTTTTCATAACATGTCACCAATAAATAAAACTTTCTTGATCTGGTTGTCTGAATAGAAAATTAGGGTAATTTTCTTTGTTTCAGGTTCCAGTGGGTAGAAAGAGCAGCAGTAAAGCACAGGTGCCTGACCTCTAAGTTTTTAATCTAGCACAACTTACATAACATGAAGTAGGATGGTAAGTGGACATGCAATGAATAATTAAGGTGTGTATATTCACATGGTGATAAACAGTAATTTCTTCAAACCACTTCTCTTTTGGTATAAAACCAAATCTGTTAAATTGTTAATGCCATTACTGTGGACAGAGACTCTTTCATTCATGTCAGAGATGTCAGCATAAGCCTCACACAATAACAAATGACAAATGCATAATTTATTGATTCTTAAATGGCTATGTCCTTGGATGTATTTCTTATAACTAATTTGCTTGGAGACACATCTGGCTCCTGAAGATAGCATCTGTTTTAAAGAAGGTCAGTGCTATATTTTAAAGGCAGAAGAACATAATCTTTTATCTGCTGTGCTGCTCTGCTCTTTTAGCCTACAAATTTAGCTCTCATTCATTTCTGCCTACTGATTTTTATATCAAATAAAAATCTGTTGTTCACTTTTGAAACAATGATAAACATGTACAAAGACACTGTGAGAATGCAAGGAGAGAATGTATAGGTTTCGAGCAACTGTGTACTGTGTGAACTGATTTAAAAGAGAAATTAAATTCTATTGTGTTGATATTTCTTTACATTAATACTTCTTTTCTACAAAGGTTACTCAATCTATCTATTTCAATAAATAGTGCTTGCTTGTCCAGAGTTTGTTTTATTTAGAGGTACTTCTTCTAAATGTGAGTCTAAGATCTTGCATAAAATCTGCAAACATTGAATGCTGCAATGTTTATTCTGCTATTGGGCCATGAACCATGACTTATCCCCAATTATTCTTGTACATACAAAGCCCGATCCTGCAAATCTTTGATTTTTCTGCTTGATATTTATGCACACATATACCCCATGTGACCTGAATCAATGTATCTTAGTCATTTCGTTAAGTTTCTACTGAATTTTAACAGTATTTATTTTTGCCCATCTCCTGTCTGGAATGTTAAAATATAAACAAATGCTTAAAATCAGCTTGAAGTTTACATTTAAATAGGCAGACACAAGTACAAACGATTCAGAAATGCCCATTTTAACCCTGTGATGAACAGCTAAGCACCTTTTGCTTTTATATTTCACCTTGCACCATACACAAAATGTTTAATTATTTGAGGATTAATGGAGGTAGTTTATAATTAAGCTGAAGTATGAACTGATGTCATCATCTCAGTATGATGATATACATTTTTATGCCAAAGCACCTGTTGTTTTGGAAGGAAGCAGCTGATATCATTATCTACCCAGCCAGATAGCCTAGTTTCCTGCTGCTTAAAAAATTATCCTAAGGGTTACCTAAGTTGGGGTAATACAGCATTTACTTTTTCATGCCCAGGATAGGAGAGAATGCATAAAATTACTTTATTCTCAAAGGTAGAGGGAGAATTGGGGGGGTGGTGGGGGAGAGCCGTGATGCTAAAACAGTTAATGTTTATTTGTGTGGAATACAAACCTTGTCATTTTTTTTCATGCATAAATATACATGCAAGAAGATATATAACAGATATATAAGTAAATAGATAATTGGAAGAGAGTCCTTCAAATAGCACAAAGGATAAGATCCTCTGCTTTGCTGTGGACATTTTCCACCATATGATTTTCTCTAACCACTGTATAGCAAAGGTTAATACCAGCTGGGATTGTCTCCTGTGTGGAGGTAGTCAGCTATCACCCTGTCCTTTGTCCCTGATGTTATGAGGAAAAGAGGTTGCCAGGCCAATTTGGGAAGGAGGAGGCTGCTGAGAGAGGTACTGTGTTATGGTGGGTACTTTACAGCCATGAGGTCATTGCAGCGTCTCCTGCCAATACTGTAAATTAAAGCCACATGTATGAAGATTAGAGAGCACTGAATCCTGGATCCACAACCAGCCTTGGGAAACCCATGCCTCCATCCGTCTGAGCAGCATTCTGACAGAACATGGAATCAAGCCCAGAGTGTTTTTAGCGTGCCTCCAACTATCAGGCTTTCCTCTGAATTGTGGCATTATGCCAGAGCTGTTCATTTGGGTTGTCGTCAACCTGCACTGCTATAAGGAAAACTGAGGTGCAATACCAGCAAACAATCTCTTGGGAATTTTTGGCTCTCTCCTGATGAAAATTTTCCCTTTCTCAGCCACATGATAACACATCTACCAAATTTTCCTTTAGAAATAGTCTCTGGTGTGTATTCCGAGCAGGTGTAATATCGTGTATTTGGTAGGACCAGTCATGTACATACACACAATATTTGGAGACACATACTAAATAACATGACTCTTTGGTTTGCTTCCTTCCATCCTTTCTCATATTTTTTTTCTTTTTTTCTTCTTTTTTTTTCTTCTTATGAATTACTTTTTTCCCACTCCGCTCTCAAACACCTGTGTTGGATAGAATGTATCTGCTCTGCTTTTAGGTTCCTTGCAAGAGTATTCCTACAACTGCACTTTCCATAGGTCTGATACCGTTTTAAAAAGAAATAGTGACTAGTAGGAGGTACATTTCCCATTCTTCCCCACCTTCCCAGACCTCCTGTTGCTTAGCAGATCATACCACTTAATATGAATAAAGGAATTCTTGACAGAACAAGAAGTTGTGCTGGAATAAACCCTGGGGTCTCTATCCCCACATCATGCATCCAGTTTTCCTCGAGACATGTTTTCTGTTGGTTCTTCCACAGTCATCTTAGAGAAATAATATTTCTTGAATGTAGTTATTTGGTTTTGCCGGGAAAGAGAGACATCAGGTTTCTCCACTGTGTTTCTTATTTGTTCTGAAGTTATCTTGTTTTCATGAACATTTCTGGATATTCCTTCCTTTCTTCTGATCTATGATTATGACCATAATTGTGTTATGCATATTGATAATAATGCTCAAAGAATAATTAAGTGATCTTCAATAGATAGCAATATAGACATACTTACTCATTTTACTTCATAACACCTCACTGGAGTTAACATGTATTTCTTAGCACTAACAAGCATTATGAAATTAGCACTAGTTTGAGGCTTATATTTGTATTATGAACTGGTTTATAGACAATAGCTTAAAGAATGTTTACAAGGTATTTTTACTGAGCTTCACATCAGATGTGAAATAAGGTGTAGAAGCTTCCTGTCAGAGGAATACCTATTGTGGTGTTTTATAATAAGGGTGTGCTAGAGATCAAATTAGTGTCCTAATGGGCTGGAGTTCAGCATCGTGATCATCGTGATGGTGTGCACATTAACTGAGTGTGTGTGCTGAGGAGAAAGACACTTGTCTAGATATTTATGGATATTGAAAGCTACAGTGTTGAACGAAGCTAAGCTTTATACTAATATTCTTCTTCCTCTCCCTTTCATATCATAAAACTGCCCTGCCAAATAGGTTTTCAGAAAGTTATTTAATAATACAGAAAGCTATACTGGCACTTGGAATGTACAATAATTGCCTGTGGGTATGCTGTATGTTTACAGGTGGTGCATTCTAAGCCTTGAATGTTATTTCTCTGTTTGCTAGACTTCAAAGAAAGTATAGCTTGCTATTTTTCATGATACCCGGCATTGGTCTCTGACCAGCATAATGAAGTGCTGACAAAAGGTAACAAAATAAATTTCTTTTCTTTATTCCTTTTCTTCACAAACTGTAACACATAGTTTCCCCAGAATTAGTTAGGGTAAATAGAAAAGTGAGAATTGGAAAGTTTACATAAATTTAAAGAAATTAAAAACCTGTCCTAAAAAAGTTCATAACCAGTGAAAATATGTATATTTCTAAGTTAATAATTGGAAATGGCCCTGCACTTCCAACAATAATAAAATTAGTAATCCAAAACACAATTAATTACAAATTTGTAGTCAATCGTTTCACTTTACACATTTAATTTCCCTCGAAATTTCTTTGTTGAAAATACGTTTGTTTTTTTTTAAAGAATGAACTTTAAAAGTGAAAATAAAACAAAATTAGAATTGAACCTTCATATGAACTAAAGGAAGAAAACCATGGTTCTATTTCTAAAATATTTTTGTACATTTCGATCTTGGAATTATATGGATATTTCTTTTGCAAACTTGGCTTCCACCATTGACACTTTTTTATTTCAGGATCATTAACTGCATCAATAATCATTACTTAAGATATATCATGGTCTTGAACATTTTCTAAAGATTGGCTCTGACACAGCAATTTCAGCAATATTTTGTGTGTACTAATCTATAGTTCATAATCTCCAGACAGAATTTCCAAAGTCTCACTCAAAAAACTGCGACAAGCAATAATCCAGATCTTTAATGATTCCCAACTGTTTGCTTCTGTTAATCCTCAATTCACCTAATCAACGAAAGTTTTGTCCAAAACCTGCCAAAGAAACTCCTCAATTTAACACAAAACTGAGCAACTTCAGAGCAGTAACAGTCTTATACAAAAATCTGTCTTAACTAACTTCTTTGAATTTCCTCAAAATTATTTTCCTTTCATAAGATAAAATGAGATTATAGAATAACCAAAATCTGACCACTGACGTCTACTTCATTCTATTCCATCATCAGAAGCTGAAGAAACTGCACCAGCTGCATCAACACAAAAGCATCCAATATAATGCTAGATCAAGTACAGCAATTGCCCTTTTGTTTTCTCTTTTGAGGATGTTTGTTTGTATTTTACTTTTTGAAGACAAAAAGATACTTTTTGGATCTCTGGGAATGTCTGTACAAACATGCAGTTCTGTCTGTCCAAACATTTCTCTTCTCCTGAACTAAAAATAGAATTATTTTACATAAGAGCTTGGGAAAAATGTGAACCAAAGTGAATCATGTGCCATATTCCTCTTTGGAATATTTAGGCTAAATTCCCTGCTGGCATAAACTGACGTAGGTCTGTTGAGTTCAACGGAGCTATTCTATCCCATACTAGCAGGGAATTATGGAGCAGGGAATCATGGAACATCAATTAGACTGATGTGTACTGGATAATTAAGACTAGCAATTAAGCTATGGGTTGTGTATGATCTGATTCCTCTGAATACATGGGTTGAATATACATGATCAGAGTTTAATTTTATATTTTGTATTATAATATTCTGGAGAGGCAAATAACACCTTCATTCTTTGCAGTAATGAAAAGGATGTTTTTTATGGAGTGACAGCGACTGCAAGGTGAAATCTACGTGTTTAACCTTTGTGCATCTCACACCCTATATATCAGAGAGTATTCACACTTGGCTGAATCAGTGTAATCTTTTACTGACATGAAAATCCCAATTTCCAGCTCTAGCTGAAGATATTTAATAATATCCCAAATACTAAATCACTAAACATAAAGTAAACAAGTAACTTTCCGGTCAGTTCTCAGCAATTTCACATAAACCTTCCTTGTTGCACAACCAGGAAGCTGGACCTCTGCCCTGCTAGGAAAGGGATAAAAAAGGAGCCTTGGAGAACAGAACCCAAGCTATATATATATACACACTGTTATAGATAGGAAGACAGGTAGGCATTTACTGGGAAAGGAAATACCTTTAGAGGAACTGCTCCTCCCAGCAGCCAGTTGGATCTTCATTGAAGTCCTGACAGGAAGAACAATTATAATAAAGGGTTGATCCATGGGGAAGTGAGGGAGAGGTGAGCACTCACAGATGGGAACAGGGCAGCCTGGTAGGAGCCAACAGGTAGATGAGGGACTGGGATCCCAATCAGATCCACACCAAGAGACCTTAAAAAGGAATCTGATACACAGGCAGACCACAGAGGAGATGCTATTTCTCCAGGGTCCAGAGCGGACTGTGCCATGTTTATTTTATCTCCTGAAGCCACTGAGAATTTTTTGAGCAAGGGTTAAGTTAGAGAAAAGGATCCAACCTGCAAAGACATTGCGGGCAGGGCAAACAATTGTTTTTCAGACTGTTATTTTAACTTCAATCAGCTGATCTGAACTCCTCTGGTTTTAAAGTTCTTTTTATTTACTCTGTGTTCAAAAAACTCCATCATTACAGGCTGAAAACCCTTTTGGTTTCTCACTGTAAAGAAATACACAATCAGCCTTATTTCACAGCTACACCCACTTTGCCATCATAACTACTTACCCCAGTAAACACTTAGAGAGCAAAGAAAAATGAGATCTGTCCTTCTGTCTTCAGCTTTCCCTATTGTACAGACCTGAATCCTTCACTCTCCTGATTGATAACTGTGCCTTTCCATGGCTATTTGAGATAATCATGTGGAAAATCAGTGCAAATGATGCATGTTTAATTGGGGCACTACCAGAAATCCTGCATATCTGTCGACCTCTCCGGGAGAAATTTGAATCCACTTTGAAAGTCAACCAAAAATTTCTGGCAGAGCCGAAGACACTCAAACCTGTGACAGTGAATAAGTTACATACTCAATGACCAGAGAAAATTTGAGCCATTCAAATTGCTTCAGATACAGCAAAGAAAATATTAAATTACATTTAGTTCAGGTTTTGATTGGTAAAAATCATTCTTTCTTGTAAATAGATTTGCAAGGATCATGTAATAACCACAGACTAAATCCCCAGCTGGCATAGGTTTTCTTCATTCTGCTGCTCAGTGAGAAACTGGCTCCACAAACTCTTTTTGTTTTTGTCCTTCTTTGTGAGTACCACCATCACGAGCACAAGCCAGGACTTTACGCTTTCTTGGTTTTAAACTTTGAGCCAGAGTCAGAAGAGAGAGAAAAAAATAGAAAGCTCCACAGAAAGCTTTACTGAGCAATGTGCATCTGCTCAGGTTGGACAAAACTTAGCAGCTATTTGCAAAAGTAATTATCTGTAGAGTGAGCTCTTTCAAACAATCACGTTGTTTCACATATGAGTAAAATAGCAGACAAGGTAAATATTATATAATCTGATCTCAAACAATATTTTGTGCTATGGTCATGAACTGTCAGGTGCTTCAGCAAAAAAGTCATAGTGGTAGCTTTTATGCTAAAAAAGCTCTCAGAAGCTACACCAACAAGACATTTGCTATGTCCCCACCTGAGTGTATTTCATCTTTGAAACATTTGTGTGCCCATTAAAAATACATTTCTGTTTCTAGACTATGTGTGGCAACAGGTACAGACTCGGCAGCCAGGAGAAGCTGCTTGTTTGCTGAGCCTGTCAGAACACTTTTGTGTCAATAGAGAAAATATATGTGCACAGCTCTAATGGGGATCCCTCTATTGTAGTACCTTGTCATTTTGAGAGCATCTTGCCCTCCATGCCCTGTGAGCATTTTTTACAGTCAAAATCAACATGCCTGAGTTCTCGTTTCCAACTTTCAGTAATGTTTATTATTGTTTGTCAGCAACTCAGCTCTGCTGGAAAAACCTCCTTCGGTGAATAATGAAGCCATTCTCACAGTGACTGCTGGGTTCCAAAATTTTCAGTACTCTACCTATGGCTATTTAGCTGTACATGAGCAGTGCAGAAAACCTTACTTTTCATGGCCCATAAATAAACACCCAATCCAACACTTCAGCACATTTCTAATTGTAATGCAGTGTATAATGTTTCAGTGCACAATACAGATGTTTTCAGTTATTATATGAAGAGGAGACAATGATGGTTAAGTATGTGTTTGCATTATAGTCACGGCATGAAATCATTATGTTCAACTTTCCTGATCATTTTGTTCATAGAAAAAATAAAATTCTGTTCAGCCATGATTCTTTCCCACATGGAACAAGTTGCAGAAAAGTCAAAGACATCCATTTATAGCCCTCTTACTTATGGCAAAATAAAGGGTAAAGGCTCTGTTTAAACATTGGAGTCTTTCCGTCCTCTTTCCCTGTTGTTAATCATATACCACCACTTACCTGAAATGAGCCCAGGGAGAACAAGGATATAAGCAAGAGCAGAGTTGTCCTGTGGGATTTTTATCCTCTGTGATAACAACCCAATAAGTCATCTCCCTTGGTCTATCCCTGCTGGGAGTTTGAGGTAACTGTCCTCAGTGGAACACCAAAGAGTTCCCTCAGTAACACCGGGGTACCACCAACTCTATTTCTTTGATATTGGATCTCATTAGTTTTTCTCTGCCTTCAGTCCTGTCTTTCTTTCTCCCCCATCTTCCTGTCCATCCATCTTGATAGCCTTCTGTAAAGTTAAAACACTAGGTAACAAACCTTTCTGCTGTCATTTCCTTTCTTGTTCCAGAGATATCTCCCTCCAAATCTGCCTAGCTCCAGTAAATTATTACTTGGTGAGAATAACTCATTAGCTCACTTATTAAAAAGGCCTGACTTCACAAACAGATATTTTTATGAGTTCTATTTGTGTAGGCACAAATAACTATTTTGGTTATGTGAACAAGTCACAAAGATACACATGGGCAGTAAATATCTGGGCAACTCCAGACCACAACTTAAGACTATTTTAACTTTAGAAAAATAAAACCTTAAATGGCAAAAAAAAAGTTTTATATTCCTAGATTGGAAGGGATGGGTTTGTCTCTTCAAGAAGACTTATGGTTTGAGATCATTTTTGATATACAAATGCAGATGAAGTAACAAAAGAAAGAGTTCTGACACTATTTACCAAAGTACTGAAATCAAAACAAAATAATTAGAAGTGATCCAAAACCATCACTACAGCAAGTCCTACAACTAAATGAAGCAAACTTTAAATCTTGTTACATCTTTCTTTTCCTAAAGTACAGACCTGATGTGAGATGTAAAGCCAGACTAAAGGAGAGAAATCAGTCTCACGGTACAGCTAAAGTTTAAGTCCAGCATACCTGAAAATTCTTCAACCAGGTATAGAATAAAGGAGAGCAGGCTGTAATGACATTGCATGCATTAAATGAAATATTTCAAAAGAAAATGTAAGGCCAAAGGATTCACATGCGCAGACTTGAAAGAAAACTTTTACCTTCAGATCAGTGCTGCTGATGAAAAAGTTATCAAAACCTCAGATTTCATAATTAATCACATTTAAGATCCAGTGAATCCTCACATTACATTCATAAAATTATTTTACTTCAAGGATGAATTGGACGTTGATTGACATGCATACTTACACGTGGGGTTTAAATCCATATGCCAGAAAACCTCTGGAAAAAGGTGTTATAGCAATTGAATGACATGACTTAAGACTGCAGTTAAATGTGCTGGTTGCAACAGATAATGTTCCTCAAAAGATTCAGTCTGGTTGTAAACTCAGATTTCTGATTATAAATTACTCACAAAATCATTGGGTTTAAATTGAGTTTATTTGTAATTATTGAACAATCTAAGTACAGAAACTTATTTCGGTCTATTGAACATCACAAGTTATGTTTCTCACACCTCTGTACAGTGCATTGCTACAGTTTGATGATTGATCACGTGAAAATAAAATATCTTTGTGGAAAGTTTTAACCCAATCCTTTCTTCCTTCTTCGAGTGGCCTTCAACAGCACTTTTGGATAGTGTTCCAAAAACTGAAGAAAGAAAAGCAAAATTCAATGCATTTGTTACCCACATCAAAACCAGTTTACAACTTGTTTAAAGGAGCCTCCAATGCTTCTTGGAGTCACTGACTGCAAAAAACCCATATATAAGTAACATACTCATTACAGAAGAATTTTGCAATGGATGTGGTTGAATGCTAAGCAGTAAATAGACTGACATTAACCCTTTTCTTGGTATGGTTCAGCAACCAGGTTTGAATTGTTTTAATTTGTTCTTTCACTAGTGTTCAGAAATACAGAGCTTTTGTGAACAAATGTCATGTGATGTGGGGTTTTTATTCCTCAAAGTTTCCCTTCATGTTGATGCTCTTTATTTTGTGCTGTATGTCAACTAATTTTTGTTATAGCCTTGTCACCTGACATAATGACAGAAGAAAGCAGAACAAGATATACTTTGTTAGCGACAATCCTTGTTTATCCAAGAATAGCCTAATTCATGTGTGAACAATATCTTTTCAGAGCATAAAATTAGCACAGATGAGGGGAAAGGATGCAGTAAAGGATGTATTAGGAATTTGAAGAATAGTATATAAACACAGTTGGGCAGTATGGGATTATTTCTCTGGGTACTGGTAAATATTGAAATCTTGCTGTCCTCTATTCCGCACAGCTACCTTAGTCTCCGAGTCCTGGAATCCTTTTGCTCTGATTGCCTATAAACCTTGAAAATAATATTTAAAACAAACTCCTAGGAATCATTGTGTTTTATAATGCTTTGCAAACTTTATATGTACCCTGCGTTTTGATTTTTATACTCAGTAAGAGTGACTGTAAACTATTTGACAACTAACACATTGTGGAATGCTATCTGATACCAAAGTGAGGTATAAGACTTTCAACAAGGGAGTCAGGTCCCTTTATAACATTGAGATTCCAAGGTAAAAATGGAACAGACTTACACTAATATGGCATTTGGTCCAACACACTAAATCCTGTTTGGGAATTTGCCTTATTTACTTTCAGGACTGAAAGTGGTGACAAAATGACTGTGACAGAAGAAAACTCTTGGGGATATGCTAATCATCTCTACAGTCTTCTAGAAATTTCCCTGTATTAAAGGAACAGACTAATTGGATAGCCAAGTTGGTAATTCCCACAACTAACTTGTAGGCAATCAGAGAACACCTTTCTCAGAACTAAACCACTGGAGAGAAATAAGCAGTTTTATACGTAATACTAACACATCAAACCAAAACATATTTAGTGGTCAGATTTCAAAATACTTTAATTATAAATAAAGTGTCCTTTTATTTAAACATGCAAATTGCCATTGAGTTAAGCAGAGTACGAATTCCTCACCATCAACTAATAATAACAATTTAAAAAAAAAAAAACCTGGAGAAAAGCAGCCAAACCATCTGACAAAGCCTAGGGCACATGTAACCCCATCACTACAAATGACTGCAGAGCTTACAAATCGAGCCAGATGCTGCTTCTGGAAGGATTTCATCTATAATACCCGAACCACATGACAGCCTACCACAACTCATGTTTGGCCTAAAGGTGTGCATCACTGGAGGAACAGGCAAATAATGAGAGGGAACAGGAGTGGAGCCTTAATTCTAACAAGAGAGTGGGTTTTTTATTGTGGTATGTTTTGTGGTGGGGATTTTTTAAATTTGAAAATTACATTTGTTCTACCTGCAAACACTGGCACAGATGGTGCTTCTATAATATGCTGTTATAATAAACTGACTTGTTTGCAGTGTTGCATTCACATCCAAATTCATGTCCAAATGTATTGGATCTTCTACAGTGTTGCTCAGAATTGGGTCAAATGTAGAGAAGATGAGTGTCTCCTCAGTGTATAATGAAGAAATTTGCCCAGAGCCCCTCTGGCAGGTGCAGCATCTGTGTTCTCAACTCCCTTCCCCAGCTAGGCATGTGGCTGGATAATAAAATAATTGCTGATTGAATAGACTTTATGAAAGGGTTGAAAATATTCATGAGAGCACTGCACTTCACAGACAGGGTTACATAATCCATTAATTCCAACTTCATTTTTCTCTTTCTGATTCCTCTGCAAAAGGCTCCTAAGCAAGCCTGGAGGCTGAGACCAAATCCTGACCCCTGGTACCAAGGTTTGAAGTAGAGAGATTCACTAGAACTGAGTTTGCTCCCATTTTGCTTCTGTTTCACTAGTTTGAATTTATCTTTATGAAAACCATTCCTTGCTGAGCAGTCATGCTTATGTCTACCTGCAGTATAATATTTCCACCAACTTACACCACATCCTTCAACCTGCATTACATGATACTTAGGAGGATTATTTGCATTTTGTTTAATTATTTTGCTGGTTTATGATTACAGTTTTCTCTAATTAAAAAAAAAAAATCATTGTGACTTGTAAAGGTAAACAAAACCATCCCTTCTTTGTGACATTTAGGAAAGCTACTTCAGCACAAAATTGATTACCGGTACACCAGCTCAATTTCATCATCATCAGGCATATGCCTAAATACATGTTTGTTCTGCCTCTTGATAAATCATAAAAGAGATATAAGCCAAAAAACTTGCAAAACATCACAACAAAAGAAACCTTCATTCAGTGTAAGTTTGGTCTATTCTGGGAACTAGAACTATTCCCACATGCACATTTTTCTTTATTTTTATTCTTCTTTTGGTTTGGGTTTTTGGTTTGGTTGGTTGGGTTTGGTTTTTTATGGTAGCCAAGAGAGCTGTAAGTCCCTGTTGCTAATGAAAGTTCTTGACAAAGAATCAGTCTCATGCATGGTAATACTTTGTCAGTTCACAGCAGCACTCATATGCCCAGGTCTCATAAGCACTCCTGTGAAAAATCTCCAAGTTGCAGGAACACACTACAACAAGGGATTCTTTCAAAAGGAGCATTTCTGTCTTAATTTTGCTTATTGGGAACATGGGAGAGAAACAAAGTGTCAGGGGAAGACTTGGTCCTTTTACAATGATAGTTTAATCCATCTAGGCAACTCATACGTTAGAGACAGTATAAAATTCCCATTATAAATTGCACTCCACTTGCTTGTATCCCAAAATAGACAATATCTAAAATGACTGGTACTATTCTCACTGAATCAGTTGTGGAATGAATTTTAAACTCGATAGAGAGTGGGGATACCATTACAGTGATATCCTTTTTGGATAAGGAAATAACCTAACAACAAGCAAGCATTGTGTGATACTCAGACAATGGAAAAATCAAGGCCTTAATCAGCTGAAAATTTCCTGCTGAAATTGGAAAATATTTTGGCGGTTGTTGCCCTCTTTAGATAGGTCTTCAAACCCTCAAGGATCACTGGAGTCAGTGGAAAGGAAAGGAAGAGGAGAATTCTCCTGTCAGAAGTGGATCTCAGCTGGCAACATGCACTCAACTTTGGAGGTATCAGCAGTACTTGGTTGCCTTGTTGTATGAAAAGCTAGAAGCCTAGCCCTTACAAGTGAGTGCCTTTGTACAGTCCTGACAGTACAATTACACAGACAGATCCTCATGCATTCCCATGCAGCTCTGATCCCAAATGTCATCTTTCTAAAAACAGGAAGCCTCAACAGGCTGCACATAGGTGTCACAGCCAGGCATACCACAAGCCTGCAGTAAAAAATGCTTTCTTGTTCCTCTTTTAGGGATCAATTAGGGCCACTTCTGTGCACACAGATAAAACTTTTCTTAATGGTTCCCACACCATTCATATTCCTTCTGTGATCAGACATAAGATACCATGTAATCACCATCTTTGTAAACACAGTATTTGCTCAAGAGATTGCCGTGTAGAGTAGAAGGCCAACGTGGTCAAAACAAGTACAGAGTTAGCAAGTGGCAATGGCACATAAATGAAGTTTTACAGTTTGTCTATGACCCTATAAGTAACAAAATGAGACAGAACAAAAATTTTATAACACCTTGTGTTGTGTCTCCTCGTTATATGTAACACAAATCACTTTCTCCTACCCCTAAAATCATATAATAATTCAGGTTGTGAAGGGCTTCTGGATGGAGATTTTTATGTGTTATTTTCTGTTGGTTTTGTAGCAGAAGATACTACTGCCTTTACTATCAGTAGCCACAGTAGAACTATCAAGGAACACTAATTGCCAGATAAATCTGTAGTTATTATTCAGGTGTTCATAGCTTGTGAGCATCATATTTCCTGTTAGATATTACTTATAGAAGATTAGAGAGTTAAACCAAAATTACCATAGAGCATAAAGATGAGGCAGACTATGTGACTGCCCTGTGAAACAGCAAAGGATGGGGATCACTGCGTTCATGTATATCTTCTGTTCTGCAGATTGTCTACAATTAAAGACCTCAGTGTACGTGAAAAGAAGGGACCAAATCATGTGTGTTTGGATTTCATGATGTTCAAACTGCTTAAGGAATCCTCACCATTTGAAAAGCAATTATAAGCAGAGGAGTTAGGCCAGTAGATACATCTGACTTCATCTCACCTGTTCTACTGAAATAGAGCACCCATAATTCATGCACACGTTAGCACGAGGTTGTTTGTTATTCACTCTTTCCCTGTACTGCCTGGTGCATCTTTGTCATGATTCATTATTCCTAACAGCTATATCAAGTGTTGCAATTACTGCACAATACAGATTTAACTCTATAATATTTCCAGAGTGGAAGGAGAAAAATAATATATTAAGTGCTTGTGATATCTTTATGTATAAGTTTGAGAATCATTAAATAGCTGTCACTCTTCCTTCCTCCTCAGCATCAATTACTCCACTCTGGTTTTACTTACTCCACTCTGTATAATGAGTCCCTAGAGCATGTTTCATTGCAGGAGAATGAACACATTCTTCACTTGCGGTCAGTGGGATGTGGTTAATTTGAAATCACTTAAACTATTATATCTGTCAAGCGTGGTTATTTTATTTTCAATTCACATCGGTGTTTTAGTATGCATGTCGGTTACTGGGTTAAACTGGCAGATTAATTTCTAAGCATTCTGTTGTAATGCTCTTCATCACTGTCTTTGCATGTAGGCTCTTGTTGAAACTTAGTATGTTCCCATTAAAATTTACTTCAGAGAAATCTACATTAAATATAAACACTCATATGATAAATAACAATCACTATTGAATGAAAAAGGTGGGAAGACCAGGGGACTTCCAGCTTTTCTCATGAAAATCCATAATACTTGTTTTTTCCCCCTGTTCCATCTTAAATTCTTTTCATTTACATCATCGTGGTATGCAGTTGTGGAAAAAAAAAAGTTCAGTGACTAGGGTCACTTTGACCTGGTTAGTGGTTTTTTCTCCTGTTATGTTTACTGATTCTATTGATCAAAAAAGCTGCAGGTTTCAGTTCAGTGTGAGTAGATTCAGAATTCACACTATTCAACAATATAAAACTGTTAGGGGTTGTTTAGTTTTTTTCTTTCTTTCTAAAATACTGTGGCTTGAAATTTATAAATAACCAGAATTTGAAGATGCTGAAATACCGACTTACACAGCTACTAATAACAGGGTGCTCATACAGAGAATTAGAGGAACCGCCAATGGGCTTTTTATTACAGCAATATTGTACATATTACATGAATAAATTACATTGTTGCATTATGCAGCTGCTGCATCATCAGTTTAGAGAGTAGACTGCGATCCTAAGTATTCGAGGATGCAAGCTCATTATCTCTAAACCCACTTTGGTTACAGCAACGATACAATCCAAGCTAAACTACTTTCGCATAATGCATTGCACATACCTACGCATAATCAGGTACATGGCTCAGAGACGGACTGATGAGTTTAGGTGTCTAATCAAATTTACAAAAAATAGTCTGTTCCTCTGAATCAGACAGAATCTTTCACTTGGAAAGGTTATTAGGGAAACTATATTACCCATAAAAATACAAATCTACATATGTTGTGAAACATCATTTTTGATTTGAAAGATACTAGTAGAAAAATATACATTTGTATAACGAGAGATCTCACTGTAAAAAAACTAAATTAAAAAAAAAAGTGGTTTCTCTCTATCTTATTATGATGATGATAACTGCTAGTGTCTGAATGCTTCTTGAAACTCAGTTGTTTTCATTCTCTGCACATTGTTTTCTCATCCCATCAAATAAAACACAAATTTCAAAATTCTCCACAGCTGCAAATGTTTGCCTATGACTCGTAGATTCACATTTACATATTTTATATATTGATGCAAATATCTTTGGCTAGGCAAGTAATATGCTGTCAGCTCTGTTCATTTTGCTGAACCCCTGCTTCTTTTCATTGTTATTTTTTTACTTTGCTGAAACTGTGTCTATTTTCATTGCTATTGTTATTCTCCTTTTCTGAAAGCACATGCATCCCTTGCATCTCCCACCTGGCTCATTGTGCTTATCATCTCAAGGAAAATTCTCTGCCTAGAGAAATCAGTCATGGTTTTACAACTAGCTTCAACTGGACAGTGTTTTACTACTGGTCTCTTGCCAGAGTTGTTTGTTGTACAACATTTCTATAGAGCTCTTTGTAAGTGGTTTCTTGAAGAGGCTCCTGAAAGCTATCATAATCATAGAGATAATGGTGGTTAAGGTGAGGATAAATATGTAGCACTATGTATTTTTATGCTTTCATAATGAAACTTGGTGTGAGAAAATCTCACACTTTCAGTCTAGGTAGTTTTAGAATAGAAATGGCCACCTTTCAAATCTCAAATTCGCATGCTGCTGTTCTGAGTACTTTGAAGAGATGCTAGGCAAATAAAGATTAAGCCTAATGTGAAGGGATGTCTATGTCATAATGCATATATTAGTAAGGGTGCTGGAAGAGCACACAGTACTTGCTGGTCTTCTATCCACTGCAGACTGTGGCCTGGCATTGACAAAAGCAGAACAAGAAAAGGGAAAGCTTTGAGGCTGTGTCTCTCCCACATCTGAATAATCTTTCCAGCGTAATGTAAGAAACTCCCATGTTAAACTTGAAAGGGGAAAGGGAGCAATGGAAGTGTTGATTCAGCTATCAACCATGTGTCACTCCCTCTTCTCCGTTAAAAGCAGAAATACACTTTTATTTGTATGGTTTTCCCATACAAATATCTAAAATTTCTGCAACACTTAGCCTAAATTTAAGGAAGTCTAAGACAAAATGATTCCTACCGCTTCTATGCCATTCCTAAACTGCTATAAGTAATAGCTCGTAGCTACTCAGCAATGACACAAACTGCTGAAGCTGAGAAGACAGACATGAATTCTAAATAATACTACAACAGAAAGTGAAGACACCCTATGGTAATGTCAGCAGGTCACATGGTTTGGTCCTGCTGTTAGGGCCCTTTAGTCCATAGAGTCAGGAGTGAAGAACACAAATTTGAATACAGTCTGTACCTATCATTGACTCTTTGCCTTCCATGACTTAGCAAAATCATGTTATATTGTTTCCATTATTCACACACACAAAAAATTGCCTTGATGTTGCCAAAGAACAATTTTTTTGTGAAAATATGATCAGCCAAACGGCCCTGGAGAGAGAATAACAAGGGTGAGAAATGCAAATTTATTAGTGCAGTTCACAGTATTCATGCATCTCTGTAGAGATACATATACCTAAAAAGAACAAAAAATTCACTACATTTATAGGTAAGACTGTCAAGGACCATCACTGATCTACTTCAAGTCACAAACTAAACATCTTCTCCCGGAATATACTTAGCATTTTTGGGAAAATAAAGGCAAGCTTAAGTGGATAACCTTCTCTTGTAGAATGATAGAGCATAACATTTTCTAGTACTGATCCTGAAAATGTTCTGTCTATATGACATGCTACTTTTTGGGAGGAAATATTAAAATATTACTTCATATAAAAGAAATAAAAGGAAGTTAAAATTATAAAAGGAATTATCAGTTTGAATGCTGCAAGACTCATAAAACAACATTGAGGTATATATGCATATCCCTCTGTGTAATGTACATACATGCACAAGAGTGGACCACAGTGCATTCTGTAGTATGCACTATTTTAATAATTTTTTTTGTAAACCCATAAGTTTGAGCAAAATGCTGTACAGATTTCTTCATTTATACTACAGCAATTTCAAATAAATTTGGTCCCAAATAATGCAGCTACAGGGAGAGAGCAAGATGTTTTGTGGGTTTTTTCACTTGTCTTTATATCAAGAAATTGCTGAAGCAAGCTAGATCACAGTCCCTTGTTGGTGACCACAGGCATAACTTGATAAGAAAAATTTTGATTGCAAAGATTATTGTAAGCAAATAAGAACACCTTTCAGAATGGAAATGACTAGACAATCTCAGCTCAACTTTTATCACATGCAAACTAAAAAGGCAATCAACTCAATGGTAGTGTCTGATCTCTGCATGTCTCTTCAGAATCAGTCAGTAACCAGTACTGTGAGCAGCTGTAGAAAGTGAATTTAATTTTGCTTTTGTGTATATGTGCGTATAAAGAAAATGTAAAACTGAAGGCTTTTTCCAGTTCCTGAGCACAAGAAAAAGTTGCCATGCAAGTTGTCCATAGTTACTGAGCTAAAACAGTTAATGTGTGAGGTTTTCTCCCTCCAAGTTGTAGCGAGAGATGAAGAGATCCCATATGTGCCAGTAATACAAAGAAAGCAGAGTAACAGGAAAAGAAAAAAAAAAACCAGAGTGTGTAAGGGTAACAGAGGGAAATAAGATTGAAAGAACAAAACATCAACATTGTTAGTCATGAGGAACAGACAGGAGGGAGGTATTGCCTGCTGACCATGTGTACCAATGCCAGAGTCTAAAACAACGGCAACTGTGGAATGGGATGGTGTCTCTCCAGATCTGAAAGACAGCAGCAGATTGTTTTTATAGAAAGAAAAGGTGTCAGCAGAAAGGAAGGAGCATACACACATGGAAACATTTGCTGTAAGAAGCCATTTGAAAAACAACCAAGGAGTTGAGTGGAAGAAACATCTGTGAAACATGCAGCAAGACCACCACTAGTGCTTCAGGGAAGAGGTGGGAACAGAAAGGAATACACAAGCAGTGTTGGACATAGCATCTTGTCAGAACGACAGGGAAATGTTGTCGATACTTTCAAGAAAATCCAGCATCTTGTGAGTCTGAGAGGAAAAATATTTTGTCCTCCTTGGGAGAAAGCAAGGGCATACTTCTTATTCTTTTCAAGAAGCAAACAAATCTATGCTCAATGACACAAGTCAACCAAAGAGTGTTATCCTTAAGAAGAAATTGCACTTTTCAGGGGTTATGTTGGCAATTCTACCTACCAGGATTAGGATACTTTGGGTTCTTTTCCATGGGCTTTCTTCTTTCATTAGTAACCCCAAATGTGAAAGTCTAGATCAGTTAACTTGATCAGTATTAGTTTAAGTGATTGCAAATTGCTACCAGAGAAAAACAATTGCTGTGTAGTTTTGGGGTCAGTGAAAGCAGATGTGAAATGTAACATCAAGGAGGAAGAAGTTCCACACCCTGTAGTTGTCTGGCCTTAATTTTGCAATTCAGACATTTTTTTTATTGATAGAAGAAAGCAAAGTCTTTATTATATCAAGACAAGAGCTGAAGAGACTTCAGCTATTCCTCATGAAGACATCAGTCCACATGCAAAATAACCTGTCTGTAACCTAAATGAAAAAGAAAGCATTCATCAGAGGGAATTTTACTTCTCTGGGTTTGAAGCATTCTTTACAGAAAGCCTTTAATGACTTTTCAGCATTGCTGAGGAATGGTGAGGGAAAGGACATTTTGCTGGCCAACTATTACATATAATTGTATAGAAAATCCATGTGCTACCCAAAGCCTCACAAGGAGGTCACATAAAAGATGAGTCATAATGTAAGTGATTTCTACCAGATCATCTTTCCATTTGCTCACTGCAGAAAAAACAAACTATGGAATGCAAAAGCACTTTGAAGTGACTGATGTTCTTGCTGCTTATTAACCACACTGAAGGTGACCTTAGTAAAAAGTAAATGAAGGCAAATGAGAAATAGAGACTGGATGGCTCATTCCAACCACTTTCAAGACAAAGCAAACCTTTTATTCTTCACAGAGAGATATGCTCTTATTCTTACCCAACAGGTTAATGGCAGTTCTCTAGGGACATAAATATTGATCAAAAAAAACCTATATACCTTAAATTTCTACAAAATATATGCACATTTAGGTAAGAATTTTTTTTCAAAAAAAAAAATCTTTAGGTTAACAAAAAATGCTGTCATTGATTTTCTTTCTCCACAGGCTAATAATTGGGTTTTTCCATGTAATTTTAAGCTAATACATGGGAAAGCCCACTTTTCTAGTGAAAAAAAAGTTGAAATAACTACCTTAATATAAGGGGGGAAAAGTACAGAGGAAAAGAGATTCTTCACAAAGAGGTAGTGTCTATCTGCAATAAGTTTCAGGTAACTTTTCTGCCACCAGTGGCTAGCAGAGATTGTTTTCAATTCATCACAATGAATTTATTAGTTTTTAAGAATTTATGACTGAAGAATTTCTGACAGCAAAAAAATCTTTCCTTCTTAACACAACCTTACTAAAATCACTTTTTAATGATTTTTACAGTACCAAACTGTTTTTCAAAATCTTTGTGTAAAAAAAAAAAAAAATCAGAAAACTAACAAAAAATACGGAATGTAAAATATCAAATTGTAATTTCCTATTTTTTCCTTTTTTTTTTTTTAACTTAATATTGGCTAATGTAACATTAGTTACATTTCCTTTCATTGTTGTTTGTTATATAGACTATACCTTCCCTCCTTCCATAGACCCACAGACTGGGAACACTGACAACCTGCTGCCCTTGTGCTCAGTGAGCGAGTACAGCTCACAGAGGGTCCTGGGGGCCTTAGAGCACCAGACCATCGGTTGTGACTCACTGAAATCAGTCCTGATTTAGGAGAGAGGTATGTCATCTTGCACATCCAAACCTTAATCCAAATGCCTGGCAGTGCATACTGGTCTTGACAGGTACTGTGCCAGCTTGCCACTTGGCAGATTAAAAAAGACTGCCTCCTGGAGATTAGATGGCTTGGCACAGTGAGAACACAGAGGTCAAACTACGATGTTTGCCAAACAAAAAAGAACCTCTCATTTTCTGACTCTATTGCTGCTCCCTGGATAAGCATTCTTGGCCTTTTGCCTTGGTTTGAAGGCAAGACTTGTTAGGATTTAGCCTGAGGGACATGGTTTATTGTTGAAGGTCAAGGTAGATTCTGACTGTTGTGAAACCCTGATATGGTAAGGTCATATGCTTTCTCGTTAGGGCTGATCTCTCAAGGCTCTGGGTAACTCCTGGGACACCATCAAGAATGGAAATTATTGTACACTTTGCTGAGACCAGTTCCTGATGGTTTTTATGTTTCAGTTTCATGAAATACAGATAATTTTCCCTGAGGATGCAGCAGAATAGAACATAGAAATTTCATTTTATATAGAATTTCAGAACATGAACATTTGGATTTTTTCCCAGCAATATACTTTATCTTGACTCCTACTAATAATTCGTATATTTAATTATCATGTATATTTTTAAACCAGAACTAATTAGACTCTAAAAATGTTGAAACCAGACTTATTGTAAAGCATTTCATTGTCAATGAAACAGCAGATTCTGAAGAAACCAAATCCTATTGTCATTTTTCTAACAAATTTTCCTTGTAATGCATCAGTGGTTGTTTATCATTTTGTTTTTCTAGAGCTAACGTCAGTATTGTGATGATACTTTTTCTGCTCTGGGCACTCTTTCTGCCTTTTGGTTACACAGTGGCACACTAGCACTGCATATGACATATTCCCCAGCACCTGACACTCTGCAAAAAAGGTCACTGTTGCCTGGCATGTTTTGTGGGTCTGCTCAGAGCCAAGGTTTCAACAGCAGCACAGGAATGTTTTTTCACAATTTTCTGGCTCAAACAGCTGTCATTCGGGGATTGCCACAGTGTGATATAACTTTACCCCCTCCTCAACTCAGGCTGTTAAGGAGAGAATCATTTGAAACACCTCCAAATTCACAGTGCTCATTCTGTACTAGAGCCTTCCTCCCTCTTTGTGGTGCCTTTTATGAAAACAGAATATCTCAGAAACAACTAGCTCTTTTAAAGCAAAGTGTAACAAAAGAAACTTGAGCAATCTTAGCATGTGTTTTTATTCCTCACCTGTCTTGTTGCGACAGAGTGTGCAATAGGGTGAAAGTTTTACCTACTATCACACCCACAGTTCCTCTGGATGTACAATATCCCATTTATCAGTAAAGTATGTATCAGCTGCTCAGTTTCTCATCATTGTGGTACAGTTTATTAGAATTAATAATACAGCTGCTCTTCCAGAAGAACCAGAGTTCTTTTCTCAGACATTAGTACAAGCAGCCTTCTGATTGTGAAGCTAAAACTTGTTTTTTCAATTCAATCAGGCCAAATTGGCTTTAGACCTGCAGCAAAGACTTTTTGTTTCATTTCTCAACTTTTGAAACATGTTTTCTAAAGTTTTGATTGTAGATATCTTGACTTTCGCATGACTCTGTCTTTAACAGACTGAGCAGCAAGGAGCTTCTGTCACTACAAAGAAAACATTCCCAATCCCCTGCTCTACTGTCAAACCCACATTAAAAAAAGGAAGAGTCAGCAATCTAAGAATGATGCCTGAAAAGCTCCTAAACAAAGGTTTAGTTCCTAGAGTTTAACAAGAATATTTGTTTGCATAAAATCTTTCATAGTTCTATTTATGTGATGTCAGACTAGGAGAATGTTTTTTCCTATTATTTTTAAATAATGTGCAACACTATCAATACCAATACTGATGAGCAAATTCAATTCTGTTAAAATTGTACTTTATTGAAAATCATTGTGATGTTGTTGCCTTTGCTCATTCGGTATTGTCATTAAGAAGCCTTGAAATTTCAGAACTCAGATAGTAAATATTTTACAAAATTTTAAACCTCCTTCAAAATTGTTTCATTCTAGCCCAGTNCCCCCCCCCCCCCCACTATTGCACAAGTTAAAAAAATACATGATGTACTACTTGGAAAAAATAGTCTATCCAAAGTGCTTCCAAAAAATATGGTAATAATAGGGAAAGTACAAGAAAGACTAATATACTTCACACCATTGTATCTTTGAGAAACAGAAAAGTAGCTCCAACAGGAATACAGCCAGGAAATAAATGCATAGAACTAATGTCTAAAGCAGTGTATCTGGATGAGGCTTGGCTCTCTTTTTGTGGCATGATATGGAACAACATTTTACTACAGAAAAAGTAACCAAAACAGCAAAGGAACCAAAGACCTCAGTTATTAAAAAGGGTCAGGACAACAACTATCTATCTGTCTATATTTTTTAAAGGAGAGAAGATTAAAAGCCAAACAGGGGCCTCAGAAGGCTGTGAGTCTCATTGAAATCAATGGAAAAATGCACGCACATCTGAAGCCAGGGTTTGGCCTGAGCAAGGGAACCTCACTGAGAGAAATTGTTCTGCAAAGGCATCAGAAAGGATCAAGGCTCCTGCACTCCTTGAGTTCATGTCAGCCACAGAAAAAGAGCTGAAAGGAAAGACAAGGATGGCCCAAGTACAAATGAATTGAGGTGGAATGTCTTTGCACATACCATCCTTGTGGAAATAAATTAAGGAGGGCAGGAAAAATACAATTAATGTAAGGTCTTAAAGAGAAACAGGGCAGCTTTCAGAGGAAAAAGCTCATTTTGTAAGGTACAGTTGCTAATGCAAAGAATGGTGCAGAACTAGCAAGGCATCCCATCCTCTTTCTGTCAAAAAAAAAAAAAATCCATCTTATTGCATCATCAACATTTAATCAGACATTAAACATAACAACTCAAAGCAATTTCAGCATCTCCTCCAGATCAGGAAGGATATATTCTGTGAGAACTCAACATTTCACTAAACCAACAGTGAATTGTGAAAGAGTTGAGCTCCCCAAATTAGATTTAAAGGAGAATAGACACACTTAAAATGATGTGGTGTCCGTTAAGGCGAATTGCGGCGGCTGCGGGACCGATGCAGCGACCGAGACTCTAAGCTGACATCAAAGCGGAAAAAAAATCAGCTGAAATGACAGCAGCAGCTGCAGCATCCGCCTCTAAATTAGGCTGTGTTTCAAAGTCTGGACTCAACTGCTAAGCAGTATAAAGACCCAGGAGGAAGGCTGCCCAAGAAAAAGAGTTAGATTTCTAACCTAACACATCAAAGTAACACATGCTTAGAAGAGCAATAAATGCATATGGCACACATTCACATGCTGCCTAATTGCAGTGGGCTCATGAAGCCAAGACAAACCTTCAGCTGATTCCTACTTTTAGAGAGGATTTGAGTCCTTTTTCAATGCAGAAAGCTGACACAAATTGGTAGCAGATTAGAGTCTGGCTTTGTGATAATACATCCCATAATTTCAAAAGATGGCTGTTTTTCATATCATAAGACACCTTCCAAATACTGAGCTCCTTATTTGTACATATACCAGATTACAGCATATCCACAACATAATAAATTAGGGAGATCTTTCTCTCAAAATTCATAAATAGAGTAGAAAGCCACCAGTTTTCCTATAAATTTACTTGCATAACAATTTAATAATACAAGTGGAAAGAGTGAGAAACACATGATTAAATGAAATACATTGCTGAATGTTTTAACATTAAAAATTATTGATTTGGGAAAATTACCTCTTTTTTTGTATGCATTTTTATCTTGGTTTATTCTATAAATTTAGAGAAAACATTTGTCATATTATTGATGATGTGCAGATTTATAAGAAAATAACAGGAAATAAACCTGAACACGTGGATACTTTGTTATGTACACCAAACATTCTTAGTACAAAAACCTCCATATTTTCATAGTTGTAAGGATATGATTTGATCTCTTTTTTTGTTTCCTGCAAGCTAGCAGAGAAAATTCAGTCACTCACTTGATATGTTTATTAAAATTCATATGAAATGGCAGTGCAAGGGTGGATTTGCGAACTAATTCAAACTTAAACTCTCCTTACTTATCTTTGAGAAGCTGAGAATAAATATGTAATAGAAACACAAATAAAACCAGAAAAAAACAATGAAATATACATAATTCTCTACAAGCCTCTGAATCTTGCTTTTATAGCTTTAAGCTAATACACTTTTGTAAAGGGTTAAAGCTACAAGCAAGAGCAATCATCTACACTGCACTCTCTTAACTTGTACATTAAGAAAAACAATTCCACCAGAAATGATGTGATAACTCTGGCACAGTGGCATTATTACTCATGAAGTAATACTGCTTTTTATGCTTATAGACTTCTACCAGATTTATTTTAAATAAATCTGTTTGAGGGCAACCACATCAAATACAGTGGCATAGCAGTTATCAAAACAATCAGAGATGTTAAAAAAAAAGAAAAAACACCCTAAACATGCACTACTCAAGAGAAAGCAGAAGCACAAATGTCCATACACATCTTATAGGATGTACTATCTCACTCTAGAATCAAGTGATAAAATGTATCTGTTGAAATGATTCATCTTGAAATAAAAGGGACTAAGAAGCTAACACTCACACCTCCCTAGAAGGGCACAAAATAATATCAAGTAATTTAAGGCCATATTCTTACTTTAAATTTTCCAGATTTTGTCATCTGTCCAGCTGGTGTAGCATCATATGAAGTCATGAGTTAAAACGGACCTGTGTGCTGTTCCTGGGTGTCATGCAGAGGAGCCTGGAGTGGTAGTGCAATGAGCATCACAGGTTAGGTACACAGGCAATCTGAAAGCATAAAGATCACCACAGCTCTTCTTAATTAAGTCATCCTGACTACCTGAGTGCCTTCACCTGTTTTTCATCAACTACAACCAACTCTGAAACAGTCTGATTTGCTTCTGCTTAGCCAGATTACTTTTTATTCTTTGTTTTGGTACTGTGGCTCTCAGAAAGGATTGAAAACTTGCAGTGCAGACATGCTGAACACTCTGAGAATAACACAAGATCAAATGGTTTTGGGTGGTTTTTTCAATGGATAACTTGCCTGGTATGGAAATTACAAAGGAGAAAGGTTTTTTTTCCTGTGGAAAATGGAAGACCATAAAAGGCCAAACTCAGCACAACTCCTTTTATAAGTAAAATACGAAAATACTACTTCTGTTGTATGTACTGACAAGATGAAATGTTTCTGAAGTTATACAGTAATGCTAAAAGCATTATTTGTGTCAAGCTTTTCTGACACCGAATATTGATGTTTTAATGGGAAGATTTTTGTTGTAGTTCTACAGAGTTCTAATGACAGTGTTTCTGAGAGAATCTGTTCATTTTCCCGCAGCCTGAATGATATCCAAACATAATTGGCATAATTTTCTGTGAATGGTCTTTATCTATACTCTTTATCTCCTTTTCTAGACTATTTCTCATTTAAGTTCTGGAAAGACGGGAATTCAGGAAGTGACACCATTATTTTACAATTTTCTTCAGAAAGTTCATCTTATTTTGCACTCCCACTCATGCTTCAGGGAACATCTGGAAATCTCACAGAATTTGCAAAGAAATTCTCTGCATCCTAAGCAGTTTCCCTCTACTTCCAACTACTTTATTACGTTCCCATCCCAACCCCAAATGAGCTTAAATACAGACTCCTCTCCATCTAATAAGCCATAATTAGCTCATCATCTTTTGACAAGTCTAAAGAGACTCAATAGGGAATGACAAGTCTAGTTTATCTCACAGTGGAAGGGGTGTCATCCCTCCCACTCAACCCTCCAAGGAAGAAAACAAATCTCTTAAAAGTTCTTTGCAGGGTTCCCAGTCTCCTCCAGTACCCCAAAAGAAGGTAAGCTGGTTTAGGTCACTGCCTTCTCCTACCCTGTCCTTTTAAAATTTGACGAGATTTGCACAGAAATGACCTGGAGAAGGAGACTGTTGAAGTAATGTATTGGTGTGATGGGTTACCCTTTCCTCTTGCCACTCTAGATAAAGAAGGGACTGCAAATGTCGCAAGGAACAGTCTTTGGCTTGTTTCTTTCAGCTGACTCTTACAGATGCCAGAGCCAAAATTAGCTGCTCAGCTCCTGACAAACCATGCTGATGTTACTATTTAAAATGTTAATAACTCTTAAAATAACAAGAGTCTGATCTAATCTTTATTTGTCTGCACTACAGCTCAACTAGATGAGTCCAGGGAGCCAAAACGCATTTGATTTATTCCAGGTTATTTATTTATTTATTTATTTAGCTGGGGAGCGCAAAAATGGCACAGAGTAACAGTGCATTCGGACTGCTGAAAAATGTCTTTTCTGTGTAAGAGAACCATAATGCCTCAAACAAAGGATCCTACCACTTTTGGAAACTCTTGGTTTATCCTGGTGCATAATGCAAAATTGAAAGTTTGGAAACTCTGCCAATATTTGCAAATTTTTGGAAATGGACAGACCCATCCTTTAAAAATAGCACATGTATGCATATGACGTTAAACTTATTCATATACATGCATCTAAATAGTGACCAGTCTGTTTCAGAGTCTCTCCAGTTTCCGTGCTTGTCTGTCTAAACACTATTTCAGGATCTGGCTTCTAAAGGAAGGGAGATACTACCCCAAAAAACCTGGCTTACCTGGCTAGAGCTCTTCCCGAGGTAATGTAATCTGTGTTCAATTACCTCCTGTGCTTGAGGATAGTCAAACCGTTCACACACTAGATAGGTCTCCTCAGCAAGAAAGAAATACCAGATAAAGTTGTCCTCCCTGTCCTAGGGGAAAAAAAAGAAAAAAGAAAACAGAAAAGAACAGAAGATTCTTGTAGAGAAATTGCATATTGCAGATTCTTCAGGAATGAGTAATTGTTTGACAAAATGTGAAGACCACATCATCAGTAGGTTATTACAACATCTGGGATTTTCAGAAGCCACTTGAGGTTCTGGGAGTCGGATACCTCTGGAAATCTGTATTAAATTTACAGCTTAAACCCTATTGGTCTACTGATTTCAGTGGAGCAATGCAATTTAGAGCCGCTGAGTCAATGCTGAGTGCCACAGAAAGCCTGTAGAGAAATTAAAATTCCTACTCTGATAATAAAATGGATCTCAAATCATGAAATTGCGATAAAATTAATATGATTCTCATTTGCTGTTTTAGCAGTTATTACATCTCAGTTTCTGAAAAATATCTTTCTTTTGTTTCCAAGCTATGTTTGTGCAGTAGGATTCTGCCCTAGGAGAATCTTATCACCAAGTTATAAATCTCTGAACCCAGAGAATTTCAACAGAAATACTTATTCATTCCTAACTAGTTCGGGTTTAACACTAACACTGTAATTAAATTGTGTTTTTTTCTCTTTTCCCCCCGCTGTTTGAGAGAGAATGTGTTCAGCTTTCTGGTATACAACAAGAACTAAGTGAATGCTAATCTATTTTAACCTCAGTGGATTTGAAGGAAAAGATAGACTTTGATTTTAGTAATTGTTTTCTAAAATAAGTCTTTTACAGAAAAAAAACCCTCAGAACAGTACCTTCAGATCTTTATCAGAAATTTCAAGTAAAAATCCTATTTTCACTACTTTAGCACAGAATAGCAATTGGTTCTCTCAGACTTTACTTGAAGCACCTAATGCATGTCAAAATATTTTTTTTGTCAAGTCTTCATTTATAAAGTTAAAGTTAATGAGAGAATGTGCCTTCTGGTCTCACAAACACTTAAAATTGGCTATGTTGTATATATTCTGGGCTACCATCATCCCACACTATGCAACCTAAACTACCACAAGGTTATAAGGGCTCCCTTGAGATCCTAAAGAAGGTCAGCTTTCTCAACTACTGCTTCTTTCTGTTGTTTTTTTTAAGTGAACATGAGCTAGCAATGGCTCAGGCATGAATGGGAGGGGACAGCTACTGGGAGGTGACCCTGGTCAGATGGGCACCAGCACCAAAGCAAATAACGAAAATGAGTAGGAGTGTCTTCATCTGATCCTGAATTGTCCTGGAACTCAAGAGAGCCCATATGTTTTTTGAAAGACAGTAGCACCAGATAGTCATGTAGAAAGGCTGGGAGTTTATGTGAAATAGATAAATACTCGAGTTTCCTGTTCAATTTGTTTAGACTTGCATAAAAAGGCAGCACTTCAATCAAAACATCAACATAGACCAAAATGCCCTGTTGATCAAGAAGGTAGTGTGATCACTGGGCCACCTGACCTGGCTATCAGAGAATTTGAATTGACACCTTTAATCCCCTCCCACTACCTGACAGATGCAGGAACACACATTTCTCTTCCTTAATACAAAACTCCACTTCTTCTGGTCCTCCCAGGACAAGAGGACTGTTGTGTAATTCCTGTGTGTCCTCAATCTCAAACACAGTTCATTTAATGGGTTCAGACAGACAGAACTTGAAAATAACATGGCTCCAGTGAAATGTTTTCTTTTGCTCTGCTCCTTGCAAGTGGAATAAAAAATTACTGCTTTAAACTCTTACCTCCCTGTTTCAAAAGTCAGAAAATGTAACAGTGAAAATTGGAAGCATCAGATAAAGTGGTGTGATATCTATAAAGGAAAAGTTACCTTATATGCATCTTGCCTACTCAACAGAAAGTTAGAAAACTTGTAATAACTAGTACACTAAGACCAGAAAAATGCTTTGAATAATTGGGATCAGTAAGCTTATGAAAGCTCCAATCTTCTGGGAATATTGGAGAGTACAGATGACCTTGACCTTTGCTCTGGTAGAAAATTAACCACCTTTTTTCTTGAGCAAAGTACAAGCAAAGAAAATCTTGTCCCAATACAGGAAAGAGAGTGCATGGATTTTCTCTGAAAAGACACAGAAAACATGAGGAGCAGAAACACAGCCTTAATAGTGCTCTCAGAGTCTCAGAGTCACACACAGAATCCTTTAGATACCCTAAGAGTGAAAGATTCTGGGTGAGAGCTTTTCCCCACTAAAGTCAAGGACAAAACACCTGATGACTTTGTCCTCCACTTCTTAATGTTCTGCAGATGGAGGTGGTAACAATAGAAAAATCACGATGATCAAGCTTATTTACATTACCCATGTATTTGCAACATACGGGTGTCTTTCTATATATTAAAGATGCTTCATGAACTAGATAATGAGCCACAACATTCATTTCACAGGGCATAGTGGTATCTACTACTAATAAAGTGTCAAGACATGAAGATTTCTGAAGGCACAGAATTAACACAATTGTTTTACAGTCTGTCCTATTTGTAAGATTGCCCTCTGCATTTGCAAAGCTTAGCAGTATTTAAAGATGAATAAAGATGTATACATGGGCTGAGTCTTTTTTCCCTTGCTTGTGAGCTGTTTGTTTATGCAGCACTAACTCCATAAGAAAAACAGTACCTTACTATATTGAAGGAACTAAACTTTACAACTTCCTGAGCATAACCAAGATATCTGGATCTATGCGTAAATGAAACACTACCCTTAGCGATTAGAGTCTTGCAGTCTATGTGTGCAGTATTTAGCTATCTCTACACTGTATCTTGCCCTCAAAGAAGTTAGCAAATCCTTTTCTCAAGCTACAATGATGCAGAATAATTAATTCAGAACAATTGCTTGATCTAAAAATCTGTAGAAATTATTAATTCTTTTCTTTCTCTCATTGGCTATGTGGTTACTCAGCAGTCTTCCCCTTTATTTATCTTTCCTCTCAATGTCACTTCTTTACTGTTATTTCCTAATTTGAAACAAAGAAATAAGGAAAACCCTTATAAATTCTGTTCTCAAAGGATTTTTCCTGACCCCACACGTAAACTAAAACTTACATACAAAGAACTTAAAAGCTTTCAAACTGATTTTTTCCAAGTACACTGAAGGTATGGAAACTATATATTTAGCAGCAGGCTATGGATCAAGTCACATCTAGTATCGTCAACTCAGAAACAGGACAATGTAGAGACATCCAAGAAGCAGAGGGAAAACTCTTTGAACCTTCCACGTGATAAATATTGTTTTTCTTACTCTTAATAGGTTACATACTGTCCCTTCTGCACATCCCAACTAGCCCCATCCTATAGGTCTATGACTTTGCCTCCTAAGTACCCACCAAAGTAAAACAATCCTTGTGTTTTCCATGAAATGTAGCCCAGGCATAAAAAGAACAGGCAAAGCAAGGCTTTATCAGAGACAGAGGTGTAAGCCAGAAAAAGGTTTTCAGAATATGTTTTAAGATCTATATCAAGTGAAAATATAATACTCTGGTGCATATGTTATTTTCCATGTAAATGACAACCAGTACAAGGCATATGTCTGGTTTACAATGAGAGTCAGGTTAGGCACTGATTGTGAAGTTCAGCAGAATGCCATTAGAGGGCATGAAAGAGTAGTTGTGTAGAGAAGGAAACACATTTTCAAGCAAATAAACTAAAGAAAATAACTGGAATAAAAATAAAATAAGAAAAACATTTTTAGTGAATCACCTCTGTTGAGCAATCAGCTCTGGATGCCAGCTCTGTAAACCCACACTCTCTTCTTCCTTCTTGAGTCTCCTGTCACTGCAGGGAATGGGTCTTGGCCACCAGCAAAAGCAAGATCAGGCCCATTTTGGTCCAGCCACATTATTTAACTTTTGGAATTTTTAAGTCATGTATAAAACAAGACAAAACCCCAAGGTTCAGTAATCTAACTGCTGTGCCAGGGACACAGGCAAATCAGAGAGATTACAAATGCTCAGTACAAGGGGAGCAGCTGATGTCTAAAAGGCTCAGTAAAATAATAAGGGATTCACACCAGGAAACAGCTACAACAACATGTGAAATGTATTTTAAAGGCATTTAATAGATTTCTATTAACCCCTTGGACTGTTGGGAAAGGCCTGTGGAAATAGAAAGATGTTTCAGAACAGAGCCATCAACTGCAGAGAATGTTAGTTAAATAAAATTTCAGCTTTCTGAAAGACATGGAGAAAAAGAAATGGTCCATCACAAGAAAACCATCATTTTCTCCTATGCCTCCCAAATCAAAGCTATAGTGATGTATGAGGAAATTATTTTCTACACTTTACTCCTCCCAATAACCCCTTGTCTTTCAGCTAAAAAAAAAGAAGGAGGTAAATAAAAATTAAAGCACAGAAATCAAAAAAATATTCAAAATATTATTTCTATTCTCTTAACTTGGGAAGGCACAGCAGTCATCATTATTATCATCTCAAACCCTAGAGATATAGTGACTCCTTTGCTCTTATTAGGGTTACTATGTCTCCACTTTTTTTTTAATGTGTCCTACTTTTCCTCCCTCTGAGGCATTTTTTACCAAGGCAGAGAATCTCTGATTGTTCCTGTCTTTTACTGTCTATCAGGAGAAGTTAGGACTTCTCTGCTCATCTTGCACTTGCCAGAGAAGCTGGCCAAAATTTGTTCATGAGGATAGTTTTTGCTGTTTGTTGGTGATGTCCTTGGTTCAGAAAGACCAAGGCCAAAGCCTGAGAACAAAGGCATCGGATGGAGTTTCTGATGTTCTGAAACACCCTTATGGAATTTCTGCCAGGTGTTTACTGGACTCCAGTAACCAGGACATAACAAATTGTGAAGCATAAGGTTTCTCATGAGGGTTTTTTTAGACTTTTTTGTCATTGTATGTCATATTGTTCCTCCTCAAATACTCCATCCCACTTTAATTCTCTCTTCAGTTATGTCTTTGACAGTGACTTCTACCTGCAAATCTCATGTCAAAAATACACCTTTTGTGAAGCTGAGGAACACTGAGACTTCCTAAAATAGCAATTCTTTCCAAACTGAATTTTGATTTCTTGATTTATCCATGAAATAATGAATGTTTTTCATTCCCTCTCCATTATCTAAGTATTCAGGCTCTGCAATTTCTACCTCTTTGCAATGAAAGTGAATGTCTATCCCCAGATCAGCAGACTGACTGCTACAGAATTATTTTATTTTTTTTTTAAATAGTGAGGTATGAACGTCAGGATAGCTATTCCCACGGAGTGGGAACAGACTCTGGATGTGCGATATGGGGATTAGAAACATTAAGTATATTCTCAATTTATAGGATTTTATTTCCTTTTCATGTGAGTTTTCTTTGCCTTCAGTTTTATATGTGATTGGAAGGATTAATAAAAAATGAAGATATTTAAACCCCCCTCACATTATTGACTTCATGCAGTCAACATTCACAAGCATCAAAGCTTCTGTTTCAGTGCATCAAAAACCACAAAGCTTTAAGGCTTGGCCAAAGAATCAACACAAACCTAAAGCAGAGGCATCAACTCATGAGGTTGCTGACACATGGGTTGAACAGACATTTTAAAGTATCACCAATGTTGTGGGAGAAAAAAGAAAAGTCCTCGGTTCTACACTTGCTTTTAAAATAAGTCCAGCTTTTGTAAACTATTCACTTTCTTGATGCTCAGCAAATACCTACTGATGAGGTTACACCATCTGTTAATGAAAATAATTGCTCAAAGGCTTAACTCTGGTTTGGGGTAAAATATATAGGCTATTCATGCTTGGATTAAAAAAAAATAAAAAAAAAGAACAGGAATGGATTTTCATGATCAAGGAAATGTCATAGTCCTTGCTTGAAAATAAGTACACTCTTTCCATGGGGCCTGACTGCTTTCAGATGAGGAATTGGATCCTGGAAGAATAATTTCATTATGGTGTTCCACAGAATTTCAATATATGCTCAGATTTGCTTCTTCTTTGCCAATTTATTATTAGCTGTTTTGGTGCTGGGGACAGATACCACCGTGGGGTTTTTTTTGTAAGCAATGCCACTACACCTGCATTGTCCATACTGGGAGATTATGTTTTCCCTTATGGCATGCTGCTGCTTCCTGGCTGCTGTCTCTAATTCCTCCTCATCTACAGGCCGTCTGGTTTCTCTATGCAAAACAAGACTGGCAAGGAACAAAATGCTCTATAAATACTATTTGTATGTCTTTAGGAATGAAAATTCTCTACTGTCTACTCCATAGCATAGCTGGGAGTCAAAGGAACACTGCTGTTTGCTGCTTTTTTAGATACATTGTCAGCATTAGCTGTCCTATCCAGAGATCTGCAAAAGGACAGAAAGGAACCTTGGGAAGTAGATAGAATTTTCATATATCTACTGTTGTCTACTTTTGCATTTTATTATTCTGGAGCCAACAGAGCAGAGTAGGCAATGAACACATTCATATAAAACACACATACATAAAACACATAGAGGAAAAAATAGCTTTAAAGTCAAGGAAGAGAAAGCTCCTTAAGAGCCTGTGACCTCTTTCTGAGAGCTATGACAGGTAGAGAGGCAGTGCCAGAGCAGGGGTGCCCACTGTCACAGCCCTGTCTCCAGATCTGAGACAAAGACATCAGACAATTCCATTGTTTCCTTTAATTATGATTCATTTTAGTGCAAGTCCACTTCCACCAATGGCATTTTCTGCTGTTCAGTCACATACAGTACTAGGCTCCTTGTACATTCCTGTCACACCTCACACTTCAGAAAGAAGGGAGTCTGGGGACTAAATTCTGCTTTCTTTTAAAACCCCAAATCCAAATCCCTCTGGGTGTGCAGGCCTGGGGGTACCTGGGATCTGGGAACAGCTGTCAGGGAAGAGCAGACCGTGCAGCCAGGGTCTGTCCCACAGGGAGGAGGGCAGGATAAGGGGACCAGGGACAGCCCCAGCCCCTGGTGTCAGGCAGCCCTGGGGGTAGCTGGAGGCTGGTTGTGCTGCAGTGTCACTGGGGCCAGGATGGATGACCCTGGGGCATCTGAAATGGTAACCTGAGCCACGGGCAGCGTAACACCTTGGAGGTGGTTACAGGCTATTACAGCCCTCAGTACTCATTCACAGCATCCCAAAAAATGCCCAGTGACAACTGAGTTAATGCAAACACAATGCTGAGATTTCAACCAGTTGTAAAAGAGCCATTATATAGCTTTTGGGCCTTGCATTCATAATAATTTAGAACTGAGAAAGGGAAATAGTATGGCTGCTTCTCCTGTGCACAAGTAGGAGTGAGACCAAAGTCAGGGCACAAGTAGTTGTTTCAAGACTATCATGGCACTAAGACTACTATCAAAGGTATACTGCCACCAAATGTGGCCTCACACAACTCCTCTGAAGAGCATCATAGAAGGACTGAAAAAGAAAACAAAAAAGCTGCATGTGGTAAGTAGAACAAGAGCACAATGTGATGCCTATACACACAGATGATGATGAACAGATAATGAACAACGCTCAAAAAGATATAACAGTAATAAAATGGTGGTGCTCATAGCAAGTTGAGCAAAGGAATTTCAGCAAATGCTGCTTTACTGCTAAATGGTTGAATTTGGTGCTGAGGGGGTGACAATGCATTAATGGTTATGGTGTCTGTGACCCACAATTGCCATCTTTGAAGCTGACTCACAAACTATGGGCCTGAACACCAGAGAAAAACAACTTTTACAGTTTTACTAACCTTTGGACAGTGGACAACAAAATACCATACTTCTTTTGACATTGTGTCATACTTAGGATTATTGTTTGAAAATTCCTTTCAAATTAAATTATTTCTTTCCTTTTGATGCAACTAGAAGAGCACTAACATTGAACCAGGATAACACTGTCATTTGTTTTCTCAGAGTACAATAATTTGGCCAAATTGTAAGTTATATAAAGCTCTGAACTCATTACATGCGTATTTTTAAGCCATGTTTTAGAACTACATTATGTGGAATAATCTTCTGACATTTCCATCAAAAGGAACTATTAAAAATCATTTGTCTTCCTGCACTGTGGGGCATATACTTTTCAGAAAGATTAACTAGTACATGATGCTGTATTTGAGGGTTTTCATAAGTGTTTTTTGTCTTTTGAATAACAAAATGTCATAAAAAAGCGTGAGCTCCTGAAGTTTGGTAGTGCCACTTATAACCTCCAATCTTTCACCTTCATAAAGCTGATTCCTCTGAAAGTGCTCTCTCTGAAATTCAAGAGCAGTATATTTTTAGTGAATCCTCTTTAGAAGACATAAGTCATTTTCTTAGTTATGCTGTGTGTTTTTCAGTTATACCATTTGTTTCTTTGTGAAAAAACAATTCAGACTCTCCTTTGTGACTTGAACTTGGTCCTTTAGAAGCTGAATGAATCTGATTTATTCACGCAATATGGAATTTAAAAAAGTAAATATATTACTTCAGCTCTCAGTATCAGTCATTCAAGTTTCATTTCTTCCGTGGACTTTTCTTATTTTATGCCAGTTTATACCTTTAGTCCAAAGTTGCTTAATGATAGACTATAAGACAAAATAATAATTATGCAACATCAGGTGAAAATCTTTGTTCAACAACATTGGAATTGCTTTGAGAGTGATAGAATAAGTTGGTTTTAATTCTATGTACTTGCTGGTGGACTTATACTTTTTTTTTTTTAAAGTTTTTCTTTTGGATAGAAGGAGAGAATGTAACTTCTACTGCAGAGATCTTTAAACTAATGATCTATAGACTAAGTATAATTATGGAACTCAATTTTTTTTAAAATTCAAACAGCTGCAGGTATTAATGAACAGTGACAGAGCTGATCCAGCACTATCAACACTTTCTAACTACTCTTTCATTTCTCAGTGACTGTAGTGATTTCAAAGCTACCCTGAAATGTCTGTAGGGCTGTAATTTGACTGACAGTATCAACTTCCTGCATCTATTAATAATCCTTCTTCTCAGCTTAAATTTGTCAGGGTTTTGTCCTTCATCTTTTAAGGACCCCTCTGCAGGACACAGAGGGTTTTTCCAGCTTTTTCCTAGTCACAGATATGAAAAATGCTGATTTAAAATAATGATACACCTAAAACACAACTCTAGCCAGAAACACCCAAGATGGTCATGGCTGCCTTGAGGAACTATCATACAGGCTCTCTCCATACTTTTTCTTCTTGTATACTGCTGCTTCTGTATTCAATATCTGTTTCTACACTTTGATTAAATATAAGCCAGCTCTTGCTCTGTGGATTTGCAGTAAGACTTCAAATACCTTAGCACTTAGGAGCCAGAAGTGTTCTTCAGGCAGAATAGCATGCAGATGTTAATTTAGCATGTTCTAGGCTTGGGACACAATTCTTCCCATTCATGTGCATCAGTTTTACACTGCTTTAATTCTGTCAACTTTAACAGAGTTCACCTTGATATCCTGGTGATTGAGGCACCAGGATAAACCAGGCAAAAAAATCAGGCAAAAAATTAGCAATCAGATTTTGTTTATATATATATGTATATATAAATGCTATGTGTAGTTCCTCACATACAGTTACATGGACTGATGTTGTGGTATTTCCTACAGACAAAGATAACCCAAACATAAAGAGGTTGACTAACTTTAGTTAGTTGACAGATAGCTAACAGCCAGAAATAATGACAGAAGGCATTTGAGCCCAGGTGCTAAAGTCTGCATTTATGTTTGCTTTTTAGTGTGTAATGCTTTAGTATCACTCTCTGAAGTGTATCTTATGTGTAGGAAACTTGCTGCATTTTGTTTTCATCTTTTTATTTATTCATTTATAGGTGTCTCTGTTTTTTTCAAGCTTCAGGTGCATGGTGACACAATTTTAACCCAAGTAGGACAGAGTCTGCTAGGTGACTGGGAGGGAATGCAGATGAATGAGGCCTCAATAATGATTCAGAGCTAGAATTCAAATGCCTGGAGTAAAAGTTACAGTTATGTTTCGGCTGGTAAACATAAGGACAAATTCATTGAAGGCTCCAGTGTTACACCAGCTTTGCCAATAAAGAAGTTAACTGAAGAGTTCCAGCTACTTAAAATTTAGAATTTTAATAAGACAACTTACAGTGATGTCTGCCTGCCTCTTCTTTGAATATCTGCTTATACTAAGGGTCTTGCTCCTCCTCTTCGAAGCCATCCACAAGATTAGCCTAAGCTACTATGGATGACCTCCCAAGAGATCTCCAGTTCACTGAGCTCTCTAGAGTCAAAGATAAAAACTGGAGTTAGGACTACGGAAGACAGAGCTCTCCTGACCATTCACCCACATGCATCTCCACCCTCAAAGAGATGAGCCCTTCTGGGAATCCCAGCTTCTTCAGATCAAAGTATAAAATCCACCCCTTAACATGGTCTTCCCTCAGAATAAAAGATAAAAAAAATCCTGATGTCGAGGAGGTGATGAGAGAGCTATGGTGTTTTTTAATGTGTTTACTTTTACAGTCTGGAATGTGTTCACACAGTACAATGTCGGAGTGCAACAAAAATGCTTCAGCAGGCAGGGAGGTCATTAATGGCATACTTCTGTGCTGGGAAGAGACTAAACAGGAGTGAGGCACAGAGGGATGTGGGACTATGTTTCTGTAGCTTAACCGTAACAAGTGACTTTGGTGGTCTCCATCTTGCACTGTGATCAGGGTGGTCTACATAAATCAGCAGAATCAGCTTTGATTAGTGAAGTTTTTCATTCATTGTGCCTCTTGGATAAAGGGTACATTTTCAAAATTAAGAAGCTGTGATCTGATATTTTCTGTGCCATACATTTCAATTTTGACACCCTATGCAGAGGAAAGCATGGCTGCATGTAAAATATAAGAAAAAGTAAGGGTTTTATTATGATGTTATTAAGCCCTGCTAGTCTAGTATGGCATGAGTTTGAGTACAGTCACATACTACATAATTTGTCTATATACATTCCTCCTCTTCAAAATGACCTAATTTTCATGGTGAGGTGCCAAACAAGGTTTATCTTCAAGAATTTTTAAAGTTTCAGTATTTTTGCTACTGGTATTAGTAAAAATGTAGTAAATTCTATGTAAATTCCTTAAGCCATACATGACTAGAAACAGTATTGTAACTAAAGACTGCAGTGTATTGAAAACTACATAGGTGACTGTTTAAGACTGTACTGCTATTACCTCACTGAGCCTTAGTTCCAAGTCTTTTCTGTAAAATGCCATTTTTTTTTAAGGATTTACCTCTCATAGCTAGAAGTCACGAGTAGGTTTGAATTCCTACTTCATTGCTTATGGAAAAGCAGAACACATCAGCAGAGACAAGCTGAGATGCATTTGCACTACACATTGCTGTACTGCAAAGGCACAGACTCTACACTTGTATAAAATTAACTAGCCTCTAAAATTATTTAAACCAGTTTTAGAAGAACTCAGTCTAGAATCAGTTTTTTTCATTCTGTTTTGTTCATCTGAGATTTTCATTCTTTATATCCAATTATGAAGAACTCATTTTAGTGAAGGCGTCGTACCTGCAAAATAGAACCTACTTTGCCTTGTCTCTCTTATTAATCAAGGTGAACATCTATGTAGTTTCTCAGAAGCACACAGTTAAGCACATACCTACATGTATGCAGGTTTCAGGTCTCCACTGTCCACATATTTGGACCATACATTTGTGATTACATGCCTTATTTGTTATATCTTGTCTAAGATTTAAAGTGAGTGTGGATTCCAGACATATAATTAAACTATACATTGGACTAAATCCTAAATTCAAGTAAGTCAGCAATAATAAAACAGAAGCAGTGTAATTGAGATGAGGCTGCTGATTTCAAGTGCACTACTTGGATTTTTACTGCTGTTGTAGAAATTAAAATCTGGCCTGTAATAGTATTGTTTCAGTCCTGAAAAACCTTTTCCACAGCGATTTTTTCTTCATATTGATAGGGCTGTAAATAAGTACTTACCCCATAAAATGAATATGGTACATGAAATACTTTGCCTTTGTATTCTTACAATGTATGTAGCCTAATACAAGTATAGAAATGGATTAGGCATTCCTCTTTGGTTAAGAGATATATCAGTGCATAAAGTCACAGTCTGGGTTCATTTAGTCTTTTCATTTGTAGTGCTCCATATTACATGAGTGCAGATCTATTTGAATCTCTTTAATATTCATGATCCTCTCACCAGTCTGAGTGAAAGAGATAAAGCTTTTGATAGCAATCTCAGCAACTTGATTAACAATGCACTAATCATCACTACCATTGACCTGATTCAGAAATGTTTTCAATTCATCCATCACTTTATAACCAAAGATGATTGCATTACCTTACCATTTTTTATTTAAATAAAACCACATGAGCTGTAAATATCTTGCCATTTTACTAAATGCACCTTGGTACCAAATTAATTTATTTTTAAAACTAAATACCAAAATGACCTATAATAACCAATTAGGGCAGGAGCATAGGGAAAACGTATCACAAGTGGTCTGCAATAAAATCAATTCACTTTGACTTCACATCAATAAATGTTAAATTGTGCCAAGGAATTAATTTTGCAATAAATTGTTATTGTTGTTATAAAATCTAACTAACACATATTACCAGGAGTAATTATCCATATATCAGAATGCATTGAATGTAGAGTGTGCACTATAATTACTCCCAAAATTGCTTATCATTCAAATGGTAATTTTAGGGATAATGTTTCTTTAACTATAACTTTATAAATTTCATCTGAAATTTATTATTTAGGTATTTTTTCCTTTACTTGGTACTGCACAGAAAACAGAAAATGGACTATGAAAAATGCAACAGATAATAAATACGGTAATATAGTTTAATCAGTATGTCTTAATTTTGCATATAATTGCTGAATGTTGCAACAGCATTTGTAAAGTAAGATACCTCATATTGAGTGGAATTTCCCTCACAAGTGCTAACTGGAATTTTCAAACCTATTCATAGCAGCAGGTAGAGTATAGTATTGTAAAAATATTAGCATCCAGGTCTGTGTGAATATAAAAGCTGTAGGGGTCATTAACTGTTATTTTTCGATATTGAATTTTTCTCTTGTCCTAATATTTATGTTCAGTCTGAAGTTCATTCTTACAGGAGTTTGGTTTAGAATTCTGAAACTGTAATATCAATGACCAAACAGAAAAAAACACAAACAAACAAAAAAATCCATTAGGAAAAAAAAAAAGCTAAGTAGAAATTCAAGCCTCTGTACTATTGTGCCTTTTCTAGACCTGGGGGCATTAAAAGGCCAATTCCAGAATGCAGATGTTACCCTGCTTTTAATAATTCTTAAATTCTGTGATTAAAGTGAATGGATCATTAGAAGTTTGTAATTTTAATGACTATTTTCAACTCATCTGAAGCTTTCTAATTGGGTTTGTTGTTTTTTGCATTTTTAGGTGCCTCAACAACATCATATATCTGAAGTTCTGAACATCCCAAGTCAGAGAAGAATACACCTGGAAAGATATCAATAGTTTGTATAACTGTGTCATGAGACACAGAATTAATAATATCTCGGTACAATTCCTAACAGTATCTAGTTGCTTATTGATGGATTAAGTGTAAGTTAGTGGTGCCTGTTAAGTTTCATCGTCACCATTTGGACTACTTTAAAATTTTTTTAACAATGTCTGTATACATGGCAGGAAGTTTGAATGATTTTATTCACAGAACTGGTCACCGTGGTTTAAACAGTGATAATTATAAAAGGAAGAGATTAGGGAAGCTCAGCTTGTGATGCTGTGCAACACAGCTCTTCCTTGCAACAGGAAACTCAGTCTATGCAACTGCTATTGCTGTCTATTTCTGCTTGATAACTACAACAAGGAAAAGAACACTGATACAGAACAGCCCTTTGCACATTCAAAATACATTAATATGATGAGTAACTTTGGTGATGAACTTTGGTTTTACTTATTATGAAATTACACTGTTCTGTTGAATATATGCGTTATGCTACCTTATTGTCATAACCACACATAGTAGCTCAAACCAGAAAACAGAAAGGCTTTTGTGAAGTATTTTAGAAACATAACTTTTTTAAAACAAATTTGAAGTAGCATAATAACTTTTGGATCCTGTGGGCACTACTGAATTTGCAGTTTCATCAGCAAATATTTATGAAGATGACCAAATCACTTGTTTTTCAAATGTCTGTAACACACATCCTGAAGATGTGACAGAATTTTCTAACATTTATTTTCTTTATTGCCCTAGGTTAACTGCTTATGTCTAAGAACCCAAAGTGCTAGCAAGAACCCAATCATCATCAAGAATTCATCATGATCATGAAATTGCACTTTCCTTCTTGGGAGTGATCAATGTTTTGCAATGATGAAATAGGTGATCTCTTAGTTAGTTCACATTTTGTAGTTTCAAGGAAACATTTCTGTAGCGAGCAAGACATTTTAAACCTCCTAAAACCACATTGTGAAAAACTTCAGTGTAGCTGAGTACATGTGACTTCTCATACTTTGCTTTGGACACTCAGTCTAACCCCACCAAGGCAGGTTCCTGTCTAGATCAATCCAAGTCTGATGTGAGCCAGACTCACCCTCCAGGAGCACACAGACAAGCTATATGAAGTTGGTCTCCTATGATAGCTAATGCTCAGTAGTACAATTATTTTATTGACTTTATTTTTACATTTTTTTCGTTATATTATTCCTTACAGAAATCTCTCAGAGTTATCCAAGGGTTTTGTAAAACAGGAGCTGTTAAGTACTTTCGAAGATACTGAGACAGTAAAGTTTTAGGAATATAAAAATTATATTTTGAGAATTAAACACTAAGAAAAAAGTTAAAAAGTTAAGATATCAACAAGATATATGTAGTACCTAAAGGCTAATGTAGATTCACTAAGTGCACCTTTTACTTCTATTAGGTGCTTCTGATTCAGTAGTTTTACAGATTTGAAAAAGTGAATAATTTTTATCCAATATATGGTTTTTAATAGATTATCTAGATTTAATTTTGTAAAGAAAAATGTGTGTCAGCTTAGCCATTTAATACAAAAATACATGGCCTAGAGAAATGTTATTTTAAGCTCCTTGCCTTTTAAATTGTAACAGTCTGTATATCTATTTGTCTAGACTCCATCAAGGGGACTATTGTAGCTGGAGGCATTGGTTTGAAGAAGACTAAAGGGCTACATCATGTCAAAGCCTCAAGTAGGAATTATTGCCTTTTTTTACCCCAGTTCACAGCTGTATTATGTCACCAAATCACATCACAGTGTAATCAAAGATGAATAAAATATTTTTTTTCTTTACCTTAAACGCTTTCCCTGTCAATTACAATCAAAGGACATGATTTCAGGTCTGTCAGTTTGCTGGGTTCTCTCCTACTGATGACTCCAAAACTGTAATCTGCTAAATATAAAATGAATCAGAGAAGTCTTAGAATGATTCTGCTATTAAGAAGAAGAATGTTTTTCTCCCATGGGGGACAGGAAAGTAATTGGTCTTTAAAGAATGAATTCAAAGATGTTAAAAAATGACCTTTTTTGGTCCTTTTCTCTCCACTTTTGGCTTTCTGGTTGGTTGTTTTTGGTTTTTTTTGCTAAACCTTCAGCTGTTCAGAGTTCTCCTCCTAAGAAGAGAAGTGTAAGTATTCTAATCAAATCTGTCCAGTTTTGTGTGCCATTAGAGTAAACATTTAACTGGTGTCTTGTTTGCTACATCACACCTTTTTTCCCTCTGCATTATTGTCGATTAGGTGGTTTGTAATGGGCAGGCTGTATGCCTGCTGCAACTCCAACTTCTAGGCAGTTTAGTGGATTGATTACATCATTAACCATAATCAAAAACATTTCCCCAGAATGATTTTAGCTTGGTAGTAAGGGCTGCTTCCTTTGATCTCAGTAGCAACATTTTACAATAGGTTGCTCCTCATTTACACTACAAATGCTGGCAAAAATGAAAGTGGTATCTTCCCTAGTAATACCAGATGAAATAAAATAACTGGTTCAGCAGTCATGCCAGCTGTTATCATTGATGAACAATGGCTTTTTTCTTTCAGGAAAAAAGGTATGTATATACACATATGCATGTATGTGTGTGCATATATGCACATACACATGTATGTGTAATATTCTGTGTGTTGTAATATTCCAATGTATAGCCTTGCATTATACTTAGCAACACATCCCTGGAAAATGTTGAACATTATAACACTTAAAGTGTGGTATAAACCATACCATTGGATTGCAGCCTTGCATAATGCTTTTAGCTGCAGCAAAAAATTTCATTACACCTGCACAGCTTTCATGTAGACCAGAATTTCCTTTTGTGCACTGAAGTCTTTTCAGAAGCTTCCTAGTAGATTTAGTTTCCAGTATTTCTAATACATCCCTGTCATAAGACTAGTTCAATAGTTACAGCTCATATCAGTTATTTGCACTATGAGAACATCAATTGACCAACCACTCCAAAACTGAAAACCTAGATCGCAGACTTACCTATTACAGGGAGATTACCCAAGTGCAATTCTAGAGCACTAACAGCAATACACCAGATGTATATAATAAAATTCCTGTTTGATCTGTAATGTCTCTAGGACCAAGCTAGAGCTGACCCATGTGGATGTGACAGACAGAGATGTTCAAAGACTGTTATACTGGCAATGCCCTTGATCTCTCCTGTGCTCTTCCTGTCATATTTTACAACTGGGTCCTTTGGTCTTTTAAGCTGGATCTAAAGTTTACTGAGGGAAGATGGGAAGTGTTTTGTGGCCTCCAGTGTGTGTCAAAGGGATAGAAAGGGAAAAGTTGTTTTGTGGACCTCTCTAAGCTGTGTATCTTGATTGACTTCTGGGGATTAGGTTTGATGTCCCAGCTGCAGCTGTTTAGACCTGCATCCCAGCAAGCTGATCCGTGTACTGCACAGTCACAGGACATGGAGGATTTTTGTACCCTCTCACATAACAGCCCCCTCCCTGTTGGAGCTGGACAGCCAAGATCTGGGTGCCCCTAGCTACTCTGGATCCCTAGTCTTACTTGCTAGCAAACTTTGCATCTAAACATTTTCCCCAAACCCTTATTTCCTTATTACTTTATTCCCATTTCAAAGCAAAAGTGCTGAGATTCACAAGTGTCTAACAGGCACTTATCTTCCATATGTTTGCTTGAGGAGCAGCAGAAAAGGAAAAGGAAATCAGTGCCATCCTCTTGCTGGTTAAACCAGGGAAATTTGTTTGATGTCCTTCAGCTGCTGATAGTTTTGTAGCTTCTAATATAAGCATGAAAGACACAGCAGAAAAAAAACCAGAATCTGCTGAGGTTGTCATCAGCTTATGCCATCCATGGTGACAGAGAAATAGGGCTTTCTGGTAATACACTTTCAATTTTCAGAGATGTCGACAAATAAAGGAAGAGTAGAAAATAAGTGCCAATGAATAACTGGTAGGTAGCTACTGGGTCCTTCTTTGGCAGGTGTCCAAGAAATACACGATGTATTTATGGGGATATTCCCTGTCTTTTCAGAAAAAGAAAAACAAATATGGTCTCTAGTGGCCCATTTAAACTGGTCACTGCCCTTAGTAGGATGATGCACCGCACAATCTGCAAACGCGGAGACACAGGCAGCAGACTGCCTGCATCCATCAACTTAGTAAATGCCTCCAGATTAGCAGAAATATTTTGAAACAGCCAATAATTATAAAAGAGTTGCTTGCCATTGCATAATTATTTTATAAACCACATAACATACAACTGTTACTTAGTCACAGAGGCCCTCTTCACACTGTACCATATGGCTAATGGCTTCTATCACACATCACACCATACTGAGTATTCCTTCTCATCATACTGTATTGGCTACTGTCTCAGTTTGCTGCTAATGTCTGTGTTACCCTTTCACTGCATGTTTATTTTATGAAATTGTGGCATCTGTTTTTGGTGTTTATTCTAAAATGACAAAGTGCTATGTTTTCAGCCCTAGCCTGAAAATTACCTCAGTATTAATTTCCCAAGGTAGGTTTAAAAATATATTTTTGCTGTCTTTTTCTTGAGTCTCTGACAAACAACTCTTGACCTTTTTTTGCATTTGCATTTAAAGTAAGAGGTTTTTTCGTTTCTTGAATTTTGTTCCTGAGTGATTTGCATTGCGTAATATTGGGTCTTTTCATTCTGTTGACGACAACTGTGCTTTGCCTACACTGACCAAACTGCCAAATATTACAATACAATTAGTCTTCTCTTTCATTCAGCTCCCAAATACCTTCATAATCTTTGCACAGTTAATATCTAATTCTAGTGTGAAAGCACTATTGCAGGATGTACCCATCAGGACTACACACAAAGAACATTTTTGGAAGTTTCAGTGGTATCATAGCAGCTGGAATAGAATGTAAAAATAATTATGTAGAGCATCGGTAAACTATTTTTTAAACTTCCATAACAATACTTTAAATAAATGACTAGAATTGGAATGATGATAAAGATTTTAATTTTGAGTCATCAACCAATGTGTCTGATTCAGTCAAAACATTGATTCCACCCTAGATACCAACAATAACTAAAGACACAAACAACCTGCATTTATGGGCCCAGGTCCAACAGAAGTTATGTTTGACATTGGCCAAGTATGTGTTGTGGAACTGGGTTATTTGCAGTCACTCTCCCAGAGAATTCCTGGAATATCTTCTGCAGCCACAGATACCCCTTGACAACAGAAGTAGTGAGTCTGTTGGGCGAGCTGGGTCAAGGGTAGCTACAAGGGTGGCAACAGTGCAAATGTTGTGCATTTGCTTCTCCCAGGTGAATCACACAGAAATGCGGTGGTGATCATCTGTGTGCAAGCGTTGTACTGTTGGCCCTTGCTGTAAGCCTCACTGTGAGACTATGAAGTCTGGTTTTAGCATCTGATCCTGCTCTTCTTGAAGTTGATGACTTGATTTCCAGGCACTTCAGAAGGACCAGAATGAGGTTTTTGGAGAACAATCCAGTTTTGAGTTCCTCAGTGTCTTTGTGATATGAATTTGATATGAATTGCCCATGAGCAGTGTCCTGTGGGATGTATCTGGGAAGTCCTGCACTGCCTGGGGACTGACTGATCCACCAACTCAGAGCTCACCTCAGCTTCCAGCACTGGTTCCCATACAAATGGCCTGTTCCCTCACCCTGTAAACCAGTGCTAAGCTAAAATCAATCAACTCACTCATCTGCTGACAGATAACGCAGTTACAGGGAGCTAATTGACAAATTCAGGCATTTGCTACAATGTTTGGCAAAATTACTCAAATCTGTTCAAGTATTTTTGAAGCTGCCTCTGCTGTTCATGATGTTCCTTGGGCACTTACAGTAACTGACACCCAGGGAAAGAGAAGAAAGACCCATTCCAGCACACCAAGTCTCTGCTAAATACTGTCTGTGGCAACTACAGAGCCTTAACTGCTTCTTAATATGTTTTTCAATTGGCCTGTTCAAGTTTAAAGTGTCTTGTCTTATCTTTTGCTTGTTTGGTTTTTTTTCTAGATGTCACACTGTGAAATTGCCTTGGTGAAGCAAAGACAGAGTGAAACAGCCATGCACAATGTAGAGACTAACCCAGATGATTTCCATGTATCAGTCAATACATGGAGCTGACTACACTTCAATTCATCATTTGGAAAACTCTAAATTAAAAATAAAAAAAAAAAAAGAGGAAAACATTTTGTCAAGAACAAGGAAGGAGGAAGTGTTTGTTAAATGCCTGATGAACAGTTGGAGAACTTTAGATCTGATTTGATTCAAAATCCTTGTATACCTGAGTGCAGTTTATTATTGGTTAACATGACCTAGTGCATTTTACTGCATATTTAATAGGAAACATTCACTTTCCAGTTTGCAAGAAATCATACACTTCAAAAATATTTTTTCTATTACTCAATTTTAACTTTTGTAAATCTTTTAGTGCAATAAAAGAAACCAACATGATATACTAAGTTGCATAAATAGGAGGAAAGAAAAAATAGTAAAAGGAAATACTAAAACTTTTTTTTTTCTAAATATTCTCAGGCAAATAAGGGAAGAGTTGGATTCATAACGTATTATCCAGACAATCTCTCTGGATTATCAGCATGTCTTTCATTAAATGAAGATTCATAAGGAGCCAATAGGCAATCTAAGCAACATATACAGTCATTGAATAAAGGACCATAAAGTGTCAATAAGAGAACCTCATATTTTAATTGGACTACTTACTTTATGGAAAAATATCTTTACATCAGACATTTTGGTCTGCAGAATCATGGAGGCAGCTTTACTGCATTTGTTGTTGTCACACAGACGTGGAATTGTCCTGTGAAATGAAGTTTGACTTTACCTCGTGGTTTCCTTTGTATCTATGATACTTGAATTAAGCGTTATTCAAAAGTTATGCCTCATTTCCTTCCATACCTCCATCTTTAGACTGCTGTCAAGTATTATTTATTAACTCTATTATAGTACTACATTGAGGCCCTAATCAAGATTATGCCCCTACTGTGTTAAACTCTGTACATTTTAAAATAAAATATAATCCTTCTCCTAAATTCTTACATCAACATAAGTGAAAGATGTTAGCATAACAACTCATGATAGAGTAAAAAGAACTTAACTTGGTTAACAGATGATGGTAAGTCAGTGGCAGAGCAAAGACCAGCATAACTTCTCATCTCCCTGCTCCCAATGAGCAAGGATGTAACAAGAATGATGGTAAAATGTATATGAGAACTTTTTTCTCTTGCAAGAAGAAGGAAAGCAGTTAAACATAAAAGTTTCTCTTTTTTAACAGCTACCTGGATTGTCCCTTTGGACTGGCATCTCTTTGCCTTACAGAAATAAAGTGAATGGAACAGAATGCTTATTGACATGAGGAAGAAAACTTCTATATATTAGTTAAAAAGTCATTAATATGAGAGAAAATATCTGTTCTACAGTATCTAATGTTCTTCCCTTTTCAGTACACAAGATCCACTGGTTTTTTTCTCAATTCTCTCACTGCATTTTAGACAAGATGAAAGCAAGGCTCCTTGGTCCCACTGATTCAGTGGAACAACAAAGATATTCACATCAAAAGAGGTGTGGTTACCCTAAACAGAAAAAAATATCCCCTTTCACATTCACCCTCTGATTTTTAAGAGATACAGCATTGACCAAATAGCAGATAAATAGTTGCATCTGTTACTATCATGACAAGGTATTTTAACTATGTATGTTTTAAGGGGAACTTTATTTGGTGGTTAGCATGCTAATCTGAACTATACATGTCACCGAATTCCTTTAGTGCAATTAATGCAGAAAGGTAGCTCTTCGCATTAGGAATAGATTTTATGTTGATGATCTTCCTTAACTACACAATGAAAAGGCTTAATTCCTGAAAGAAAACACCTTGGTTGCCACACTCGGACTGGAAATAGCCAAATCAGACATGAACAGCAGCAAGCAGAACTGGAATGATCACTAAAAACTACTTCCCAATGCAGGCACATACAATGACAAAAAACACTTTCCCAAAAACAATTCCTGTTAAATAATTCTTGAAGTAGCTTGACTTAGTCAAGAACTTGGAGATAAAATCAGTTAAATCCTACTGCCTACAACTAGGTCTAGGCATCTGCATTTAACAAGAACCTCAAAACCTTTTACAGATGAATTGTGGCTGAGATATATGCAGGCTGAAGAGCTCTTCAGAGTCTGTTCCAATGAAAATATTGTCTAAGTACATAAGCATTAGAGCTGAACAAATAATTCTCAATGAATAATTTATCTGATTGATTTCCCCTTTTTATTCTTTCCCTCTTCAGAGGCTATGCACGGACAGAACAAAAAGTATATTGAATTTATTCATTATTTGAAATTATTCACAATCTTGTTCAGTGAATAATTCTAGGCCTGCAAATCCTTTGAACTGCGGACTTTGAGTAGCTAATTTGCAGCTCACACCATAAAGTGTGTAATAACGCACTAACTAGCTAGCCAAGCACAGTTTTTAATTGCAAGAATCTGACATCTGAGTGAGTCCTTTTTGAAATTCAGTTCAGTAAGTGTACAAATGCTCAAGCTAAAAAGTCATATTTCACAGGCATTTTTGCTACTTCAGTGCAAGTGTTCCAAAGATGGGTTTGAAGTATTTGGATACAAGGCTGCCCATTCATGCGGTTCTGATAGTACCCCCATCTTCTAATGAACCTTAGCAGTGAATAGATTAACTTATTCATGAGCAGAAGCATTCCACTTAGTATGAAAGCACATATTAATAAGACTAATAAGAATGCTCGTGTGATAATTTTTGCATTACTGAGAGCTCACACGGACAAAGTAGGAAAAGACAAAATATCGCCTTGAAAAAAGTGAAAGCACTGATTTGAGTCTGGCAAATCTTTGCAGAACCAGAACTACAGTCATGTTTTCTGTCCTCTTCTTCTCTTCTTTATTTACTCCTGTCTGTCCTTGGCAGAATCATCAGTTTTAAAAGTGAACTTCTTCTGGGTTGCCATATCACTCTTCCCCTTGAAAGACTGTCTACAGAGGGCTGATCAAAACAGAGGGCAGGTAGACAACCAGAGCAGGATTTCAAGAAAGGCTTTAGCATGCTTTAAAGTGTTTCAGCGAGGGGCTTGCTGAGGTCAGAGGCAGCATTAACTGGAATTTGTCTGCCACTTCTTTGGTGTTTCTGGGTATCCCTAGAGGCTTTTTCATATCCTACCTTTGAACTTCAGACTTCTAGCAAACTGGTGTATATCTCATTCCACAATTTTGATTGTGAATCTAACCAAAGAAAGAAGCTAGAGTTTATTTACCAGCCATCAATCAGCAAATAAATTATTTACAGATGTCTTCATTTATTTGACTCTTTCATTTATTTACTTATGGCTACAGCAAATACCACCACCAGACAGTGTCCAGATGGAAAACAATCACCCCACACTGGAACCGTATGCCTCCTAATAGAAGTTGAGAAATTATTTGAATTTCAGAGAGTTAGAAACAATTAGAAGTAAATTCAGGCCTGTTTTTGCAAGAAAATCCCCTTTGGATACAGTTGCTGTTAAATCTTTCTGATGTATCACAAAGAAAAACAGGATTTGACCTTCAGAAAGCAGCTTAGGATACTGTGAGTCCGAACTGAGTGGTAATCCTGTGTAAGTGGCAACTCAAGAGTAGACTCTAATCTGTGCACTGTGTCAAGTGAAAGAGCAACCAATCCACGTTGCTTATCCAAATACATGTCACCCAAGTCTCAGAGATGCTGACATCCTAGATCTAGCATGACAGAATTTACAAAGAGAGGAAGAGCCCTTTGATTATACTGGAAAAGAAATTATTAGAATAGTTCCAGCAGATCAAATTTGAATATAAAAGCTTACACTACTTGAAGTTGCTTCATAAAGTTTATAACCTCTTACTACATAACTCTTACAACCCTGAGATAAAATAGGAGCACAATGAGATTGATTTAATATAGGTCAGTATAGATGACAAAAAATAATACATCTATGTCTTCACTGGCACCTCACACAATTCACAAATCCAGGGAAGTAATATCCAGTTCTCAGTAATATCCAACACTGGGAGCATGAAGTTTGAGACCTTCTTCTCTGCATCTCCAGACTGCGTTGGAACAGAGTCCAGACGATCATCTGGATCATTGGAGTCCAAAGCCCTACAGACCTCCACATCATTGCTCTAATGGCAGAAATTATGGTTTTCATCTGCACTCCTCCAAATCCAGATGCACTGTCATTTGCTCCTGCTGTGGCATTGTATTTCGGACTTTATGTTTCACAGGGTTGTGCCTTACAGGTAAAATGGACACCTTATAATTCTAGAGAGGAACTGCATAAATTCAATTTCCAGACATCATTTAAAGATGTTTGTGTTCTCAGATATATGGTCATTTGGAGGGATCTTGTGGGTTTTTTTCAGTCCTGGTTCTCTGTTTCTTCTTGCAGGTGATAGAATGGGATAGAACCCTTGCAAAAATTCTCCCAAGGATGGTATTAGATGGCAGCTTGAAATCGAATGCAGTGCTTGGATATTTAAAGAAACAAGAATTCAGGAAACAGATTCTACATAATAAAAAGAGAACAACACTGTACTAGAAAGAACTGCATGACCATCTTGTTTAAATAAGAGACAAGAAGATGATCAACATCATGCCTTATTAATAATAAACTGGAAGTCATAACTATGGAACTAATCTATCTTGGAGGGAACAGTATATTCCCGTATTTCCTGTCTTGGAGGGAAGAGCAGACTTTTGCCACAGAAACTTCTTTCTGCATCCAAAAAGATGGGTTTCATCAGAAAGCTTATTCCTTGTTGTAAAGAAGCTGAAATATTTTGGAGGCTTGCCAGACATCATGAAAAGCTGGGTGTCCTAGGGATTTCTTCATATCAGGGCTGTGAGTTCCATTAACAAGAGAGGGAAGAAAGACAAATCCTTGAAAACCCTTAATCATACACACAAAATTCAACAACTTTCAAAATAATACTCCACTTTTTAGGAGCTTCTAGGGTGTTTTTCATAATAGGAGCAACAGACCAAGTTTGTTAAACCAGAAGTGATTTGGATCAGGACACCAAAAACAAAAGAAATTCTGAAGGCTTAGATACAGAGAGACAAAGAGGCCTTCCTTCAGTTTTTCCTGTCCAGGAATCTGGGAACTAGTTTTGCCTTGACTGACCTTCTATAACAGAATACGAATTAGTATGGAATGTCTTGTTTCTGGACACCATTATAAAAGGACTGGAACAGGTCTTGTCAACCATAGGCTGAAGCTGATACATGCGTAATTTAACAGCTATGAATTCCTTCTCTCACCAAACATCTTCAGAAAATTTCCATCATACAAACAGAAGGTGATCACCACAAATTTAATATCTTACAGATCTTTTTTTCTGTTGTTCATGATCAGACTTCTACATTTTCAGCTTATGAAGGTACAGATGGGATTCACTAAACAATACAGAAGCTAAATTTACTTATGCCCTCGGTTATATTTCAATATTATTTTACAAACATGAAGCTCAGTCTCTGATCATAAGCAAGCTAAATGTACTTCTAAAATGAAATCACAATATCAGCAATACGGTTTCAAATTGCTATTTTCTTTCCTTTTTTTGTTTTGTTTTTCTGATATAGAATTACTTTTTCCAAGGCTAAATAAATAGCAGAAGGGTCAGTCTTTAGGTCACAAGTTCTATCTTTTCATTGCCAGGTAATATTCATAGCACAGCAGGGCTCAACGATGCTCCACAGTTTGAGGACATTTGATGGAATCTTTGCGGTGATTACTTTAAGTGGTGACATTTAAGTGGCACAAAGTGGACATCTAAATCTCCAGATTTTGGAACGAAAACTGTTGGGGGAAGATATTTTCAGTGGGAGGCACAAATGAGAACCCATTAGTCATCTACCTTTTCAACTAACCTTATTTGTGTTGCCCAAATTAAACAACTCAAGTCACCTTGACACAATAACACCCCTTTAAAGATTGAGCAGCTTTCACTTCATGATACTGCCCTCTGAATAGGGGAGCCCACAACTGGAGACAGTACCCAAAATGTGGCCTCACCAGTACTAATTAGAGAGTAAGGACCTCTCCCTCCCCTGGCAATACCCTTCCTATTGTTTTGTTGACTGATATTCAACTTGGTGCCCATCAGGACCTCTAGACTCTTCTCTGCAAAGCTGCTTTCCAGAAAGTTGGACCTCAGCCTGCGCTGGTGCCTGCAGTTACTCCTGCCCAGGAACAGAACTGCAGATTTCTCTTTGTTGAACTCTGTGAGATTCCTGTCAGCCCATTTCTCGGCTCTGTTAATGCCCTGGTGAATGGCAACACAGCCATCTCGTTTATCAACCACTCCAATAAGTTTTGTATCATTCTCACACTTGTTGAAGGTGCACTGCCTTCATCACCCAGATCACTAATGATAAACACTATCTGCCTCAGTATGGACCAGTGGGGTACACTGTTGGCCTTCAGCTGGGCATCATTCTGCTGCTGAGCTACTGAGATTTCCATCCACCTCACAGTCCAGTTTCCTAGTCCAAGCATCACCAGTTTGTCTATGAGAATGGTGTGGGGAGCAGTGGCAAAAGCCTAGTTTTTTGTCTGGGTTTGTTTTTATATTTAACAAAATAAAATTTTTGCTAGTGAAATCACTAAAATAAATCTGTAAAATCTCAGTTTCTCTAATAAATCATTAAAAGGTACAAATCTGAACAATGAACAAACTTTTCTAAAAAATGAAGTTGATTCTATTTACACAGAACTTCATATCAGTAAAAAGGAGGTCTTATTTTTTCTAAAATGGGGTCTGGGGTCTTATTTTTTCTAAAATATTGTTGATGGAAATCACATCCTGTAAGTGTTGATTCTGCATTAGGAACCCATTGGTTGTGATCAACAGGAGGAGGAGGCTCCAGCCGACCCTCACTCCCCTCTCTCTCCTCTGGTGTTGTTGCTATGGCAATACTGAGCATCAGATTAGACCAGCTGTACAGAGTGACATGCTGTGTGCCCCCCGAGCCCCGACTTTGCTCTTTCTTTTGTTGTTGTTTTTATTAAAATAGCAATACAGATTTTTTTCAGTGAACATGTGTAATAATAATGTGTGAAAGAATAAACTCATTAGACAGCAGAAGGTACTGTCAAGGCAAAAAACCTCATGGTAATTAGAAAGAAAAAGGCATGTCGTATGTGTGATAAACCCTCACATGCCAAGACAGAGCCAAAAACTGAATGAAAACCTCTCTGCAGTCACATTAGCACATTAATATTCATCACTGATGTTTAGGGGTTTTAAACTCTCCTTTGAACCCACTGTCAGAAGCAGGCACGGACTCTGCAACACTGACCTGAAGTGGTGTAAAACCTTCTAAAAGCAAGTAACCATAAGCCTACAACTGAATTCTCTCAACTAACTTAGAGCATCTTAAAAGGAAAAATGACAGAAAAGTAATTAATAAATGAAAGATGGAAACTTCATTTCTATTGCCAGTTGGATTTTTCACCTTAAAAACTACATTTGGTGTCTTTCACTTATCTACTCTTCCTTAAGAGTAGATTCTTGTGTTTAGCATCAGTGTGTGGTAGGGTCACAAACTAACAATAAAATCCCATCTGCATAAATATACACATACTCAAATACTCTGACATATTTGCTCTAGAAAAAGGACACTATATTTTAAGAGGTTGCATCTCTGAGAGATGCACATATTTTAGGAATCAGGGAATCCAGAAAAGATTCACTGTCATTTGAGTCCTGTGCGGCTGATCTCTGTCCTCTTGGTAACTCAGGGTCTGGCTGGCACATTGGCAGTGTTTTTTGAATTCCATGCACTCTTTTGATACTTAAGCACTGTGATTGAATAGCTTTTACTTATCAGGTTTCTTCAATAAAACCCCAATCGAGCTGAAAGTAATTGTTTAATCCATGAGCTGGTCTAAGGCCAGGTCAAGTTGGTCTCATTTATAATCTTTTTAAGGTGGAGCTTTTAAATATGGACAGATGATACCGCTCTAAGTGTTGGAACCCATATGGAGAAGGTATGGCTCCATTACTATTAACAAGTCATTGTTAATACCTCTTTGCCAAAGTAGCAGAACACAGTGCCTGGTCAAACATAAAAGCCTTTGAAGGTTCTTAAGGGAATTCAGTTAGACTTTCACTGTGTAAATGCACAATTTGTTTCTACTATATAGACCTTGAAATGAGGTAGATCCCAAAGGCTATAGGAAAACATCTGCAAGATCCTGTATGGGTCAAATATTCTACTGATGTGATTTTCTCTTTGAAAATTGGTTTACAGATGGTTAGCAAGGTGTTCAGAGTGTTCAGTTTTATTATTTCATTGTTGACATTTGCATCCAGTGCTCTGAGCATAACTTTGTGAATTCAATAATTACTGCCTGAAGGAAACATTTTTCAGTTACATGAGGAAATTAAAGTAAGTAATTTCATTTCTTTTATTACCATTTATTAACTTTTCCCCATATGTAAAGTGTCAGAGAATTTAGGGGAGAGTTTCAGAAGAATTGCTGTTTTTAAAGCCCAATCCTGCTACTTTTACTTGCAGACTTGGCATCAGCCAGGTTCATCAGGCAGATTCTGCAGAACAATTCTTTGTCTTGTATATCACCATCAAATTCTGCCTCTTCATCACTACAACTATCCCAGGAAGAGCAGTGCCACTTAAACAGAGATCATCAGGGATAGAACAGCTCATTTAAGAGAGCTTATATTATAAAACAAGAACTATGAACATTGACATTCTCTACAGACAAGATAGTCAGAAAATGGTAGGTTCAAAAGAAATATTATTTTTCTCCATGACAAGAAGGGGAATAGATTCTTAAGTTGTTGTTAACTCTCAGGAAAACTTTGACAGAGTGAAGGCATTCATTTTGGGAATTGTCTTATATTTGTTTTAAAAAAAAAGGCATTTGAGTTACATTTCTTATTTCTGCTTAATACCAGGAGTTGATTTAAATTTGATCATCCTTAAAAGGTTTTAAGTTACCTTGTAACAGCAACACTGGTGTGTTGAGAGTGCAAATGTAGACATCAAGTCAGATGTGTTTTGTGGTGAACAACCAAGAAAACCCGGTGCTGAATCTCCCTAAAACTAATAAATCTGAATAATTAATATACCAATCACAATCAGTTGTCAGGTAAAGAAATGTAATTAATTAAATAAAAATTAGTTATTTACTTCTGATTGTTTTAGCTGTAAGTATCTGTTTTAAACTCATGTAAAACTGGACAGTGAGAAAGACTGGCTTTTCCATTCTTACTTCCCATTTATTTAAAATGTGCTTGACAAATAAAATTTAAGAGGTAAAGGGAGAAGAAAATATATTATGCCTCAAAGGAAAGAGAAATTTGCTGGATACAACAGAAAAAAATTATTATAGTTTTCCATGTGGAAATAATACAGCTACAGCCTGCACACCAAGCCTGATTTCAGATCAGCATCATATGTTGTGAATGAACTACTCATGTAACAGAGGAGATTGTGCAGCTAACTCCAGTGTCAGCCTGCAGGCTCAGCTTTACTATGCCTTTACTTGGAAAAGGGGACACTAAAGTTTTGGAAGAATTTGGACTTGTTTGTTTGGGTTATTTTTTAAGCTTAATTAAATCATCATTTGAAAAACATAAACAAATGTGCTCAAATCAGATAAATGCAATTTGGGTCTAGGAGACATCTATTTGCCCTTTTCTAGGCACTGCAGGAGCACTGCAAAGCAAATGGGATTTGAGATAGGAGAAACAGCATTTTTGTGCTTACCTGCAGCACTCCAGTTGTGGTTAGTTGTGAATGAGTCCAGCCCATACACTTCTACTGGCCCTGACTTAGGCTCATCCCACCTCCGCTGGGAGAACACCTGTGTTTCCTCACTTCATAGCTGATGTACAGAGGTACAGAGCTCCAAAGGGCAAGTCTAACTGCAGAACAAAGGAGCCTGATTTAATCACCTAGATGAGGTGTCTGAGCTTAATCAGGAAAAATTAAGGGGCTCTGATTCATTTAGTTGTATTTCTGAGAGGCAAAGTTTTCTGTATTGTTTGTAATATTGTGAAATTATTTTACAGTACCTGTGGCTCCCTTAGACTGTGCCAAAAAATGGTGCCATCTTTGGAGGAGAAAAATGAGGGCTTCACATGATACCTTGCACCACTTTTACTTGAAACTGGAATGGCTACACTTCAACTTGGAGTAAACAAAAAAAACCTTACTGTAAAAGTGCATGCATGGCAGCACGCAGCATTTTAATGATAAAGGCTCACTGCAGTATTATTTCTAATTATTTTTAACATTTTTTAAATCAGGAAAATAGATTAATGATGCATTTTATGATTTTCCATCTCTATTTCTTGCAAGGCTCAGGCATTCTGCTCAGACAGTTAACTTCTCTTCTGTGATCTGTGCTCCAGTTTGCTCTTTGCGGTCTGCTGCATGTTGAATATTCATCTGTGTTTTTCGTCTGTCCACCTCCAGATTTCTGATTCTTGTGATTCATGACAAAGATTTTAATGACTCTGGAAAGGACAGCCACCTTAGTCTCATTGTTTACACAATCAGAAGATCATAATCCAGCTGCAATAAATCTCAGCTCTAATGAGAAATAATTTGGCATTGCCTAAACATGACATGAATATATTACGAAAAGCCTCTCTTAGTTTCTAACTTGCAGCTTAAAGCTAAGAGCAGTGGATGAGATCCAAAATCTACAGAGCACTTTCTGGTCTTGGTCTTCAAAGCTTAGTAAGACTTTCTCAAACTGCATTTTATAAGCCTGCCATATATTTTTCCTTGTAAAGCCCATGTATTTTCTTGTAATTTTATTCCCTCCTTATCCAGTTGAAACCAGTACATTCATAGAACGATCAAAGTATAAATGTTGACATTTACACTGCTGGACATATAAATAAAATTCTTATATAAGTATCTATTAGGCAAGATTTACTTCATGCCATTTTCAATCAACTACATAGGCAAGCAGTATATATAGAAAAATAAATCCCCTATTCATGCTTGTACAAATATTTCATGTACACTTTGTTTATTCATTGGAAGAAACTGAGCATATCTTCCGCAGTTTTACCACAGGTCATCTGAAGGGCAGTATCAGGATTCCTGTGATCCATGTAGGCCTCCCAAGGGGGCACAGAACAAGACCTGTTTGATCCAGCACCTGCTGTGAAACCATCACTTGGATACTTTTTTGTAAATTTTGCCAGACTGTGAATAGTATAAATATGTAAGAAAGAGCAACAGGAAAATCAGCTGGATATTGACAAAAATGCCATTAGTAGCCACTGATCAATCATTTCAGACTACTGTTTCTTTTTTTTTTTTCTTTTTTTTTGTTCTGCTGGGTAGGCAGCTTTAGCAAGGTCAGCAATTGGTATCAGTATTGGGCTGACCCAGGCCACCACACAGTTTTTAGCTACATTATGTTATTGCTATCGTCTAGAGGGAATGTCCACAAAATGCAAAACATGGTAGCTGGCATTTTTATGCAGCATGTATGACCAGCAGGCAGCTTGGGGATCATCTGATGAGCATTCAGAATACCCTGATAGGGTTTAGCAATACAGCTTCCAGGAAAAAATCCACTTAATTGCCAGATAAATTCTTGGAGGGTTGTTTTGTTTTGTTTTAAGTTTAGGTCCTCTGGAACTTGACGAAAAGACCTTAGGGAATGGATTTGAGTAATGATTTTCTGAAGCCATTAAACTTAACAATGACTTCAAAGATTTAGCATCTGTTTTTTAAATGTTCGCATGAGGCTGACAGTTGGTATACAGTGTTTCACCCCACTGCAGTTGGCAACTACCAAGATATTAAATGTTACATAAAATACAATCTTTGCCTGAAACTATGATTTTGATCAGGAAGAAGACTATGAAATATGGCATCTTTGTGTTCATCAGCCCCAGGTGAGGGTTTAAAGTCTGCTTGACTTACTGGCACACATACCTTTACATTCTTAATAATTTGCTAGCACCAGAAAAAGGCAAAGCAGTGAGGGCAGAATGAGTTTTACTCCCTTCTGGCTCACGTATCAGGAGCTGTTAGCAAAATTCCAGCTCTGTGGTGGGGATGTGTGAGTCCAAAACAAACAAGATGTTTTTCAGATGGTAGACTGTGTTTAAAACTCTGGCACTTGGAAAAATTTATTTTATTTTATTACTGTAAATTGAACAACTTTAATTAATATCAGCTCACTGACAAACAAGTATGCTAGTTTAATGATTGGTTTTCACACTGTGCAACAAATCCTAACACACAAGTCTGCATATGTTCCTCTTTGCAGCTGTAAGAAGAGTGAGAGAAACAAACCTGCGCAGCCCCCTCCCCTTTACAGGTGAGCTCCTCCATTTCATTTCACAGGCCTAAAGCGTGGCCAGAGGCTCTCAACTTCATCAGTGCACAGAAAAATTTCCTTTGGGGAGAAACTTATATCATCCACTGCTCGACCTGTCCTGGGTCTCCATAGGTAGAGTGAAAATGGAATAATTTAATGTTCCTGAAGCTCAGATTATCTGCTATTTGTCTATTCACCTTCAGCATGATCTACACCACCTGTGAGTTAGCTCTATTGTTTGGCTCTTAACTACACGGCTCTAGTTGAATCAGTAGTTTATCTAACAAAAGCCAAATAGGGAAAAAATAAATGAAATGCTGGCTTTTTAATGCCCCGACCACAAAATGTGATGGCGCTTCTTTGTCACTGGTTTTCTAACTGGTTGTTACCTTGTGCACCCCTAGCCACTGTTTGTCATCAAGAGTCAAACAATTTTATGTCTTATTATAAGCTGTAAAGCAGGACACAGTCTGGGCATTGTATTTGAATGTAAATGTATAAGGGAAAGGAAACAAATGAAATTTCAAGTCTTCAAGATAATTATTCAAACTTCTCACCATTTCTCTCCTTATTTACTTAGTTCAGAGGATAACAAGGAGAAAGCTTTTAATGACTCGCCTTTCATACCTTTTTATTTGAAAGAAAGACATTAAAAAGGAGGTATTTCTTGTCTTTGAGAAGCCATGGCAAAGTTAAGGTTGGGCTCTCTGCCTCTCCCTTCTTTAAAATAGTTTATTGAAACTAAAGAGTGGAAAGAGGAATTCTACTGAAAGAAAGTTTGTTTATGTAAAGCTCATAGAAGAAAGTGTTCCAGAACATTAATTTATTTTAAAATATTGCCCTTTAATACTGCCAAGATTAATGAAATCAACTGTCATCTGCAGAGGAAGTGCCAGTTTACAAGCCAAAGCTGTTATGAATTATGTGCAGGATTTTTTCAAGATTTCAGAAAATTTTGCTGGAAACCATGTGTGTAATACACTTTTTTGATACAATTCTGCATTATTTGGCTCCCTTTTCTTTTCCAGCACCCTATTTGTCTATTGATAAACATCTATCTTCACAGACTGGAAGATGTCCAAGAAATACGAGATAAATAAGATGCATTTTCCCTAGGGATTTAGGGTGATAAGTATAGATCTGATTCAAAGACAGATCTAGACACAAATGCAAAATAGAACTATGTGGAATCATCAACTCTGACTGCTAAAATCAGTTTTCAGCTTCTTCTGTGGCATAAAATGCTCTTTGTGTCTTTCTATAGCATCAAAACTTTCATCTGTTTTGATATCAGGTTTCTTGTACTCCCTAAGTATTAGTGAGCATTAGTGGAAGCTTTCACCAGGCCTCATTTCCTTTGCTGAGGTCATAACCCATTTCTTCTTATTCTCTCATTGATCGAGTTACCCAGTATCCTCTGGAAGGTCATAGATAATTTTTTCCTTGTACTTTCTTAGAGGAAAATTAGGATCTTTTATTCCTTGTTTGAGTCAGTTAAAAAAAAAAATGCAGATCCTTCACTCATATTTATGATACATATCTGGTATATTGAGCTGGTATAAAGCAATACAAATTAACTATTACTTTCTATTTTCTGATAATTTGGGGCTGTTGTTCCCTTGCATAATACTGACATTATTAAAAACTGGTATTTCCTCTCTTATGACAACATATGTTCTACAAGAAGTTTAAGACTGCAGTGTGCAATTTGCCATAGCTACTACAATTCCATTGAGTTCCACATAATTCCGTTGACTATGACTTATATACTCCTTTTTTTTTTTCTATACTGAACAGAAGGCAATATAAATGTCTTCTGTGTAGAGTTACTGCAGGTGGAGATCTTACCCTTTACAAATGAAAAATGAGCAACTTACTGTTGGTCCTTCTAGACTCTGACAGTATCTACTGATCATAGGAAGATCTACACAAATGAAAGTTAATAACTTCCAGAAAAGGCACTCATTCTTCTTTTGGCAACTGGCTAAAGGCTGTAAGAGCATTGTCTCTTTCGAAATAACAGGGGTTTTTTTCAGGATGTCCTACACAGATTCTGACCCTCAGTGCTGCCAGTAAGAAATACCAGAGATCACAGCCTGACCTCAAAGATCTGCTCAATACCCAGATTGGATCCTACAGAGAGAAGGACTAAAGCCCACCATTCAGATGAAGGAAAGCAAATTTTAATGTTAGGCCTACATAAACTCAGCAATTCTCTGACTGTACTTGAACTTGAGTTTAGTTTTCTCATGATTGCACTTTCACTAAAATCTCTCTTGAAGATATTTCAGCCTCCTCTTTTGCCTCTGCTCCTTCTTTGCTTCCTTCACCCTCTAACCTCAGAGTACAACCACACACACTGGTGAGATATCAGGCAGTTTAACCTAAGGACTCCACTTTTGGTCTTACACTAGAACTTCCATTTGTTAGCTTAAAATTTATATTTCATGGTTTATTCATTTTGCACTCTTTGGCAGAGGAGTTTTTAGTCTGGACAACAACTGGGTACCATGAATTCTTTCAACATTCAAAAACAGGTCACAAGAATTAGATACATAATTCACATCACTGTGTATATTTGATTTCACCAGGCTGCTGTCATGTTAGTAAATATTTATTTAAGGTAAAGTTTTCTCTTTTTTGTGATCATCTGTTTCAAAATGCTGAGCCAGATAGCAGAACATATATTTCATTAGGAAGCCATGAGAATTATGCACAGGTTGATCCCTGCTTTGAAATTTTACCCAAAAAGTCATGGAAAGTAAAAAGTAGACATGTGAACCTCAACTATTGCTTCAGGTAGAATATAAGTGGTCTTCAATCCCTGAAGAAGATGCATCTAGGAAAGAGATAAAGTAGTTAGTCCCTCCACACTAAGTTCAAGGGTAATTCACCCATAACAGCAGCAGGTAGAAAAGTTAAAATTCTTCTTGTCAATGAAAAGCAGGGGAAAGACAGACAATAATTTGTCAATATGGACTGAGGGTATCTCTTGGGTGATCAAATTTTATCAGAGATCCCAGAAAAACTAGAATCTCTACTCAGGTAAATTCCTGCTCAGTGCACTGCTCTTTTGCATGATCAGACAAAGGAGCACATGAGGGTCTTTGTCAGCACCACAGTCACTTGCACAGGGGAGCAGGGAGGCAGGAGGGCTGGAGCACACGCCTACATGTGTTATCAGTCTTGACAAAGACTGAACTAGTAGGGAAAAGGCTTCCCAGTGAAAGAGTATCCCCCATGGAAACAGGTGAGGAACATCACCCACTGCTGTTCAAACTTTGCTATGTTCTGGGTTGCAATAAAGAATGTGGCAAGCAGAGTAAAGGGAACATGTTAGTCCCAATGGTTTCAGCTAGTCTGAGCTATGAAGAGTATGAAATAAAGCAATATGAGGCCCTGGAAAAACCTGCACTGGAACTTCTATCTGTGGAAATAACCTCATATCAAGGCATATTAACTGTTACAGATGAATCAATAGGTTTACAATTAGACAAGTAGACAGCAGATTTGGACAGTGAGCTTGAATTACTTTTAGCTAAGGTCAACATTCTCTGAAATTATTGGAGAAGTTAGGGAAAAGAAATTGATTGGTTTTCATTAGAGCCCTGTGAGCTGTGTTGCTTTTCTACCTTCCCAATACAGCTTTAAAAAAAATAATTAAAACCCAGCAGTTTATAGAGGTTTATACTGATTATACATCCCACATCACTTTTCTTCAGGTGATAAGGTACAGGCTACAGCATCCTGGCAAAATTCCAGGATGGATAATTGCATTGCCTTGCCAAGTTTTAATTGAATGAGGTGTTCTTCTTAACTTTGTTTCCTAAATTACTGTGTATTGTTATACATTGTTAATTACTGACCACATATCTCCAGAGGAGGCTGACTTGCAGAGGAATCATATTGTCATAGTGTAATCCAGAAAAGAAATAAAGCTAAAGCCCTCAAATATGTCTACAACAGGGCAGGACTGATGAAGTAACCCAAGCTTCACTTCTCCCATCTCTTCATGCATTTAAAATGATTATTGGTGCAGACTGACAGTGGAGCCCTTCTGTTTTTTGAGTATGTTCTAAGTGAAGGACAGACTAGGGTACAATTCCCCAGTTTCTCGGTGGTCTGTTGTTGTGGTGATTTGGATACACTTCTGGGAAGATCTCCAATGGGCTAATTGGAGATACCTCAGAATACCCTTGCTGGGGCTGGAGGGGCTTCTGCTTGGTTTTGTCTTCTGGAGAAGTTTCAGTTTTTCTAACTGAAACTGTTTGTGAAACAGGAGCATCTTTTGTCCCAAATCATTTTAGGATAGATACCAGAAAAAATCTTTTTCAATATTTCTAACTAGGAAATCAGGTAAAAGAGGAGGAGAAAAGAAAAAAAAAAATCCAAGCAATTTTGCATTTTAAAACTTTAGAAAGAAATATACCAGAAAAAGTAGCAACTAAAATAAAGCATTTCCAAAACATCTACAGAAACTTGTGTACTCTACTTTTTTGCTTGAGTGCTCAACAAAGAGTATTGTAATTTTAGCTTTTTTACCAACCCAGTATATGGGAAATTGATCCCAAATATGAAAAATTCTGAGAAATCAAAAAAGCTATATCTTTCCTACCTACAAAAATAATTTTATTTTTATATGACTATATTTTCAATTAACACCCAGAATTTTAATTTATATCACTTATATGTAAATCTATAAATACATATATAATTAATATGTACCTAGAAAACACCTGTGTAGAAATATAAGTATTTTATATATATATTTGTACAAGTAACAAGACAATATTTCTATTCAGTAAGTTATTGTTATTAACAAGTGTGACAGTTTAGTTTGAGTACCCAACCCAGATCACTCATACTTATGATGTCAGGGAGTTCAACTCCCTCTCCCAGAAGACGTACAAAAAAGGAATAAGAAACAAGCAATCCCCCTGTGAGGGAATAGAAGGTGCCTCAAGCTGCTGAGGTCCTAATCTTAAAGCTGCACAGATTTTGAGGAGAAAAACTAGATACACTCTAGTTTTAATATTTTACAGGGCCTTCTCTCCTTCAACCTCTTCTGACGTTGGGACATTGTAAACCTGGAATGAAATTGCAAGTGCTGACAGTCAAGGAAGGCAAGGTTTATCTTTTGTAATTTGTGTAGTTTAAGGCATGTTTCTGGAACAACATTCATTACTTTAGGCGTTGTGCCATCACACCCCTATCCCTTTTCTGGATACCAGAGAAGACAGTAAATGCCTGCAGCAGACTTGAAACTAGGACTGTTGAAGCCTAAACAGGCAAAGAAGAAGGAAGAAATTGCCCCTGAAAAGTCATTGCTGTTAGAATATAGGAGGAGAAAAGACATTCTCTGGGAAGTTGTGAAATGCGCTTTAGGTTGTTGAAGAGTTCGTCTACCTTTTATTCTCCCTGTTCTCTAAGAAAAAAATAAAATAAATTTCTTGTGCAGAAAGATTTTAAATCATTGAGGAATCTCCCTTCAGTATCCCAAACAGTTGTTTTATTGGCAACTGAAGCCCCTTTTTCATTACTCTTCAAAGATCCCTCCATTTCAATTCTAGTTGTTCACATTCTGCTTCAAATAATACCCCACTGAGCTGACCACATGCAGGACTGTGTTCCAAGACCTCTTTTTTTAATAAAAATTCTCTTTCAGTGTCTCCACACCATGAAACAAATCACATAGCTTCATAAGCCATCAGACAATCCTTTCAGTTTCTCGTGCAGGCGAACTGAGCCTTTTTCATCTGATTAATTCACCACGCAAGCTGATCTGGGAAGCATAAAAAGCTTCTGAGGCAGGATGAGAATCAGCAGCTCATATTTTATAATGGCATCACTAATGCCCCAAATTAAGTGCTGAGGCTGTTTTGCTTGGCAATATCATTTCATGTTAATTTTGGATGGGACCGAAAATGAAGTTGTAATCTCTCTCTGTCATGCTGCGACTATTTCCTTGACCATCTTCAGTGCTGCATTTTATGAGGATGTGGCTGTTACTGCTGGGTATGGAAAACACTATACAAGTAAAACCTCCTTGGGTTCCTGCCCCAAAGAGTTTACAGATCCATGCATTCATCCACGGGGAGGGCACGCTTGGGGACCATGTCTGGCTCCACATGTATGAGGAGCTGGCCAAGAAGACCCAGAACAGAGCAACTTGCAGGCCTGGAGGAAGGTGACCCCCATATTCAATGAATTTGACCTATGAGGGAAAAGGATCGCTCTGAATGAGTTGCAAGCACAGGTCTCACGTGCTGCCCTGGTAATGCTGCACCACATCATCCCTCCTGTCTGGTAATTAGGAGCTCTGTTCATTTTGTTGCAGGAAAGAATTTAAGAGAGGGAAGTTTGATCCTTTGAAAAGCAAAAGTGGCTCTTTTTTCCCTGCAGTCTGTATTGCTTTAGCAGCTCCAGTTGCCCTTCAGTAATTTTTAAATTTTTTTTTTCTGAAGACTCAGGCTATGGTTTTTAATGACCATGTACTATTCAACGTGAACAACTAGTGTTACTGGTCAACATCTGCTCTAGGGTTCTAAAATGAGGTACTTAACTTTATGCATAAGAATTCTCATATTTTTGCTAATTTGGAAAGATAATGAACTGGTGAGTCTTACAATTTTTAGACTGTTTACTTAGGTTTGGTTTGTATGGGTTGAGGGCCACAGTCATTTAATATTGATATTTATAAATATATGTCATTTTTAATATAGTAATATTTGTATTTGTCTTGGTTTTCACAGAAGAGTGGGTTTTGCTCCCTCAGAGCCTGTCCCCTTGTCAGCTTCAATTCATCTCAACCAAAATGATCGTGTTCCCAGCTATGAACTCTACATTTATTTCATAGATGCATAAAAGGTCAAGACCTTAGATTCTTTTTTTAATCTATGTCATTGTGATTTTAAAAGAGCCTAAAGGATCAACAAGACCAAATTAAAATAAAAGAACATAATTGTGTGTTCATTCACTTCAGATCTTTGGATACTCAGTTCCAATTTAAAATAATCATGCACTGGTAAGCAAGTCAAGCACAGAACTGTACACTGCATTATTTTTATTAAGATTGGTCACTTCATTGTTAATTTTCACCTTTATACTTCACTATTAAAATATTTTAATCTATAAAGTCTTTAAGTATATAAAACATCAAAGTTTCATTCTACCACTACCATCTGAGAGAGAGATCAACTCTCAGTAAGACCCTTGCCATTTTCTTTGATCTTGTGGAGACCTGGGGATTTTAAGTCTAGTGTTGACTCTTTAAAGAATTTTAGAGCTAATTGCTTAATGTTTTTATTGTGTTCTCTTCTCTAATTTAATACAATGTTTTATGAGGTTGTTAGAGACACTGCAATCTCTGTATTACATTTTTGCTGTTACTGGTAACATTTTTCTAGTGAAATTGCAAGCTAAAGAGAATAATTCATAATGTTCGTCATTTTGTTGATAAGAACTTCTTTCTGGTGATCCTCTGTTACTCTGTCTGGGCTATAATTTTTCTTCTGCCCACATATAATCTTGCAATGAAATACGTAGCCTTCTTTTGTCTCCTTATATTCAGTGAATATTCTGAGTTTGTGGTTTAATTCAGTGTAAATAACTTCATATGTGAACCAAGGGCATTTATCTATTGCTTTTAAACTGACTAAAATGCTGTGGAGTGTTCAATGCCTAAGGATAAGTCTGGATTCTGCTGAAGGCAACAACAAGCTCCCATGAACCTAAAGAGAATCAGAAGTTTCCCTGAAATGCTCCAGTACCAGGAGGACTTGCTCTAAGCAGCCTTTGGTGTAGGATATTTTGACACACCACTTTTCCTGTCCATGCAAAAAAATTCCCCTCTAGCTGACAATCAGGACTGAACCCACTGCATACAAGAACTTCAGGCCAGCTCAAATGAGTGCTAAAGAATCCTATAGATATTTTGTGTCAATAGTGATTTTCACCAGATCCTAGGCACAGTTTACAGTGGGATTATCTCACTGATTTACACTTCTTTAGAAAGTGCTGTTTCTTGGAAAGACACTGCACTGAAAACAGTTGGTCTGGTTCCACTCTGTTAAACCTAAAGGGATTTGTCTATACATGGTGGCTATGCAATTGATTAATATATGAGGAGGTAAGACCTCATCTATATGAGTGACCAGTTCCAAATTAGTTCAATCTACAGAGAATGGAGAGGAGGGAAAGTTTCATTCAAGCTGAGTTGAATGAGGGGGACAGATAGCATATGTGAAATTTGTGCTTTGCAAGACAGAACGACCTCAGTAGTTGAGTGCATTTTGCACTTTCCTATGAAGTCTTTAATATATAAGCTTCAAATACACAGGCCACAATAACCTTCACTCTCGGTGACAAAAATCACAAATACATATTGCAGGAGTGGCAGCTGAGAGAAACTTTTTGCCAGGAGCATATATATTAACGTAACATTCTTGGAGTTTGCTGTTATCTGAGTAAACAGAAACAGATGAGGATCCAAGAAAACCAGGCTGTGAATCTAACAACTAATCAGAAGGACACAATCCACTAAATTGAGGATTATTATACAGTTGCTGCTCTTTCAACTCAGTGCTTTCTCTGCTTTTCAGTCACCTCACCTTTGTCTCTAATCTTAGCCAACTGCCATTAGTGACCTGGTGTTTCGACAAGATTCTACATCATTCAATGCACCTTGAAAATTTTTAGAGATCTTTCATGCACAAATTTCTGATGGCTCAAAGCATATAGCTAATTCAAATAACAAAACCTTTGAGCTTTAGTTGATGCTGTCACAGTATTCTTTCTGCCTAGATCTGGATTTTCTTTCACAGAATAAAAGAAATGAAAACAGATTTGAGTGCTAATCCAGTCTTATTTTCAGTTTATGATGGGCATATAGGAAGTTGCTGATGATGAATAAATAAAAGTATCATGCCAAGTAAATATAATTCATTTTTATTCACATATGTACTGGTGGGTGCATCTTTGGGTTTCAAATCTCATCCAGATGGAAAAACATCTGGAATTAAAAAAATATTAGGCAAAGAGTGCAATATCTGAAAGTCTAATTATGGGGGTATTTTCTGGGTCGCATAGTTCTGTAAAAACTGTAAGGAAAAAGACAAGGACAGGAATGTAAATCATTGTACATATATTGGGTTGTGTATGAGTTATGTCGGGTTGTATGTGTAGGTTTTAAAAATTAATTTCAAGTTTTAAGACGCTAATATCTGCCTGGACTCTGAACAGTATGATTATTAATGTAATATTTTAATTCCATCTAACTTCTATTCCTGTTTTGGCATGGAAGAATTTTTAAAATATTAAATTCTGGGTACAAGTCATGACTCTCAGGCTTTCTAGTGAGTAAAATAGATGTGTTTTGCATTGTCATTTTATCTTCTATATATGATAGATCATGCACCACACCAAATGCTGCCACATGGGGTCTATAGGTCATTTACTTAATACTAAGGCCTAGTTAATAAAATGTCAACAATTCTAATCATAGTTATCTGTAGTTAATACCATAAATATTAAATTATATCACTAATACATCAGTGTTTATTATGTGGTGTCAGAGAAAATGGTGATTTAATAAATCAGTCTTTGAACTAGAAACTTTTAGATGTAAATATCATCTCAAACAGTGTGATTTTTAGGGCTGTACTCACAATTCTGTAATAAAATGCGTCTTAGTAAGAAATTAGACATTAGACAATTTCCTATGACTTTATATAACGAAAATGGGGAGTTGTACATCCAGCTTTTGCAGACTTCAGAATATTCTCTGCTGGTTTCCTTTCCATGCAGCTAAACCAAAATTATCAAAGAAATAAGGTCCCCAGTGTGAAAAAACATTTCCTTACTGAAATTTCAGCCCTTAATATTTTTCTTTTTATAAGTATGTAGTGTTAAATAATTTTTTTAAACAGTTATGTATTTTTTGGATCTTTCCATAATATTAACTTGAACGGACTGTTGGCATGGAAAAGCTATAAACCGTCTCTAATAAAAGTAGATATTTTTTACTCAGGGTTTTTTTTTATTTCACACTATTTAACAGCTTTGATGTCACCAAAAGATTGTATTTCACAGCTGTTACTTAGCTACCATGAATTACTGCTTTAAAAAAAGGAAAACATTAAAAGATTTTTAATTAAGAAAATTCATGACAACATTGAATTCCTCCAGCATAGTGCAACATCCTTTACTTTTTAAAATAAAAGCTTAATTGAGAGCTATAAAAAATTCCAAGTTAAGAATTTAAAACTCCTCAGTTGTTACATGAGAGCCTTAAAATACATTTCTAGCAAAAGATTTCCCACCATAAAATAACACACTCAGTGACAAAAAAAAAAAAAAAAAGATACTCCACACAAGAACTAGCAGCTACAGAGCTTGCATGGCTGAAGAAAATGGTTTTACCTGTTGGTCAGCTGCTCACAATACCTGCAAGGTACACAGTCTCTTAAATCCCAAATTCTGAGTGGATGGGGGAGTGGAGGGGCAGGACCCCTCTGTAGGAAGACGGTTCTGTTGGAGGAGCTAGGAGAACAAAGTTCTCCTACCCAAACAGGAATGGTGGAATCAGAATTTATTATTATGAAAGTTTCAACAGGCTAAAAAATGTCTCACAGAACAAGCACAGCTGATCAGGGGAAAAAAAATAAATAATAATTCCTGCAGAACCCCTTGACTGGGGTTTTTTTTCTGTCAGTCTGATTCTAGCCTTGAAAATTCTCAGGTATGTGCTTCTTTTAAGGATTTATATACCTGAACTTAATTCTTATAAACTCTAGACATAAGGACATTTCTGAAGACACAAAATACACTCACACATTTTTTGAAAGTGGTGTTTAGCTTCCCAGTTCACATTTGGCCCTGGACACAATTTTCATTAAAGAGGCTTGACAGAGGTTTGGTTTTGGTTTCTTAGCAAATGTTGAACTCTCCATTATTTCAGCATTCCAGAAGAAAATAACAACAGATATACCTATATTTTCAAATGGTGCCTAACTTTGAGTATCCCAGCAAATGACCTGTCTTCTGAGATCAAGTAGTATTAGTCCTGATTTTCAGAATTTACCAGTCCTAGCAACAGCAAGAGTAATGTTATTGATAATCTTAAAAACTACATTATTAATAAAGGCCAAACAAGAATATCCCTGGGAACTCAGTTCACATTTTAGTACTTAAGAGGAGACCAGATCTAAATATCACTACTACTGTATGAGATCAAATAGCTTATCTGCTTAAACTGTGTAGTTTTTTCTGTCATAAAACCAGCAGAAAATTAACTCAACCTCAGAGAAATTTAAAATACTTGGTTTTTAATGGAAACTTAAGTGTATAAAGTTAATTAAAAGAAAGGTATACTTCCCTAATGCTACTGATTTCAAAAGTACTTTACAATGACAACTCTCAGATCAGTTATATTTTCTAATTTCTAAATAAGATATAAGATTAAGTGATTCAGTGGAGATATAACTGATTTTCTACCCAAAGCCACACAAGCAGTATTTGGTTATAAAACTTTAACAGATCCATTTATGTACTAAATTATTTAAGCAAATGTAATGCTTCCAAATTGTATTGTTTTGCAAGGTTTTTCTTGGAACCTTTGCCATTTATCATACATGTACTTCTGTCTTTTTTCTACTCAGAAGCACAGCATGAAGAAACTTCATTTCACATTGAAACATCACTACGTGGAACAGTGTGATGAAATGAGACACAGGAGGAGAGTTTGTGTTATACTCTGGTAAACAGTTGGTCTACAGGAATGATAGCATTTTATGCTGTGACTGATATATCAATTGTGAGTCCTAAAATATGACTGATCTGAAAGCAGGAGTTCTGTCTATGATAGACTGTATGCATGTAAAAGATTACAGGTAACATGCCTAGGCCTGCTGGGAGGTCACAACCTAAATCTCACCAAGGAGTTAATATAACAATGCAATAAATTCTGGTAAAATTAGATCTCAAGTATATTTAAAGTTAATGTTACTCTGCTAAATAGAGCAATACTGACAACTAAGGCCCCAAGCTTGTATATAAGACCCTGAGATTATTTACATGCTTTATGTGAATGAGCAGTTCCAATAAAGAACTACATTAAAAGCAAGTGTCTAAATGTTTGCAGGTTCAGTACAGGCAGCTCTATAGAGCACAGGAGGAAGATACTGCCCATCTATCACATGGCATTGCAAGAGCTACATGTTATTAATATATCAACAAACCCTGACCTGAAGTATTTCAGATTCTTGAAAAGCTAAAGACAAAATCCCAAATATTATTTTAATAACCTTCTAGATTGAATGAGAAAGTGTGCTCAGGTTTATTTGAAAATGTGGATTTACTCATTTGATACACTTACGTAGATTAGTAATTTCCCTGGGTGTTGTTCACATCACTTAACACCTGACCTTCCACACAGTCCCACAGAAAACACTGACACTACTTCAAAAGCCAAGCCATGGAGTGGACCTGATTCAATTACACATATAAGTATGTGTTTAGGCAACAATTTGCAACAACATTGCTCTGAAGCATATAGCTGTAAAGATGAAGAAAGTAAAATCTTTAGGCACCAACGATGCAGTGGATTTTATAGGAAATTATTTTTGCATCTATTAGAATGTGTGACAAACTGAAGATAAGTGGGGAGATAAATCTGGTATCATAACCTACACTTAAATAGGAACAATATACCAGTGTTTCAAGTCTAAAATAGTCCGTATTGTTAAGGAAGGTTGTTTTTCATATGTGAGACTTGAATCCACTCAACGCTGCTCTGTTTCCTAATCTCATTTACAGAAGTGTTTCTCATCATGCATAAATTGTGAAAAGACAGCTGGAAAAAAAAAGTTGTGTTGATTAGAAGGGACATTTCTGAAACACTGTCAGTTGAAACTTCCCTCTCTGAAATTCAAATCTTCTTCCATTCCCAGCTATCCACTGTAGCACTGTCATAATCAGTGGAAACTTTCTTCTTGACTCCAGTGAACAGAAGATCAAGACCTACAACTGACTACAAGAGTAGCTCTTGGTCTCCTTAATAGTGGTTTAAAAACATTTGAAATATATCACTGCTGCTTTAATCAGTTTCACATTGTACTGCTTTACTTTTCTCAAAATTAAGAAAAATTCTAATAATGTTTTACAATGGAAATTGAAACTGCTTTGATTCCTAGCTCTTAGTGAAAATGCTGAAAAATGGGTTAGGAACATCACTAGATATTTTTTACAAATTGATAAGATCAGTTGTTCTCTGTTTAATTCCACTGTACTTTTGATTGTTGAAACAGAATTGGAACAGCATTGAAACATGTATTTTATGTATCCTTGACATGATTTCATGTCACAGAAGATGTCACTATGAGTCTGGCTGCTAACTCAGGAGACTCAAATATAAGAATTTTAGTTATCAATAAAAGTGAGAGGCAACACATGACGAAGAGTGATAGTTAATTCTGGGCCACAGTAAGGAGAGGAATGCTCTCTCCCCAGAGCCTGGTGATTTATGGAGACACATTCCCTGTTCCAGGACAGCACTGCTGGAGGCAGCTCACTGCAGTGGACAATGAACTGTCTTGGAATCTGGGGACGTTATCACTCTATGAAACCAATGTAACAGCTCATACAACTGCACAGCACAAGCAAAGCCATCTCCTTGTCCATAAACCTTTCATATTACTTGTTTCTTCCCTTTGTCTGAGTTTGTCCCCTGCTTATCCAGACCGCAGAAACTGGCTGAGTTGCCTTCTGTTTGTTTTGCATCCCCAAACAAGTGTATATGGGAGAAGGGATCACTTTTGGATTTATTGGCTGATCCTTCTGTAAACTAAGCAGGGAGTCACCAATGGAATGAAGCTGAGGCTAGCAATAGCCAGCCAGAGCCACAGATGAGTGACCAGCATGCCTCAGAGCAAAATATGCAGCATATACATTATAAACATCCATGAAGTGATTTTTTTTGTCTGTGAGTAATCCACAGGGGTTTTTTAGATGACAGCAACAGCACAAGCCATGATTTAGATGCCCTTGTAGGAATAGAAGGAAAGGAAAGCAACAGACCCTGAGTGAGGCATGGACCGGGGCAGATGCTGTTACACATGATCCTCCCCCAGCAAAGAAAAGCTGAATCTTCTCTGCCCAATCAGAAGTAGAATTAGCTTTCTAAAACATCACATCCTGAGTGGTGAAGAGCTGCCCACTGTGCTCCTCTGTTGGGGCAGGAGAAGCCCGGGTACCAGGACTGCACACCATGAAAAGTCACCACAGTAAGACAAATTGCTTTGAGGGGAAAGAAGTACTAACCAAGTGAGTACTTCTGCCTAGAGGGCAAGAAGCCTTCAACACTCTGTATTTCCAACTGCTGTTTACATAGCTGAATACAGAGGATGAAAAGCCAAATAAATTTGGGAATAAGAATTAGCTTCCCGTCTTGTAGACAAAGGCGGGAACCATATTAAATTTGTTCACATGCTCTCAATGCAGCACAATAGACAGTCTGTATTTTAGAAAAGGCTTTCCTTGTTTTCACAGTAGGAATGAAGTAACTGGAAGTGCTTGTCTTCAGCTCCAGTGTTAATACCCACATTCAACAGTTAATTCTTTGCTTAAATGTGCAGAAAGTATCTTTTATTATACAGAGGGAACTTGGATACATAGAACTAAACTGAGTGGTACAAAATGTTTATTATCCATCTCTTGCAAGCTGACCTTTTCTTTTACTGGAACAAAGTTCATCAACCTCTAAACTTAAAAGTGCTATCTCTGTCAGAATAGAATTAATTCTCATTTATCAGTATCTCAATAATCAACTCTTCAGAATAGCAAATCAGAGTGATGCAGGTCAACTTTTGCTTCTTCATGCAGAGAGTGAAGCATTCTCACAGTACAACCTTCCAGCAAAGTTCCTTGCCAAGTCTTGCACCACAGTACACTTAATTAGGCCACAAAAGGCTGACATCCAGCATACTTCCCAGGTGTACACGCTTTCAAATAAAGATTATGGACCTGATCCTGTCCCCAGTGCATGCAGAGCATTTGAGGCCAATAAAAAAAAATAGAATCATAGAATTTCTTTTCATTAAACACTAACATGCTGTTCATGTAAGAATATAATTGTCATAAAAATAAAATATAGTCCGTATTTAGATACCAATGACACTAATGGTTTGATACTTAATACAGCTCAAAATATTTAATTCTCAAATGTAGAAATATCTCCATTCCTGCTTGAAAGAAAACAGAAAACCTTGTACTCTAGCAATATATAGAAAGAAAGAGATGGACACACGTACCTGGCTTAGAGATACACCTGTGCAATTCAGTTACAAGTTGTAATTTCATGTCCCACTTCATCTGTACTTACTCAACAGCTATTTAATGCAGCCCTCAGAACTTGTCAGAAAAAAATCTCTTTCTACAGCTTGTAAACACAGAAATGCGTCTCACCTTCCAGAGCTGTTTAAATCCAGCACTATTCCCTGTGGTAGGAACTGGTTACAGGGCTTAGAAGCTCCACAAAAGGGACACACCATAGTCCACCCTTTGGAGGGTCTGTTTACACTGGTTGAACTCAGCAAAGCCCTGGACATGGCTAGGGGTCTGAGCTGCAATGGTAAATACAAAGAAATGACAGTAGCAATGCTTCTACCCCTGAAAGAACCTGAGATATTACATCTTTATATTGCTTTATGCACAGAACTGTATTTTGGAGAATCATAGCCTATTCATAACATTTTAT
>VYXB01002618.1:785899-858399 GCA_013397135.1 Pachyramphus minor | reverse complement strand
CCACCAGGTTTTGTTTTGTTTCCAGCATTTAAGTTGTAGATGTTGTTATATTTTCTTATTTGTAGAAAGGTTGAATATTTTATGTATCTAAACAATACCTTAGCAGAAACAAATGCTTTGTTCTAGGATTAGGAACTTCACCATACAAGAAAATGAATCTGGTTGTCTACCTTTGCCAGTAAAAGCAAAAATATAAGTCCCCTATACACTCAGGATTACCTGTATTGATATTTGCATGGCTCATCCACCAGACTGGGAAATAGACCAAATATCTAAATGTTGATGTCAGTAGAATCTCCGGGTTAAATATTGTAAATTTATTTCTATTATGTATTACAAAAGGAACCCTTCCTCATTAATTTTGCTGAAGTCTCCAGATGGGAAACAAAATATTAATTTTGTTCAGCCTTAGGCATTGTTGACTGTTAAGGTACTCACTAAATCACTGATCTTATACACATTAATATTAGATTTCTGCTATAAAAATTTAAGACCCATGGGTATAAGGTTCACTTTGTCATAAGTATAATTAATTGTTTTCAGAAATGATTAATTTGTCAAAATGGCAAACATATATATTGGGCAGGCAAGACTCCTGAGCAAGCTAACCTACCTTAAAGTCATGGTAATACTCATGGAATTATGCAAATTAATTGAGTCTTTCAATGTTGCATAAAATGCTACTACTAGTACAATGCATGGAACATTAGGCTGTTCATCCAACAAAAAAGTTGCATTTTAAAGGCAGGCATCTTTACAAGAGAGTCCTCATGGCAGAAGGTCCTTAGAAGTACAATCTATTTTTCTGCAAAGCGATAGACTTTCAACCGTTACACAGAAGTTGTATTTTTCATTACAATTTTTAAAGCAACCCGCAAGAGAAGAAAAAAGAGCAAAATTCTGGAGGCCCTGAGACAAAGGAGACTATGAGATATGCACTCTGTACTGATGCTAGGGGGACTTGGTATATGTCCTAGTAATAAGAGTTTCACTTGTAAAACCTCATTTACAAGCCTGGGAACTCGTGATACACTACATTAAAATCTAAAAAGATTAACTTAATTATGCAAATTAAATTTACTGTTTATCTTCCAAATAGTAAAAGTCATTGTCAACGTTGAAATAGCCATGTTATTCTAAACTCATTTCTTTCCCTCCAAAGTGAATCACACATATAGTTGAAACTCCTACGTATTTAATTATTGTCCAGAAAGTCTATTCAAACATAGACTTACACTCCTTACTAGGCAAAATTTTTATTTCTATGCCCACTAGTAGTGTCTGGATATCAACGAACTCAATGCATCAGTGCAGCAAATAAAAATATTCACATTAAATGCAATCATCTTTAATATCCGTAGATATTAATGAGTAAGCAGTCCTAATAAAATGTTCCCTAACAAATCACTTGGACTTTCCTGGAGGTTTGCCATGCTAACTCTTATTCACTCGTAAAAATAATAATTCTGAAACAAAAGATAAGAAAAATATTCAAAGAGATATTTCGGAGGTGAAGAAAAGCTTCTCTCATGGCTGAAAATCTCTCTTCTAAATCCCACTGAGCCACACAGAGCTGATTCTGATCTTCACCCATTTTATTCAAATGGCACCAACTGACTTTAGTGGTTGTTCCTATTTTCCATTGCTGTAAATACGATCAGGATTACAATGTGCAGCAAAACACAGGTAGGCTGTGAGTGCTGCATCCATTCTGGCACACTACAGAATAATGCAGGGCCATTAGACAAATGCAGTAGTGAATCAATTATTATGGTTTGAGGCAACAACTTCTGGCCTTGGACTAATAGACAAATATTAATTTCAATCTCTCCAGTGTCAACAGTCTTGCTATTAACATACGTATCAAAGACACAGTTATTATGACAAACATGATAGACTTTCTTTTCCACATCTAATCACATTTTAAATAGTTTTTTTAACTTCAAATTGGACTTTGTATCTGAAAATTTGTGACATTAAATACAGACATTCTTTCCTATTTTTTCTGATAGCCTGTAAAACACCTGACATTCAGGAGGCTTGTGTAACCTTACCCTGTTTTCATTTTTGACATATTCTGTTAAGAATTAATAGTCAGGAATATTATGTTCTGTTCTATAAATTCACATAAAATATTTTTCCTTTTTTCCTTAGGAAAATAAAAAAACTAAAAAACCCCAACCAAACAAAACTCCAACTCTGTTAGATTACCCTTATAAATAGTCTTAAAGAATGTAAAATTTAGAAAATCCAATCCAGAAAGAAATCCAGATGTTAAACTCACTGCACATATAGATATCATGCCAGGCTATAATAATGAGGTCCATTGTGCTTGAGTGCTTTCATGTCATACCCACTATCTCCAAAAGTAGTTGCTGTACATGGAGAGAACACAGAGCATTTCAACTCCCAGATCAGCTTTGGGCATGGACTACGTGGGAGTTCAGGGAACCATGATGCCAGAGGAGATCACTAGATAAAAAAACTACCCTGGAGGAGACAGAATGGAGCAGAAGGTTGAGGTCATAGCTTTGGATGAGGAGAATGTGCAGTAGGAATACAGAGAGGAATAAAGGGTCCAGACCAGGCATAAAGCCAATGATCCATGTGGTACCCAAGTGAAATCATTTGGAGACCTCTCCATTTAGACCATGCTTTGATGTTAGAGTTTAACAACACATGTGAGCAAACATGTAGCAGGAACATGTGACAGCAGCCAGCGATGCCCACACCTTGACTTTATAAACTAAGTATTTAGTCCTGGCACACATGCATTAGATCCTTCAGCTGCATTTCCCACAATGCCAGATGGAGAACACTGATGAATTCTCCATGACAGCCCAGCACCTCCCTGTGTATTTCCAAAGGCTGTCAACAAGCAATCCCACAGTTCCACAAAAACTACAATTTGCATGGGGATTAGCAGCACTATACCCAAACCATCTCACTCAAAAAGAGTTGCACTTGTCCCAGCTGAGGGGAGGATGGGGTCATTACTTCATTTGAGCTGTCCATACAGGGAAGAGTGACTTGACAGCTAAAGCAGTGTGGTACCTGCTGGACCTCTGGAGCTGTGCGAATTGAGTGGCTGACTTTTGAAACACTTATTTACTAGATGACTTTGGCACAATGTCTCTCTGAATAGTTTTCCATGTTACTATTACAGTGCATTTGCTGGGAACCTCTTTCAGCTGTGACTTACCACTCAGCTCCAGAATATCCACAGTTAGATAGCAATCCTGTCCTGTTCCCATGCAAAGTCCTGAAGCAACAGAACAGTCTTGTTCCACTGCACAAGGGCAGTGATGGGATTTGAATGAGGTCTAACAAGGAGGGCAGACCCAGTACACTTTCAAACATTCCCCTCTGTTTGCATCCTGAACAGCAACAAGTGCAAAACACTGGGGAAGGGGATGGTCATTATATTCACGTCCACTCATCTCATTGTAGGGTAAGTCTACACCTCTCCACCTGAGAAGACATCTTTTCTCTTCGTTCCAGTGTCTTTCTACCTAATGTTTAATGGACTGTGTTCTAGAGCAGCACCTTAAGTCCAAGGCTTGCTCTCATTTACATGAAGGGAAGAAGGAACTGGGTCCCTAGGCAGCATGTGTTTCTAATAAAATGTATATTATTATTTCCTTAATAGACCCCAGTGTCTTAGAAGAGGTCCCATATCTGTATACGAATTAAGTATTTAGATACTCTGTTTGAAATCTATTTTTTCAGTGACCCATCATATTGTGTGCATTTTGGCAGGCTACCATGTTGCACATGTGCAGCAAATATGGCTAGTAACAAATCATTGTGATGTCCCAAAAAGCATATGTTAAACTTGCACTCAAAATTCAACATTTTGCTCATTTTACACGTCTTTTTTCAGTCCGAATTCAAAAAACAATCAGATCTCTTTGGGGAGTTAATCACTAGTGAACATAGAGCAATGAAATTATCTAACACAAAGGGCCCTTTTTTCCAACCTTAAAATCACTGGTGAGCCTTTATACATTTATTCGCTGTTGAAAATGATTTTGTAATTATTTTGAAAGAGTCATTTTGGGAGGTACGTGAAATGACTTCAACAAAAATACTCATATGAAAAAGCACTCAATGTAAAGATGACGTAATTGGATTCACAGTGTTCTTCTTATTCAATTTCTGTGCAGTCACTCACTATCAACAACTTAGTTGTTATTACTTACAAGTTATATGCTACATTTCATAACAGACATTTTTCACAGCTAGGTGTATAGGGAGAGATATTGCAGACAACAAAAATACTAGATGTTTGGGAGCTTTTACAGCAACAAAGATGTGCTATGGCCAGAATTTATGTCCTCACTTGTCTAAAATTAATTTAAAGCACAAATCCCAAATCTACACCCCAGTAACAGCTTGTGCCAATCAACCATTCTGGTTTATATCTGCAATTCATTTTTACAGGCTCTAAGACATAAAGACACACATATTTCAGGCACATATTTTTCTTAGATCCAAAAAGAGGGATGGGCACTTGTAAAATCAGCTTTTATAAAAAGATATCAATAAACATGTATTCCAGAGATGAAATTGTCTTGTTGCTGCAGAGCTATAAATCGTTGCCTCTTCCTATGTGATATGAGTGTGAAATATTTATTTCGTATTAGTATACATCTATATACGAACATATATTACGGGGGACTGCAACCTGGAATTCATAGGATACTAAAGAGTTTATAGGGTATCCTAATATTAATATAATTTATCAGTATTTGAAGACCTTGGTGTTCCATCTTTGCACTTTGCGAATGATCAGCATGGGCAAGCATCAGAAAATAAAGATAATAAAGACAATGCGGGATTAGTGGTACGCTGCAGAAAGAGAACCTTTCTGGCACCACATGCTGAGATGATGCTAACATTATGGCAAGAAAGCAGTCTCTTTGATTGCTCTAACACCACTATATTTCTGAAATGGTTGCTTTTGCTACCATCAAAATCAGAAGAGGTAACTTAAGACTTTGTTTGTTCTGTAACCTGCAATAAGGACTTCTCAACATCATAAATACTGCAAGTTTTTCAGTATTATTCCAAAAGGTTTTGCTTTCTACTGTGAATATGACACAATTTTACTGTTTTCTCACAGTTCTAGTTTGGACTGACTTAATGCAGTTCTATAGGTAGTTCTTATACCACCAAAATAAAAAGGTTAAGTCAAAAAGTTATTGCGCATGTTTCACCATTTTATATCTTTTATGTCCTTTTGAAAGCTTGTTGCTTTTTTTTTTATTTTGACGCAAAATTCTAACAGACATCAAATTAAAATATGTGCTTTGCTTTAGATAGTTTAAATGTAAACTAATAAATATATAACAAATGACAATATTTTTTAAAGTTTTATCTTAAATGTATCTACACAAAGGATCATTGCTCAGTTATCACAACCATTCAAAAAACACTCACTGTCTGACCTTTACATTTTCTTATATATTAAGTTTTAAAAAAAATTGTCCAGCAAATTATATTGCTTTTTTGAGAGGAGAAAAATATTTAAACAAAACCAGTTCTCAAAACCACAGTCCTTACTATGTAGAGAATAAGACCAAATACTCAGACTATTTGAGCAAAGTAGACCTTATTCTATTACATTTAAAATGCTAACACACTTCCCAGAATTAAAAATTAAAGAGCCAGAAACAACCATTTTACTATATTATAAAAATTGTTCATATTTAAACTTAAAAAAAAAAAAAAAACCACACAAAAAACAACTTTTATCTCTTGAAAACTGAAATGTCAACTCCATTCTGCAAGGGTTGTAATTTCTTTTGTTTGGCCAAAATTTGTGTCTGCCATAAGGATGCATCATATGCCAAAGAAAGCAGGTTTTTTCTCTCTTTTCAAGTAGCCATCAGCAATCTTCAAACACATATAAAATTAACAAAATATGACTTGGCTACACATTCTTGAGCTTTACTAGACATGTTAAGGAAAGAAAGGATTTGTGATATTTCCCTTCACCATCAGTAGCAGCGTCATTATGGCTATTTTAAAAAGTTGCTGCGCTGCAGTTACTGTGGCACATGGGACTGAAATTTCCATTACAATGGACCAAGCCTGCCTCAGGTCCTGGAGACTGTGGGTATTATTTTTTTAAATGTTAATTTTTATTTTATTTTTACTTTATATGTAGAAATCTGACAGCACTTAAATTTTAATCATTCAGGAGCTTAATTCGGGATTTCTTTCAAAGCTTAAAATTCCCTGTAAAGCCAAATTCCTTGATGTGCAAGAAATGCAGAATCAAACCGTAGGTAGCTGGATCCAGGCTTTGTTTTATCAGCCAAGAAACAAAGTTCTCCTGATTTAAAGTACTGCACATAACATTGATAAGGTAAGGATGTAGCTTCCTAAGCCAGACCCTGATCCTTTAATGAGCTGTGGGTACTCACACACACACACATACACACACCACTGGAGTCACACTGACTCCACTTGCAGGAAACTCCAGTACTGGCCAGGTTTCCCTATTTCCCTTTGACTTCAACAAGAGAGAAAATCATCCTTTACACTGTCAGTTCATAATATTTTAAGACCCCTTAAAAAGCATTTATTCTGCACCCTCTGAATTTATCAGGAACAGGAGATTCTGAGAAGTGGGCTCTTTTCATTTGACTGATATTTATTAATTTAACATTAAGGATAACTAAAAAGCACAGAATGTGAGATTTTCTTTAATTTGTTTTTGTTTTTTAATAGAGACATCAACATCATCATAGCTTCAAAATGGTTCATCAACAGATGATGTATTCGCCTGCAAATTTTATTCTGCTGATTGCCACAACTGGGATATTAAACAATTTCTCTAAACAATAAAGTATTCTGGGATTATTCTTTCTCTAACATTTTTGCAACATTTACCTTTTCTCACTAGGAGTTCTTCTCACTAAAACATTTTCATTCAAATCAATACACTTTAAAAAAGGATTTATTTCAAGAAAACAACATTTAGATGGAAAAATGTATCAATGAAACTCTGTAATGTTGTTTCAAATACCCCCACTTTACCTTAGCAATTCAAAAAGAATTTTATTGCTTTTTTAACAAAACTCTTTCCAGTACAGTATTTTAGTAAATCTACAATAACTGAATTGTGGAGTCATTTTCTGTGGTGTCAATGACACACCTGAAAAATATCATACTAAGATATTTCCTGAAAATATTTACATTAAATATTATACATTTTAAAGCTTGTGCAACCATTCTGCATTCATCATACTGTAAACCAGTCAAAAAATACAAAAATGCTATAGATACGTCAAAATATTAATTTGAAAAATAAACATTACCTTTGTATTTTCCATAAATCTGAGAAAACTGTGATAAAGAAATACTAACAAATAAAATTCTATTATAAAGTCTTCTGTAATTTAATATTTTGACAATCCAACTCTCTACTTTTTTTCTCCTAAAAGGAAATAGTGTTTATTATAGAAAATAAGACTCAGTAGTATTGCAGATAGCAGATATCACAAATTATTTACAAGAAGATCATTTTATAGATCTCCCATTGTTCTGGCAATACAATGTGATGATCCTCACTACTTCATTTCATAAATTTGTCACTTTATGGAAACCCATTTGGCTACAAACAAAGCACCTACCCACTGTGGAGTGCTTAATTTTGACAACTTTCCTAATCTAATATATGGATACATTGGAAAGAAAATTTCCTTCACCTTTAAAATTGCTCATAAAGGCATAGAAATTAAATTCATGCTTAGTTTCGGTTGGTGGAGGAACAAATCGCAGGCTGAGCATATTTGCATGTGGCCAATAGCCAGGATCACCCCTCCGGAGCTCAGGGCTCTCTCCATGCAATTATGCATCAGCCAAGGTGCAGGAGAACTTCTGGCACCAGCATCAACACCAGCCAGGGGACACCGAGACAGGGCGGGGAACAAGCCTGTGGAAGATCCCTCACAGGTCAGCCAGGAACACCTTTGAAATTTCAGCGATAGCTGCTTGGAGGATGGTCCTCTCTAACAGAGCAGAGAGACATGTTTGGTTTCTGAACAATGAGATAAAATTCTTTATAAGTGGAATGGAGCCCTGAACCCAAAGACTTCCCCCCATCCACCCCCATGCCAGACACATCCAGACAGAATCAAATCATGCCTGATAGCCTACAACAGCACCTGAGTTCACCATATTCATCTCACTTTGGGAAGTGAAGGGGATAGCTGTGTTACATATGTAGTAATAATTGGCAAATACTGAGCTTTTGTAATGACCTCTGCAGGACTCATTGTTTTTGCTCACAGCCAGTATGCTTCACCACCCTATTTTCAAGATTACCCCTTCTAGCTCTGAGTCTAGTGATTTTTAGGTATATGTCATTAGCCTGACTGCCTCACAAATCTACTAGCACAGAGGGCTGAGCAGATAAATACCAGAGATTAATTTAGAAGGTCAGTTTGTGGGAGGAGGCAGCCCCACACACTTTTCTCAGTCGCACTGCATTTGCTCCGGGGATGCATGGCTTTTTAGCACATTTATATAATAAAACACTTTTATACCTTTAAGAAGCTCAAAACAAGATGTGTTGGGGGACACTCAGGGATAAGTTCTCACACACTTTATAAATGCAGCCTAGCATGCTGTAGGCAGGTCACACCACATCCCCTTCAAGAACTGCAGTCCTGAGCACCACATGAAACAGCTCATCAGCATTTCCAGTTGAAATCAAGCTCACACCAACAGCAACTGTGCAATGTACCATCATCCCAACGCATGCAGAAATGACACACAGTGACTGCACAGAGACCAAACAGCAAAGCCTCAGGTAGCTGGATTCTGACCCACTCACAGTGATTTTTTTCCCTGACTGATGCTGGAAAATTGCAGGCCAAGTTAGAAGGACAAGAGAAGGCTGGACACCTGCACTGCAGTGTTTAGGCACATGCCCACAGCCCCCAGCAGGGTGCCAGGCTGCAGCAGGGCCTGGGGAGAGCAGGGGGGAGCTGACCCTCTCAGCCTCCCTTCCCCATTCATGAATGAATGAGAAAGGGAGGCCTGATCTGTGCTTCCTACTTCCATCATGCTAGAGGTGTGACGGGCTAGATACTCACATCTGCCATGTCTGAATATGCAAGAAAACACATTGTCTATTTTCTTTTGGCTTTACAGGAAAAAAAAAAAAAAGTGGGGGATAGCTCTGAAATAATATGGCAAAAGAACACCCAGCACAATCATCTACACAGTTCTGGGCACACTTTGCACCTTGTACAAGTAAAACACAGCTTCATTAATCGTTCCCAAGTCATCCAGTTGCTGGGACAGACAACACACAGCTCTCCATAAATGCATATGGTATGAACCAGTGCTTGCCTTTATCTTAGTTAGTGCCTTATTGCACTGTTTTGGCAATCCAAATGGTTGCTCCAAGACTCTTTGGAGCCTTTGTGAAGGGACTGCACTCCTCCACCCCGAGAGGGGAGGCAGCAGCAGTGGCAGCAGCAGCCAGCTGGCCGGCCAGGCGGCTGGACACCTGCCAGGGTGGCTCGCCTCCAGCACTTCAGCCCCTGGAAGCTTTGTAGCAGGAAGTAGCTGACAGACCATCAGGGAGGATGCAGTTTGTCTATTAGGTAACTGAAGCATAATTTAATGAAAGTTAACACTTAAAAAAAAAATCCCAAAAGAAATAAATAAAAGACAATTCTTGCCAAACTTCATGAGAGGACAGTCACATGGTGACTACCACTATGGCTTTTAAGTGAGAATCATAGCGCTGTGATATATGACATATTGGTGACATGGTCACTATATCACATACCAGTTTTGCTCTAGGGCGGCTCCGTGCACCCTAGCATTCCGTTCCCACAGTTAATGTGCTTTGCAATTTTCCCACATCCTATACCAGGTACATGGACATTTTCAAAAACCCCAAACCACTTCTACTTTTAACAGTATATCATCAAATTATTCAGTAGGTCTTCTCCTTTACCTTTATCTTTGAGAGATTTCTAATTCAGGGACTGGACTGCTACCAGCAGTAAAAGCAAGAACAGTATGTTTTAACAGGTTTATCTGGGGAAGGAAGATGGTCTAAAGATTTGGTACTAGAAAAGTTAGAGATACAAAGGAAACCCTTGACTTTCAGCAACTAACCCGTCAAAAGATGTTAAGACTGGAAAGGCACATTATGATCTTTTAACCCAACTTCCAAAATATTGACATAAATTTTCATTTAGGAATTACTACGAAGGCTGCATCACTAAGGGTACCATAACCTACTCTTTAGCAATTCTTCCAGACTTGATGTAGAAATGCCAAGTTGCAGTGCATTTTCTGTAACTGAATGCTCTAAGTGTTGAATAGTTTCACACACGCACATGATTTCTAATGTCAAGCTGTCTGGCTTCAATGTCCAACCAATCCATCTCACAAAACACGCTGTGTTTCTATGCTCTACCTGTTGCTCAGTTTCAGCATTGGCTGTAAACCCTTTATGGCTCTTTACAATGTATCTGGCATAATGGGATCAACACGCTACTACTACTACCACCATCTAATACCACATTAATCTTTCTAACCAGAGCATCCCTTAGGAGCTCACATTCAGGTGTTTATCCACCATGACCCTTAAATTCTTCTTATAGTCACTGTTTTCAATTAAATTTCTCCTTAAAGTAAGTGTGACTTTTATGTGCTTACAGATACCACAGCTGAGAGAAAAAAAAAAAAAAGAAACAACCAATTCCTACCACAAATCTATTACAGGCTAAGTTGTTAGATTGTCACTGAGATCAAACAGCACCTTTCTCCTCAAATGTTAGAGAGATTGGGGCCCTCTCTGCTCATCTCAATACAGGTCTGGTTTATTGTTCAGTTTCACCTTGGTCCAGACTCACATTTTGATGGGCTTAAAAGTGAACATGCATACGTCTAACAAGATGTGAAATTAACCTTTCACATTTTCTTAAGCAACAAAGGAAAAATCCATTTGTTTTTGCTATAAAGGCCTCTCTCATTCTTATTCCTCCCTGAAAATACATGTACATGATTGTGTCCCCTAATATACCATGTAGAAAGTCAGAAAGAGTTTATCTCAGTGTTGCAATGGTCAGACCTTGAGATTATTTTAGGTTTCCCTGTGCTTTGCACTCTTGGAAGTATTTAACAGAGGGCTAGCAAAGGGTAGATTGGAGAGGAGAAAATCTTGAGTCCATCTCTGGACCTATATCCATGTCTGCTGGAAGATTTTGACGGCTTACGTTCAAGAAACAACACCGAGTAGAAAAGCCAAAGAGGAAAGTACACATGAAGTAGGACATCACTGTGCCCACCAGCATACAAGCAACACTGGCTGTGAATAGAGAGAGGACTCCATAAACTGCATTGGTTTGAATTTTGCATAATCTGTCCCCTGAATTGTGGTGGTATTCCCTTATCGCAGACAGTCAAAGAACTACTGTGGCAGACCTTCCCATGCTCACTTCTGGGTGGAAGAAAGCCCCCACATGCTTTGGGTGTTTTTTGTCATTACGAACATCCTACTGCCAGTATCTAAAAGAAGCAAAACCACATGTAATCAAAAATCCAGGGAAAAACCCTATGCACTTGCTGCAAAATTTAATGCAACGAAAATCCATAGGTATTACTATGGTTACTAATCCATAGATAACTAATATTTCCTGCCTTTTCTTACTTTGTGGGTTTTTCTGGTGTGCTTTGTTCAGAAGAAGAGTTCAATAAGAAATTATCCCTCATTTACTGCTACTAAAGATGTAGGCAATTTTTGGTCCCAAGGCTGCTGCCTTAACACAGGCAAAATAGTCAGTGAGGCAGACAGAATCTTTTCCTGAGTAAAGATGGCAGGATTAGGCCCACTTTATTATACAGTTATTTATTACACAATGATAATTAACATGAGGTAGACAAGCTCATTTATTTGGCAATAGCAACCCTGAAACATACTGCTAAAAAGTGCTGAGCATAAATAATACAAAAAAATGCTTACGCAACAATAAGAAAATGTATGATTGTGTATTCTATCACATAGCTTAAAAACTGCAGGTTAAGCAAATTACCACTGGCACTGTTGTATCCGTAATTCTGCCGATCACCTAAATGAATGATCAGGTATGAACCTTTCAATTCTAGCAGCGTTTCTTTCTAAATACCTCACTATTTAGCAGCCTAAAGGGAGCCAACACATCAGTAGTGCCTTCTATGCACTGTCGAGTCCCAGCTTGAGCACACCAAACTCTGAGGCCTTTTGAAATCTTTAAAGACAATCATACATAAGACAGTTTCTATATTGCAGGGCTGGCTAGAGATACTGCAGCACAAAACAATATTTCAAGCTTTCTGATATACATGTGTCACCTCTATGTGACAAATAGCTTGTATTAATTAGGCACTAGACTTGGTGAGATTGCTGTTATTAACTGAGAGAAGATGGGTTGAATTTAATTGTGTGTGACATCAAAGTCAAGTGACTGATATTTCAAGCATCATTTAAAATGTTTGATATTGGAGTCATTGTATTCACATAAAGACTGTCTAAAAATATAAAGGAGAATGATGAGAGAGGAACCGAAATGCATTCATACAATCCATCTTATGAAGTGAATTCGATGTAATTTTGCTTGTATTTTTGACCCAGCGTTGACAATATTTATTTAGTTAGTTTTGTAAAATTATTACTTTGAAGAACAGTTTATTTTTCTCAGTACTAATTTTGGAGACAGCTGGGATGGTTTGTATTGGTTCCAGCATCAATGTTCTCAGAAATGTGGACATAAGGGAGGGGGAACATAAAAGATCAGCTTGCACTGGGATTTGCTTTATAGCCCTTAATGAACACTATTTGGAAAATGTTTACCTAAGAAAAACAGACTGCACATTATTCAGGCAAACTTCCATAACAGCTTGAAAAAAGAAAGGTTAAAAGAAAAGGAAGCTATATTTAAAACTGCATATGAAAGGATGTATTTAAGGAGTAAGAGCCCACTGTTGTACTATGCACTGTACAAATGGTAACTATCTCACATGCATCAGAATGTGAGGAATGCTGTTTTAGGGTCGAATGCTTCTCTCATTTAAGATGCTGGCAAAAATCCCCTTCAGTTTGATGGGGCAGAATCACACTTGTGATGTAGCATGATAATGCATATGGTGTTTTGCTAAAAAGTGGGTCAATAAACAATTGCCCCAGAGGATACTTGTCTATAATGCTTCTGCATTGTACCATTTCCTTTTAGTTCCTCCTTTAAAAATAAATAATATAAACCACTCGCTTATTCCATGCTTGCCATAAAGCACACAAAACAATCCAACTGAAATCAGCTTAATTAAACTGCAATGCATTGCAAGCAAACATGTATCCCCTAGGTATTCCCAAGCAGACAAATCAGAAGTGCACGACAGCCAAAAGTAAATATTAACATTTTCACAAACCAGAAAGACAATCTTCCAATTAGGAGAACCTCCCTACTGCCCCAGTGGTGCCCTAAACCCACACACTATAGGGCAAGGAGGGACAGTCAGGCTCACTAGAAGTGCCTATATACATAACATACACTAGAGGTGCCTTATATACATAAAATTAATATATGTTTATGCATATAAAGTGTGCATGTATACATGGATTTTTATGTACGTAAATATAATTCTATATGTTGTACATGTTATTTTATATCAGAATTAGTCATAATCACAAGCTCAACCAAGACTAGAAAGTATACATGAAGGATATAACCTCACCCACAGTGGGATTCAGTTCTTAGAAGGACTTTGTCATGCCAGGGGAATATTCTAGACTGACCAGACAAACTGTTTAACCATGGGCTTAATTATAAGGACTGATTTTGCTGGGGGAACTGATGTGTATCAAGATAAAAGACATATAAATATCTTAGTAGTTGTATAGGTAGAAATCCCAATAACAGTAAATTCATGGATAAACTAATTTCTATGAGACAGCAATTCTACCTCATTTCCCCTGTTCTTCACAGCAATGGACCAAACTCCTTCCTCTTTGAAATTATCTAAATTCTCTTGTCTTTTGTGAGATTACAAAGGTTCACCTTTCCCTGATTCAGTACAGGATTGTCATTAACCTCAGGCTTTAACTAGCTTTCTGCTAAGAAAAATTTCTATTTTTTTCATTAAAAAACAAGTTATTAGAAAAAAAACTTAGTCTGTCAGGCAAGATTCTACCTTTGGCAGTTGTAGTATCAGTTTTAGCACAACTGATAAAGTAATTTATATAATGAAGCAGATTTTTTCCATGTATGAATAGTTCGCAGAAGCTGTTCTAGATTCCCTGCAAATTCATTTGTTATCAGGAGCTATTTAGGGAATCGTTACAACAACCTCTCTCACTGCTCCGTCCTTCATCTGACAGGCAATCTCTGCTAAAACTTCATTTTTAAAAAAAATCTCTACAGCATATTCCTATTTTTTGATAAAATTTGCAAAATTCTCTTAACTAAGTTGCAGTACTATATTTGTGAATTAAAAATGCACTCTTTATATCTTTTCAAATATGCTTAAAATTCTGTTTCCACAAGCATCCCTGCCAGAAAGCTCATCTGCCTAAAAGAATATTCAGGGGAAGCAAATATTAAAAAGTGTGAATACAATCAAAACAAAAGGTGCAGATAGATATCTGAAGGAGGTTTGTTGATTCCTGTACCCAGCTTGCACTGAAATCTTTACAGTTTGAAATTAAATTTGAAAAATAACCCTATAATTTGCAGTAAAAAATGCTTTCAAACTAAACTTGTGCTTAAATTCTGACACCCCTGAAATCAGTCATTGTTTCCAAATAATGCTTTCCTGTGCTTGGTTATGGGATAAAAATGAGAAGAGTGAGAATTGTTAAAGGAAAGAGATCAACCACTATAACCCTGTGCCCCTATACATACATGTATTTAAATGCAGTTCAGAGATGTTATTTGGTTTTGTAATTGAGAATTCTCATAATATCTGCAAAAAGAAGCAGGTATTAATCGAATAATAGTCTTCATTTTTCCTCAGAAAAATGGTGAAAACCTTAAGGCAAGGTTTTGAAAGGGATGGTGCTACTTCCTTTGAAGTATAAGAACTGTTTATGTATCAAATTTGACTGTGGCAAAAAAGTTTCCTTTATAGAACATAAGCCAAATTTATTTGGTCTTTAAACTTTTCTAGTATGTTATTGTCTGGAATATGACCTTTTTGGTACTGTTTTTCAAACATTATTCCAATGGCTGAAATACCAGTTACTCTGCTTTGGATGGTTTCCAGTCAGCTCATCTACCTGTGTTGTGAGAGCCTGAGCTTGCTACACTACTGCTACACAACAGTGCCCCAGGCATTCTTTCTCTCCTCGCAAATACACATGACTTTCAATTTTTGCAACCATTTGTTGTCCACTGGCAGATTTATTGACCAGGAAAGTTCATGCCTCCTCTGTGCTGCCCAAATAAGCTTTGGGTTTTTTTATTTTGCTTTTAGCTGGACTTCTACCTGACCTCCAATGTTGCAGGAATCATTTTACACCAGCAATTAAATGTTGGAGTAGTTATTTGTAGCTTGCAATTGTCCCCATTTAGAAGACTAACTGCCCAATTGCAAAGCTTCTAAATGGCTGCAATTGCAAGTTCAAACAGTTGGGCCCATGTGTAATTATGGTCACAAAATTGGGCTCACTTATGTTGGAGGTTGCTGCAGAACACATAGGCCACCACTTAAAATAATGGTTCCTTGCCCAGGTGCTACTCCATGTTGGTTCATTACAGCACTAAGAATAAAAGGAAAAGACTCTTGGTGGGAATACAGAAGACATAAATACATTAACACAATTTGAGACTATAAGGTGATCAACATGGCACCTAGGACAAATGATCACAACCGTCTCATGCCTAATCACCCATTTCAGACACAGTTTTATGAACAAGCTTTGTTCTCTTTCATAGGTTTTCTCTTATTGAGGCAGACAGTGGCAGTGGTCAGAGGACCCAATTCCAGGTACCACAGACACAGCCTGTGGGGATGCTACTGATCATTTTAAACCGTCTGCTGAACCTACAGCTTTTTTCCCTCTCTCCACTTGAAAGAAGTTGATCGGGGAAACACCAGCTGGAGTTTTCTTCTCCTCTCATGTAGTCAGATGGTGGGTATAGTGTTACTGCTGTCAGAAAAATAGTGTCTAACTCATCCTAATCATAATCAAGAGACATTTCCCGGTGTTTTCTCCCCACTGCAAAAGTATTTTCAGTGGTTGAAGGACATATTTCCACAGGTAAAGGCTCCTTTTTGGTGCCAGTATGATGTCCTGCACATATTTGGTGTTCTCCCCAACAATGAGAGTGCAGTCCTATGGACCCAGGCACACACAAAAGCATCCTGTTTACCAGCTCTTCATTACCACTGCTTAACACCACAACACAACTAAGAAACAGCTCTGCTGCATCCACACGAATTCCTTCATCACAGTCTACTCAAACCGGTGTGCCTAATCAGCCGCCGAGCATGTCAAGCCACTGCTGTTCAGCTCATCTGCTGATGACATGAGACACATCTGGGCAATGGAACAAAGGGAATATTCTAAAATGATTATGCTAAGAGGAGAATTAATATTCATCCCCAAAAGGTGCAACTGCCAGCCCAGAACAGTAAATACAATCGACTATCCTGCAGTACTAAAGTCTCGGGGACTGGATTCTCCCAAATCCATTGAAATCAAATTTCATTTAGTGAGGATGTGGCCATTGAGACAGATATTCAGGTAAAACAGAAATATATTTGAATATAATTGCATTTTTTTCAGTATCACATGCACTGCAGAGTGGATACATTTTGTGGGGATTCAACAAATGATATTTTAATGTACATACATAATTTATTGAGCAAGCAGTAGACTTGGCTGAATGAATGTCAGCCATTGAAGATCCAACATGGTGTATTTTCACGCTTATTACTTAGTACAATAGCAAAGAAGGAAGCATTTAACATATTTATGAACTTGAAATCTCTCTCAAGTTCCACAGTGCAGGACTATCACAAATGTTATCACATTCCTCTTCTATATTCACAATAATGAGTAAGTTAAGTGCTTGCTATGTATTTTTCAATCTAAAAATGGTTGAAATTGTTACAGATTACCACCTTACTATTCTTTTACTATTCTTTCAGTACCGTGAAATACAGCTAGACAACATAATCTATTTTTATATCTTGCCCATAATTCATGTTTAGCTCACACACAGTGGATAAGATTAAATGTCTTTCATACTCAGATATTCTAATTTCTGCATATCCTGCTCAAAAGTATAATGATTAGATTTTTAAAAGTGTAGTGGTTTCAGCTCCAAAAAGGACAGTCTTAGCAATATGTTTATCATAGAAAAAAATTATTAGCCATCTATTTAAAAATAATAATTTAAATAATTTTAAAAATAATAATTTAAAAATATTTTTAATGTATCTTCAGTCTAAACTTTACATTGCAGATGTGCTTGATGACTACAAGGTAATGGGAGTTCAGACTCCATGATGCTGTCCCTGGCCCTGCCATTCTGATGACATATTTCACTGGATGTATTAATTAGCTTGAAAAGTTTCCCATTAATCCAGTTGCTCCCCATAAGCAAGTCCATGATTTTAGACAGCAAGAGCAGAATTCATTTCATATCAGCTTAATTGCCTCCAATTACCTACAGCCACCTAGAATTACCTGGTGACCAGAATTACATGTGCTTATTTCTTTCTATAAGCCTTAAACACAGCTAAGACGTAACGATTTAAGTTCAGAGTTAGACATCTCTGTGACCGCTCTGTAAAGTTAGATTTCAGAGATGAATCACATTCCTACTTCCAGTGCTGAGAGGCGTTTGCCTCCCATTGATTTCAGGAGGAGTTGCATGTACTTAATGTCCAGACTGTAGTAGCCACATTTTCAGGCCAGCTCTGCACTCAGTACCTCCCATTGCTCTCATTAGGCACCTGGAATCTGACCCGTATCATGGAGCAATCACTGCTGCTGTGGTTCACGATGGAACCACATCTACCCTGCTGAGATAAAGCACCTATTTGGATCTCTTTGGCTCTGAAGATTCACCGGAAAGGAGAGCCCAAGTGTTTCTGGAGAACAAGGAAGAAGAAAATTACTCTTTCAACAGGCTATCATTACTTAAGAAGGATAACATAATTTTTTTTTTTCTTTGACAACTGATTTGTGCAAGGTAAAGGCAGCACAGCCCATAGCAGCTTAATATGTCCTAAGTCCTCACAGGACTGTTCGAGGCAGAAGAGAAGCACAGGAGAAGCTATGCCAGAGGACACCTGGGGAAATGGTGTTCCCTTCATCCTCTGGGCTGCTGTGTGGAAAGCCCTTAGAAAATTTTCAATCTGATTTGCTTTCTGTTTTCTTGATTGTTCAGTGAAAATAAAAGTATGGCAAAGAGAAAAAAAGCCTCTAAAGGACCATTTCCTGGGCTAGCGAAACCATCCACTAGCTTATATAGCCCTTAGTCATCCTCTTCCCTGAATTCATGCTCACAGGACACCATTGCTTACAGTTTTTCTAGTCTGTATAGGTTCTTATACTGCCCTTGTCACCATGGTATGAGTGCCTTCAAGTAGTGCATTATGTAATGTGACTAACATCTGTGACAACCAAAACAGGAGGGAAAAACAGTTAGGGCCCCAGCAGCTTTCCCCCTACCCAGCAGTTCACTTTCCAACACCAATAACTTTCTCTCTGTGAATACACAGCTAGATTGTTGTGGTCACATTTGTAGCAGATCAGCAACGTTTCATTCTCTCTGATGGTGAATTTCTTACTTTAGTAAGGCAGTGCGGGGCTCATTCTCCTTTATTTTATTTGCTGAAATGCCAAAGGCTTCAATTATATTTATTTTAAGAATATCAGCCATGACCACCAAAACATGGTAGGCAAGGTAGCCTGGACTGTACGCATGAGCCATGGGCTTCAGAAAAGGTCAGTGCAAGACACAATATTTAGCACTGCCTGCAGTGTAAGGGGAAATTTTTTGGTACCAGACTCGGCCTCACAAGCCTTGGGGTGGAGGTTAAAGGGGCACTGTGTTCCCCAGCAGTGACAACTGAATATCTCATTGCAGGAGAACTCGCATATGGGAACAATATGCCTGCAAATCTTTTAAACGTATGCAATTGCTTTGCCAGAGCAATTGATATGTTGTGGAAGAAACATTGCAGGGCAGGTGGTTGCTGTGAGATGACCCCACACTTGGGACCAAGAGTGAGACATGAGGTCAAAGGTCAAGTGTGACTTTGTTAGAACCACAAAATACAGTCACCTCACCACTGCTGCCCACCCTGCAGCACACACGGCTGCTGGATGCCACACAGGTTGCAGAACCACTTTTTAGTGGCACAAGACAAAGCAATTACATTTATTAATTAGTTTTCTGATTGCATGAGTTGTCATAAAGTCTATGTACAAATACAAAACAATATTTTTTCTTTAGTATCTTAGGCATGCTGGTTCTCCAGGACAATGAGAAGGGTATAATGAAAACAAGTAGAAAATAATTTTAAATAAATTATTACAAAATTAAAAATTATTTGGCTCATTCTAGGCAGGTATCACCCCAGAGATTATTCACCAACCACTTCACAGTTCTCCTTTACTCTAAGAAACCCTAATAAAAAGTCGAGAATGTAGGGGCAAAGGGAGAGAGCAGAGGATGGTTTGCTTGGGTTCTGTGGGTTCCCTCCCAGGTACCAGACACCACACATTAGAAACCACCCAGATACTAATTGACTTAAAATAAAACATACTTTAGAGAATGCTGTAGAGAAAACTGAAAAGGTTTTACTGATTTAAAAATTCCTTTCCTTTCTAGTATCTTTTTTCTGCTGTCATTCCAAAGGATCCCAGAATGTTTCACAAATTTTATATACACATTCCAGGAAGGATTGTGAAAGCTGATTAAGAGCATATGCAGTGGCAACACAATACCACAATTAGGATGGGAAATGGAGAACACTAGACTTGATCTTGCTTCAAGCAGAATGGCCAATAGCAGTGAACACAGCACAGAAAGAGGGACAGAGCACAGATGTTCAGACCAGAAGACAAGCCAAGAAAGGCTTAAAAGATCACTGGCTACAAGACATTTCATAGAAAGCACACTGTCTTATTGCTCTGTGAGCTTTATCACATAAGACAATGCAGACTCTAATTTAAACAGTCAGAGGGAAAGATCCTTAAGCTGGATGCCAGTTGGCTACAACAACAAATATGTATCACTGTTCTGACAACATTCACTGTGGTACACTGCACTGTGAAGTAATTATCCTAGAGACTCCAGCACCCCAGCATAAGTAGCAACTCAAAAAATCCATCAGTATACTTCTAGGGTGATGAAGTCAGAAGGGGAGGGTAGGAAAACCATAACAGCCTGGCCAAAGGACATGAGGGCAAATAGTGTCCTTCCTGCAGAGTTTGTCCTGCCATGGCTGTGCTCCAAGGGCACTGCTGCAGCACCTGACAATGTCTGCAGAGCTCTACACACCACTGCTGCAATGCCAATGAGAACCAATCTGTGAGCACCAACCTAAATTGCCTTGTTGGAGCTGATGAGGATGTGCATGCATATATAGGGTCAAAATATTTGTATTGATGTAGGGACGTATTTGCAAACTATCAATTTTTTCACTTCTAAAATGAGAACGATATTTACCTTTACAGGGCCTGATGCAGTTCAGGGAAGACCTTCTGATCTGAGCCATGCTATGTCTGCTCCCAGCTGCTCCATGGTTAGTGTGTGCAAAGGTAATGCAGGCTACTGGACCCCAGCCTACAAGGCAGGAGCAAGGAAAGAAATCAATCTGATTGCTATCACTTTTACTTCCAGTGTAACACAAAAAGAGAAGGGAAGAGTTGGAGTCACATATGCAGATTATTTCTTTAATTGTTATCTCCATTACAGAGATAATGTAGGATGGGATGAATCTTTCATTACATAGGATAAAGTAATTGCGCAGGAATGTACCTATGGCACGAAGCTGAGAGAAGTCACTGACCATATGACTCATATTTTAATGGGTGTGATGCAAAGGTCAGGAGGAGCAGATGAAAATCTCCCATGACTTTTATGACTGATACAATAAGGTAAACTCAGGATAATCAACTGGTTAGAGCAATGGGCATGAACCTAGGAAAACTGGTCCACTTCTCTGCAGCAATATGCTCAATCTCATCTTTAATCCACTGCACAGTAATACTCATGATAATGAGATTTTCATTTGCTCAGTGAGCACTCTGATGTTGCTGTTCTCACACCAGTGTTTTAATGGAATATTAATAAAACACCAATGTTTTATTGAAACTTAGTTTTGTAGCACTTCTTACTGCAGTGCAGTCCAGGAGGTTATAGTGTCACTCTTAAAATTTGGTGTATGCATCTCTACAGTGAACATCTAGGGAATACTGCCAGATCCAAATATATAGGTCAATCAACTGCTTGATGGTTTTGCTTGATGGTTGTTCCAGAAATGGAACTTTCTTTGGATGGTTCAAAGGCAGCAGGACCTATCACTTCACACTCCTGCTACCTAATACCTACCTCTATTATAAACAATGGTCCAGTGAATAAACCTGACCCTAATCCCATGAAAATTTAATCCAAGTACATACTTTGGTCATGGCACTATCTGAAAGAGGTCTCCAGCTGGTTTCTACATCCATCTATCAATATTAACAATGGCATGTACTGTCCAAAGGCTGTTCAGACAAACAGGTGGGAGTTGCAGGCCATAATTACATTTCATAATTATGTACTTGATTAAAAAATGCTTTTTATTACTTTCATTCTATTTCTTTGCCCTGTGCATTGTGCCATGATATTCATCTTTAAGTGCAGATGACTTGATAGAAGCTGGACTGTAAATGTGGATGCAAATACAATTTTGTGCTGTATTGTGTCAATCTCCTGCTTTAGCAAGAGAAATTAGTCCTTCTGTAAGTCAGTCACTATAATGTCTTGTGTAGAAGCTGTGATGCATGGCAGTTATCAAGACTGGCATATCAGCCTACACGTGCCAGATGATGGTGTACTTCTCCCAGCTATGCTTCTCTTCTAGGGTTTCTGAGTTAAGAAAGCAGACAGGATAAGCATTGAGCACAGTCAGAATACCTTTGAAGGCATGAAGGACAAGCCCTAGAATTTATTTTATATGCTTCAAATGCCATTTTAAACTGGTTTCTTTCCCTATTCAGTGTCTCTGTAACACATACACAATTCTCCTCTCCAGACCCTTACACCTTTTTGGTTAGCTCAGAGAGCAATGCTGATCTTTCCCACCTGGACTGCAGCTATCATGCAGTGCCTGTCATTCTCATACAGATCAAAAAGGATTTTGCAGGCTGTTGCCCTTGATCCGTGCCTTATATGTCAGTGTTAAATGCTTCAACTGAGAGATGCCTGCTTAAAATACATCTTTGCCATCAATCCAAAAGGTCCTTAGGCATGTGGAGCACTGCTTAGTAATGCCTCTGAGAGGAAGTCCTGGCCACCATGTCATTAGCAAGGCTTCCTGTAGCACCTGGCGTTTTTGCTGGAGATCATCCATCCAAACAGTGACCTAATGCAACCCTGTATAACTTTTGAGCCCATGAGATAGCAGTGTATGTGCAAATGTTAGAGTTTCCTTTTCAGAGGGAATTCAGCATGGTTAACAAATTCTGCACTCCAGATACTCTCCATCCTACAGCTAGTGACTGCTAGCACTCTTATAAAGCTGTCTTAATTACTAGTGACCCTGTGCTCTTCAAATGCATCAGCAGTACAAGGAATGATCCAGGATGACAGGGTCACAAGCAATGGGAAAAAGTGTCTGATCCATGTCCCACTTACATACATCTCTAGCTCACAGACTATCTGCCCAGGATTAAAAAAAAAAAAAAATCTTGATGTCAAAAAGTCTGTTTTGGTAGAATTTAAGAGGACTTGGGTTCCAGTTCTCTTTTATTAGTGTTGATAGGACCAGATCAGTATAAGACATAAGCACTAGAACAGAACCCATAAAATAAATTATTTGTGGATGTGAAAGTTGACAGAACTGAGTCTTCTTCTTTACAATTCTCCTCAGTCTTCAAGTTAACTAATGCTTCTGATTTAACTTTTTCCATTTTATGTGAATTGTAAAAGGGCTTCTGATTTTACGTCAAAAGATAATACAGACAGCTGAGAAGAATTGTGAGTTGACACAATAAGAATCCAATGCCTAAATTTGTTGTTGCCAAAAATCTCCCTGGGGAAGTCAATGAGTTCTAGAAAATTCTTCCCATCACTGAGAATTTGTCCACAATGGTACTCCTTTTGGGAGAGTCAAGAGCACAACTGCCTAGAAAAATGTTTCTCTCCTTACTCCCTCCACCACCAGCACTGTCCTAATCAGAAAGCACAAGTAGGAGTTAATACATGCTACTTTTATTGTAATAAATCATTTAAAAATGAGAAATTATAAGGTAGCCTCGAGTGCACGCTTAGGTGCTTTGATGAATATAAGCTTTCATACAACATGTAAAATAATCACAGTACTTCACTCCAAAACCAAGATGCTTATAAAAAAGACATCTATCATGTTGCTCCGAGAGCTTATCTCACTTTGTCCTCTGTCCTTACAACAGAGTGCTAATATTATGTTATGGCAAAATACTCTTTTTAAATGAATTATCGAAAAATAATGATTCTTTCTTACTCATAGCCCCTCACTTGTAACTGGGTGTTATTTTGTCTCTGATAACTGTCTCTCCTCAGTATTTGCCCATACTGCTCCTAGGTCAGCCAGACCTGTATATTAAAAATACAGACAGATAAAATATAAGTGTTCATAAAGGAAACAACCTGTTTTGTTAGTAGACCAACTTGTTGTCTTTTATGTAAGTGATCCTCTAGACAATGGAAATATGCAAAGGCCAGATCAATCAAAGCACTAGAGAAGAGTTTCTGATGGTAATATTAAATTAGTAACACTTTTTTTCTTCCAATTTAAAATGGAAACAGTGCATGACCAACACATTCTTTTCTCCTTGGGAAAGTCTGAAGACATACCAATGGAAGAGACATGGTGGTCAGAGTCTGAGACATCAAAGGATGCTCATCAGAGCCCTGCCACCTTTGCCACAGTCCCAAAGCACCCACAAACAAGACAAGGAAAAAATAACAACAGAATTGGGCAAACTTTGTCTGTGTTCATCTACAGAACATCAATTCCCATCAGTCTCATGCAACACTATCAAAACAATGAAAATTAGAGGCCGGCTGGGACAATGTCTGCTAGAAAAGCTTTCAGTTTGCAGCACAGGCAACTCCAAAATTTGTTAAACAGACTCACCTACCTACCTGTCATTCACTTAAATCTACTTTGCAAAATACCACAGGCACGGGAACTTCACAAACATTGCATTCTAAAAACCAGTCCAGAAATCTTTTCTACAACAGCTAAGTTTTCTGCACCTCAAATCAGCCGTGGGAGAAGTTTCACAACAACTTTCACACACACATCTCACCCATCACCATGGGAGGCCAACAGCAGAATTACTGAGTAGCACCTAGAACTGAACACCCAGTAGAGTGTGGGAATGAGATAAAAGGGACTCCATCCAGAGCACCTCTCTGCTCTGTCCCCTGCCACTGAGCCATCCAGCCGGCTTCCTGCATCACCAGCAGCCATATCCCTTCTGCCTTCTCTCCCACCCCTTGCTCAGCTAAATATTCTTACTCCCAAAGCAGGAGCAAGAACAGACAGTAGAGACCCGCAGCCTGCCCCCCTCTCCGGCGCCTCCAATGGGCGCCCGGTCCGCTCCCGCAGCGGCTCCCGCACGCCCGTCCCAGCCCCAGCGCTCAGCTCCAGCGCGGTGCCAGCGCCACCCCCGGGGCCGCCCGCGCTCGCACAGAGGGGGAAGGTGGATTTATTCTGTCTGCTCTAGGTTCAATAATCTTAAAGGTTCCGGTCATTCCGAAACCGCATCCGTCACGCAAAAGTACCTACGCGCGGCAGAGGGATCCTTATGGGGAAAGGAGATGCGTCACTGACAAATGTTTAGCATTAGTGTGTGGATCAAAAAATGCAGTTTGGGTTCTTCTGCTTCACTCCCAACCCCCACCCCCCCCAAATCTGGTTTGACTTTCCAGTTCCCTGTCCCCTTGTCTAGCTTCTCACCCATTAAAAAGAAGAAAATCATTACTTTTTTAGCTCTGCTTTCTCCAGACAGATTTGGCTCCCTCCAAAGCCTCTGTGATTAAACACACAGTAAATAGTAGTCAGACCAAAATTCTCTAAGCTTGTGACTTTTTTTGATGCCAATAAATCCCACTGCACCTTCTCTTCAGCTGCCCTCAATTTCCTTGACTCTCTTAAGGCTGTCATGTGCATCTGGACCTGGCTCCCACTTCCACTGCAATATTTTCATTCTCTTTCAGAGTCCTCTCTGAAAAGCTGCAGACCATGAAATCTACATGTTTTCTGAAATCTTTAGAGCAATTTAAAAATTTAATCACTTTTCCCCCCTTTAAAAATTCCCAACCTGAAAAAAAATCATCTTTAAAATGTCAAAAATACTGATGTTTAAGTTTTAATTTCTTTTCTAAGGGAAAATCTGAAAAAAAAAGAATATTCTGATGCATTTTTAATTATGCATGGAAAAAATCATTTTGCTTGAGCCATGTAGACCAACCTGCCCCCCCAAATGCTGAATCCTGTCATTACTAGTCTGCAATGTAAAAATAAAAAACAAACTGATATGGAAACAGCAAATCTCCAGCCTGTGTAAGGTAATTTGGGTTTTTAGTATCTTTTTGTTCCAGCAAAAGATCTCTTCCATAATGTGTCCGGTACATCTGTGTTTTCTCTCATTCAAGCCAGAAGCACCATGGGGCAGACACAGTCTTGATATATTTTTCTAAGCAAGTAAGTATTTAATTTTCTTTTCTGTGGTGCAGAATACAAAGTAGTGTGACATGGCAGATTCTGGTGATTTATCACAGAGGAATTTAGAGGTAGCAGATAATGAAATTTTATTAAATGGAGACAACCGGGGAGAGTATAAGTGTGTGGTTAGAAGCCACTCTTTTTTCTTGCTTACCAGATCATCACTCTATACAGCCGTTGGGAGAATGAAAGCTGTTGAAATAAACAAAGTGCTGCTGTCAAAAGCAGAATAGTCTAAAGTGCAGAAATTAGAAGAGTAAATGGAACTGGAATTACCATGGGGAAAGGAAGGAGACAAAATGTGTATCTAGCAGAATTCGGGCTCTAGCGAGGCATGTGTTTTGCAGCAGCTATGCCAGGGAGACGGATTGCTGCCCACTGCTCTTTGCTGCCCCTACTGATCTGCTGGCGGAGCAGGTTATGTGAGCACTCCACGATTTATTTCTGTTCCAAGGAGGCCAGGTTAGTTTAGATAAACAGTAAGTTTTTGCTAATCTAGTGCGTTTTGAAAAAATAGGTTAGAGGAAGCTTGTATGAGCAGCACTACTAGGAGAATCTAAGGGGTTTGGGATTCCTGATAACCACCCAGAGACAGGCTGCAGTTACTAATACATTCCACCAGCAAAGCTGAAGCTGGAAGAGCACATCTGTTCACCTCCTGAAGAGGACTAGATTTCTGGCCTGCTAATCCCATTTTCCACTACATATTCAGTCAAAATAGCCCCTCAATGGCCGGAGATCCCTCTGTGCTTGGTTGCTTCAATAGTATTAATTTGTCAAAAGTAGCTGAAGAGAAAACTGAATGCTAGTGTTTGGAGCCTGATCAAAATTGGGTGTTTAAGCAGCATAGCAATACATAGCCCCACTGTATCTCATCCTTTGCTGCTCTTAATACTCAGAGTTCTTAAATCAGGCAGCTCCATGCAGCTTTAATTTAGTCAAGGGCCAGGCAGCTATGAATTAAGGAGCCATAGGGCTAGAGCTTCCAGCAATCTGTTCTCCTGCAAATGTCCAATTAGAAGAGATAACACATTCGGAGATAAATTCCTGGCAAGAGCTGAGGGTGAGATTTTGCTTGTATCAACAATGTGGCCAATGCTTTGAGAATGAAATATGAAAATAATGTAAGACAAAGATCTGAAATGTTTAAACAAGAGATCAGTTAAAGGCCTCTCAGAGGTGGTAAAGGTAAATTATTAAAGAATTTGTAATTACATTCATGCCTAATTATTAATAAACAAGGATGGCTAACAGATGCTGCAACAGATTTACATTTCCTAAGGAAACAAGAAGAATTATAGAAGAAAATCAGGATCAGCAAAATGATTAGATCAGGAAGCTGGAATACCTGTACATGACAAAAAAGATTCTGTCAAAACTATTCAGGAGGAAGCAGTAAAAAAAAAAGAAAAAAAAAAGGCTAAAAACCAGAAATTCCTTTTCAAACTTTACAGGCACTAATAGATTGAAAAAAGCTGACAAAACACCTACAGTGAGAACTGAAATAACAGAAGTTTCAACAAGTTGAAGATCCGGATCAGATTCAGACCAAAATGTCTAATTCTTATTAATGCCATTCAGTTGACTACACCGGTATAAAACATGTTGAACATGAAAACAAATTGATATCTTGTTGTCTTAAACCTATGAGTAATCCATATCATTACAGTAGAAAGTTTATCAGAGAAATATGAAATGTATCCCTTAGGAAAAGTTAATGCCAAAGCACAGAATAGAAATCATGGCAAGTCAACTGGACAGAAAGCTTGGAAGGTAACAGTGGGTCAACAGGAAGAATTTTAGCCCCAATTCGTTTAAGAACTGTGGAGACACCAGTACAATATTCAAAATTCAATGTATGATTAACAAACTGTGTGACAGAGAGAAACTACTGAAGAGATAAAGAACTGGCTTTGATTTTTAAGACAAGAAACATTTGAAAATGGAGGGAGGACTCATGAAAATCTATTTTGGAAGAGTACTTCTTGTTTATTTATGACCTGGGAAAGAAATCACTGAAGAAATTACTGAAGTTTTCACAGAAACAACTAACAAGTTTGACATAAAAAGGGAAGAAGTGAAATACAACTAAATCTTCTACAACTTTTCTTTAAGTACAGGATTTTTTTCCAATTAAGAAAAACATGCAAATACTTTTAAGGGCAGCCAGGGCAGCCTGGCAAAAATGGAACATTGGGGTTACCATCTAGCATTCAGGAAATCATACTCAGCATCTGTACCTGCCTTTACTTAAAAACATATCTATTACAAGGTTACATGAAGCTCATTTGGCATTGCAATTTCATCAGCAAGAGAACTGAAGTCACTTTCTTGTTCAGCAGCTTGGCAGCACACACTGGCCAGGGCAGAAATTGAGTACAATATAATGACTTTTCACAAGACCACTGTCACACCATTTTTAAAGCATATCTCAGAAGACTTTGAAGACAATTTCTATTCTGTTTTCATTAGATTGAAACCCCAGAATTTACCAGATGCTGTTTTCTAGTCAAAGTTTCACAAAATTTCCTACTAGGGTATGTTCTCCTTTTAAGTAAAGAAAAAATTGTAATAGGCATATGGTCAGTGAAGTGCAGTATTTTGACTCCTTATGTATTAAATATTTGTTGAAAAGATTTCCCTCCCAGTATAGAAACAAGTGTCCGTATATTTAACATTGGTGAAAATTGTTGCTCTCAGTAGGAACAGACCATATTAAGACATAGAATACTTTCCATTCCCTAGAATCCATTCAGATTACTTCTTTTGCCATTGCATGTCATTTACTTATGTCCTAATCAAAAGATAAAAATCATCCCATCTCCCATTTGCAAATCTCAGTCCCACTTCTTCATTTACACCCAAAAATATCCTGCCCTCAGTTTTTTCCCCATCCCTTTGGCAATCACCATGATTACATGCATGGAAAAACATTATTAGGAAACTCTAAAGGATTTTAATTGTTTGCAGTGCAAGTGTTTCTCCCTGGTGAAAAAAAAGCTCTAATAATATTGTCTCATTGCTCATTCTTTACTCTTCTTCCTGTTGTCTCTATTACTTTCTCTCCTTCTGTTCATTCTTCTTTCCAACCTGCTTCCCCAAATATACTGCCATGCCATTCTCTCTACGCTTCCTTGCCCTGCAGGGAAGCTCATTGCTTTCCCCTTTCTATCTCTTGATGATGTCACTTGTCCTCTGACAGAATCTGCAGTAAAATCCGTCTCCTCCTCCTTGCTTCCTACAAACCATATGCAAAAGCAGTAGCAGAAATCAGAAGACAGCAAATGACCCCTGCAGTGATCAGGTCTCTGCACATGGTAGGCAAGCACTCTGATGAAAGAACAGAGGCTGAAAACCCTTTTGGATTGAGAGATCCTGTTTCTAGCAATAAAGCAGAAACTTCAGTAGACTGAAACATCGGTTGTTGTATCAACAGCCTGGCTGTGCCTTGAGGCTTTGTACCAAACTGAGATCTCATAACTATTTGGGTGCTCCACAAACAGAGTAAAACTAGTTCTCTCTCCAGATACCCTACAATCTAAACAGATCAAATATGCAAAGAGTGGGAAAAAGGAATATTGAAAGGTCAAAAGATTTGCCTGAGGAAACAGAGTAGATCTTGCTTGTGCTTACTTATTGATGGCTTGTGTGTTTATTTCCATTACTTATGCCATAGCCAAGTAGTAATGGGGGGAAAAAAATCCTTTTTGTATTCTTTCAGGCAATTGTCTGTAACATCTTTGCATCTAAATATGCAAAATATATTTTGCATATTTAATTTGGTAATATTGATAATCTCATAGTTACATTAGAAAAATCCATTCTATTTTGACCCTGGCAGATACCACACTGTCTAAATCACTCTGTTTGTCTCAATGTTAACAAACTCACAGCAACAAGCAAACTTGTGAGGGTTTTTATGTTTTTTTCTTTCAAGGAAATCACCTAAACAAATTTTGTAGTTTTGGTGTGGATTCTCAGTTCTCACACACTTTGGAAAGTACTGTCTCTCCCTGCATGTCTGATCCAGGTGTAGATTAACACAGGTGAAAAAAAAAAGTGTGGGTATTCTATTACAGAAAGCCTCCCAGGTAATGCAAGCATCAGAGAAACTCTTCTCAGGAGCAGAGAATATCTTCACAAGGTTTGTAATATAAGAACATTTTAATGAATTGAAATACAAATGAGGAGGGAAAAAAATGCCTCTAGAACATCTTAGGGAATTTCATTACAAAATAAAACAGATATTTATAAATGCCTGGTAATAGCAAAGAAACATGTTTGATAACTAGTTACCAATACAGTTGTAAATTAGTGATGTCAGCAACTATGAAAATGCCTTTTTTTCCCACTACACTTTTAAACTCTAAAAAACTACTATGGGCTTCTTTAGGATTGTGGTTTTGTGTGCCATTTTAAACAATAGACAATCTCAGTAAATAAAGATGTCATTTAGCCTAAAGATGGGCCTGCTTTGTTTTCAGAGTATGAGCTGGAACGCTTGAAACGAATTGACTGGTCTCTGCTTAGCTATAAACTTTTGAGAAATATTGACATTTCTATTGTTCTAAAAACAGAGGATGTTTTGGGGGAAATCATAACTCAAAAACAAGTTGTCTGTCAAGAACAGACAGCTTTCCACACATTTCTTTTGTTATGAGAAAAAGCTGATGAAACTTGGGTGCCGACAGCAAACACGTTCAAATTGCTGAAGAAATCTAACGTGTAATTTGTGTGTTTGTAAGTGCCAGAATATTACACCAGCACTTTTTTTCCAAAAAACACATATTCATCTCCTAGGCATAAAGAAATATTCTGAAAGTCAGCTGCTATGTAATCATAACACTGAGACATAGATTTCCAAAGGAAGTGGCAGGTACTCAGATACTTAGAGAAGCTCACCAAAATGCCAAAATATTCAGTTCAGTACACAGGCTGAAAATACGAGTCTTGTCTGCTTGGACAATTTTGTAAGCCCCACCAAGCATCTTTCTGTAGTTGTGACAAAGTATCTCCAGCCGTCCAACCTGACTGGAGTAAATCTGCTTTTGTAACCATGCAAAGTGCCTGACATTTGCACCTGACCATAACTATTCCAGCTACTCAGCTTCCCTTGGCTTCTATATTTCAGATAAAATAAAACATACAAATTCCATGAAAGCCCATTCTGCCACCACCTTTTGACAGAATTGGTACAGAATCTGTTTCTTACCCATTATCTTTTGAGACACACATATTAAGCACACATAAGCATAAATTTCTCAAGAACTTGAAACAAATATAACCAATATTGACTAGATTATTGTGCTTAATTAAATTAATCTTTACTGATAAAATAGGGGGGAATGTATGCATGGTTAATATTGCAAGTGTTAAGAAAAAAATTTTTTTTCCTCTGACTAGCTGTAAGATACCAGGGAAAATTTATCTTGTGTATTATCTAATAGGCCTTCCAGAACTAAAGACCACAGGAGGTAAGGCTAACAAAATTAATATGCAAAGAAGTTCAACACTAGGGACCCATAATTTTCTTGCAAATGGTTTCACTTTAAGGATGAAACAACACAAGACAATACCAATTTCTTTCTTTTTTTTGCAAATAGATGATGCTTTAAAAAAATTAACACATGACAGCAGGTGGGAAGAAGGTAGAGAAGTGGATATTCAAAGTAGAGAGTGACTACATATTTAATTTGCTTAACATTTTACTGACTGATTTGAATTCACCAATATGTTAAAACAATGTCGGGAGATGTATTTAATTAAAACAAGATTGGTTGTCGTTCAGACATGAAATAAACATTTAGCATACCTAGTGAATTATTAAAGAGAAAGAAATAACCTGACCTTCAGAAAGCAGAATCGTAAATAACAAGGACTGAAGAAATTCCACTTGGCCATGTTTGAAAATTATGTTCATTATTTCTTGAATTAAATAATAACTGTAATAGTAATTGTTACCAAATGCATTATTAATTAGAGATTTTTAATGGAAAATGAGTGCTTTTATTGCACGAATAGATTTATACCACATTTTTATGTGCAAGGCTGTTATGAAACATGATAAGAGAAAGTTAACCCATTCTCACTTTCTTGTATTGAATTAACATGGGCATTTAAGGTTCTCTTCTTTATATCTGTTTTGTAAGATGACAGTAAGAAAATCAAGGATTGTTTCTTGTAGTAAGGAGCTCATTGTGATTTGATTTCAAAAATATATGCCTGCACTGCAGGAAATGTTTCAATATAATAGTACTCCCATCAATTCAAAATAGGTGAGTGTCAGACAAGCTTCAAAGGTAACAAATCAGTTCAACATAATTCAGAATTTTAAAATCAAGACATATCTTGGCCTAAGCATATCATAATTTGATGTTTATATTTGTCAAATGTAGTATATTATGTCAATAAAACATACTGACAAAAATGGTGTCTTTGAAATGAATCCTCATTTAGAAATTGGTCATATTCCATCAAGGAATGTTTTAACAAGAATATTGTAACAGGTACTCCAGGACATTAGTTTAAAATATATTTTCTATATTTTTATCATTCTTTCATGTAAGAAAATCTTAGCTTTTTGAAGTTCAGTTCACCTCTGCAAGATATGAGAAAATAACTCTTGATAAGCATTGCAGAATTTTGTTGCCTTTAGCCTCTGCAAATGGAAAATATTGTGTTCTATACATAGCATAGAAAAAAATTGAAAAATGCAGTGTTTGCTATTGTGAATAATCTGTAATTAAGCAGTTGTAATTATATGAGTAAATTCTGACTATCATAATTCTTCATATTTGTAAAGGTGTACATTTTTGTAGACCCGGGATCAAAGATTGTTGTAAGTATGGTTTCCTTAAAATTATTTTTTTTTTTAATTAAGAGCAGTGGGAGAAACAGAACATAGGAACTTTTCCCTGAAAATCACCAACATCAAAATCTAAAACAGTCCCACACAAAGCTTTAGTTTGCACATATAATATTTTGCGGGTTTGCAAAATTCTGTAAGATTTAAGAAGATCTTTCTGCAAAAATCAGTGGGAAAATGATGAAGATAAAATTCAATATAAGGACATGAAAAACACACAATTTTATAAGAGAAAAATTAGATGAGTAGATCACTCTCATTAGAAACTATACACAAGGAAATTATCTAGAATCTATCCACATGCACTTTTGTTGGTCTTATTGAGAATGTATCATTTAATAAGAAACCTGATCAGGTCCATATCTTTTTATTTATAAGACAGTTATTATACCATCTTTAAGTAAAACAATTTCCTGAAACCATTGTACAGGTAACATTCCTTGAACAAAAAGGCCCGTTCAAGGGAACGAAGCCACTCACTGAGGAAGGTGAGTGTGTGTAAGGGTTTCCAGGACTGTACTGTGGTTTGATGTGTACTGTCCTACTCACTCTTCTTAAACTTTTTTCCTTCATTTTAAATATTTTCAAAAAATAATTTAGTTATTTAAATATGAAAATATATATAAATAGGATTTAGTATGGTAATTATCCATTTTTAGGGGTGTTATATTTAATTCAGATGCTTCATCTAGAGCTTTGGGTCCTCAGGCCATAATAACAATAGCAACAAAAGTAGAATGCATTATTTATAAATTTATACTATTGTAAATTCAGATACTGCTAAAAGACTAAAAATCAAGCTCCACTTGTTCAATATAAAAAGGCTTTGAAATGTAATCTCTGCGTGTTGATTGATCTATTACATAATATCTTTTTTTTGCCTTCCCTGTATAAACATGTTAAACATGCTTGATAGTTTCCTGAGTACAAATAATATCTTCCATTTCGCTTTGCACTCAATCCATTATCTCTTACAGTATTTAATAAATTAATGTGGGCAATCTAAAATTGAATTACTTAATTTGATCCATAATCAAATTAATTATATATCAATGTTTTCCAAGGCAATAAAATATTAATATCTAATAATAGCAATGTTGGCATTATGCTGTAATAGTTATAGAATCTTCTTCCTTAAGAGACAGTAAGAAAATAATGGAGATTGACAAAATTAAATACAATATCACAAATATTTCTTTTTATTAGGCTTCTTTAATTTTTATATATCACATCCTTGTAGTCAGCAACTGGAATGAAGTTGGATTATTAGAGGAGGTTTTGTTAGCCAAATAAAATTATGTTTCTTTTCAAATTGTTCTTGTAACATGAAGCAAACAAGGTTGCTAAAACTTGCACACTTAAATTATTTCATTTAAAAGGCTGTTTATCCCTATATTTTCCAAAAGCACATTTTCAGGTGTTTCTGTGACCCCTCAGTGCACACTGTCAACATGCTTCAGCTCACAACAGCTGCATGGAATTCCCTCTGTCCCAACACAACAGGAACAGTTAAAATTTCTTTTGCTCAGTAACACAACAGAGTTTATTGGCTTCATTATGCAGTGTGCTGGTCACCTTTGACACCTAATCCATACTTTTCCTGCAGAGGCTGGCTGTTGAGTATCCAAGGAAAGGATCTCTCAGCACTCTCGCAGCAACCCCCAAAAGCTGCATGCCCATGACTGGGCAGCTTAGTTACACAAGCACCACCTTCCCAGGCAGCTCCTGAGGCACAAGTTTTCCAGAAAGGGTAGAGTCAAGAACAATTTTGCTGTTCCACACAGAATCTTGCTAGGTTTGTAATTAACATCCCGGCCCCCCAGTGAACCTGCAGCAGCAGGGTGAACACCCTTGCACCCTACTAATCTGGCTAAAGTCTAGCACCTCAAGGATCATCCCTTGCCAAAAGTCTGGAGAGCATTTTCTCAGACTCCTCTGCAAGAAATACCAGTCCAAAAAAATCACAAGCCTAAACCTTGGGGCGCCATAATTAAACCCCAAAAGCCCTGGTCATCTCAGCTTACTGCCAAAGAACCCAATCCTAGAAGCCAAGGGAAGAATGCACTTCCTTGTCCTCTGACTCCATCAGCAGTGTGACAGCCTGCTGTAAGATTAGAGTGGAAGGAGATGGGAAACTTCTGAGTCACAAAAGCAAGACCTTCCCAACAAGACTCCTGCGGTCACAGAGCAGCAAGGGAGTGAATAGAGATGCTGCTGCGGCAAATGCTCCTTTCTTCCAGCTCTTGCCAACACTCATGCTACAACCAGGCAGTCCTGGTGGCATCTTCCTTGCCAAAATATTTCTACTATTGCAGTGTAGAAATGCAATCCTCTTCTCCCCAAAGAGAGGAAGAAGAAACCTCGCCTTTTATTTTAAACACAGTTGAATGTGTCCTATCTTGACATAACAGCTGGAGTGTTCCAATGTGGAACACGTAAACATATAAAATTAAAGGACAATTGCATGCTCATGTGGTTCTGGCTCAGTATGGTGATCTAGGGCTAATATTTGATATTCCACCCTGCTTCTTACTGGTCTCTCTTTTTCAAACATCCTTAAAATTAAATGACTGTTTCTTTTCCTAATACTTCCCTTAAATAACACTGTGAGTTTTACATCACTGTCAGAAAGAGAGGCATTAAACCATGCATTATATTACCTAGGGTCCAAACAAAACAAGCAATGGTCTTGCCTCCAAACTGTGGAAATGTACATAGGAGCCAAAAATCAACTGTGGAGAAGAACTACACATTTAAGATGCAAAATAGACTTACGTCAAATTGAATTTCATGGAATATAAGGTATTTGTTTTCTTTATGAGAAGGCAATATTTCTGTGTGTTTTCCATATTTCCGTGTGTTCTCCAATATTTGTGCAATACAGAGTTTCAAATTGATTTTTACATGTAACAAATGTGCTATATATTGCCTAAATTCATAACAATCTTGGGCTAAATCTGCTTTACAATTATTATAGTGCAAATTTCCCTATCAAGAAATGCTGTGGACTTACTGTTTACCTTTCAGTTGATTTTATTTGCCAGATTATATACAAAATGGTCCCGTGGGCTTGCTGAATATATGGGTGCTAACAATGAAAAATGTGCATAGTTTTAATACCAACTTTGTAAATTGCCTTAATAATAGCCTGTATAATGTAATAGTATTTTCAACCAGTACTTTTAATTTCTAGCTCATAAAGTCTTTTCATTGAACCCCAAGGGTGTAGCTATAAAAGTAAGATTTAATTTTGTATATAATGTGGCCTAAATTAGTTTTAAAGCAATAGGAGAAACATGCAGCTCAAAGAGATAAGACTGAAATTATTATAACTCGATGAAATTTCCTATAGCAAAATTAATCATTATTTCCATTTTTACATAATTTGACATAAAAAATATAAGACTAATGTAGATCTAATCAAGGTATATATTTTAAATTATGTTACCGTAAATTACAGAGGCCATAAAAATTGTTGCAAACTGTATGACAGCAAATGATTTGAGGGCAATTCCAAAGTTGACTATTTATTTGATGAAATTAGTAAATAAATAAATGCTACTCCAAATAACAAATGGTGTATTTGCATTCATATCTTTGACCAAAACTGGAAGTTCATACTCAGAAAGTAACAGTACACTGTCATGGCTGTCAGTCTCGTCATGCTTGTCAAGTGTCTGTGACGTTTGGTCATTTTCCCTAAAAGTGCATCTCCTGCAATCACATGATTATGCAAAACCTCACTTTCTCAAATTCTAACCCTCCCAACTGCAGAGGAAATCTAGCAAGCATGAATGATAAAGCAGATGAAAGGAAATAGAACATATTTTTTAAAAAAAATAAAAAAAAATAAAAGACCCAAAATTATATTTTCAGACCTTCTTTTTTAATTTTTTTATTCTGCTCATCTTTGTTCAGGGGCTTGATACATTCATGACTGTTTAGGTTTGTCCAGTGTACTCTATTGGTCATTTTAACAACATGAAAAAAATCTTAAAAGTCAGCAGCCTGGTGCAAAATCATGTACAATGAAAGAGAGTAATTGTGTTTAACCATTATTTATTTTTAAGTACATTACATAAAGCAAGGCTCAAAATTTTCCCACTATGTTGCCTCTGACTGCTTTTCTATAGGAACACATCTTCCAATACTAAATGCTTCCTACTGTGAATGGTTTCTTTGGGTCTTAAAAACACTTACTACATCTGTCTTAGCAGTTAAATCTGATATGATATCAAATCAGACAGGTATCGGGTATAGGATAATGAGAAAGAAGCTAAGATTTATGAGAGTATCAGAAGATTTAGGTTATTCCCAGTATCTGGAATACTATTTAGAATGTTCTCCCTGTCTGTTAAAGTTTATCCCACTGACAGGTTTTATGATGATCTCTCAGGTCTGTGCTATTAGTATCTGCACATCTTGGTTTTGCTTGCAAGACAAGCAAGGTTTGGAAGTGTTTTTCTAATATTCTGGAAGGTCCTGAAGAAGGAAAAAAAAAAAAAAGAAAAAGGAAAAGAAAGACAGACAAAAGAATTGGGCTCTGCTTCACAAAACCGTCAGTGAAGTGCAGGAAGGACTGACAGACACACAGCCTCAGTGTGCTCCAGTACTGTAGTACTCAGGCACATTTTGGACCCATCAAAAGACTGGGCTTTGGAAAACTTTGCCCAAAGATTCCTGCAAGTTCCTGATGCTGGCCTAAGGTTCTTAGAGTAAATAGTAAAACTTCCCCTGGTTTTGGTACGAACAGGGTCAGCCTCATCAAGAGTGGCTTTGTGGAATATTCTCTGTCAATGTTTCTTTTTTTAAGTTTATTTCATCTTTGTAAGCCTTATTGATTTTTACAGCTGCTGGTGGTCTGACCCCAGGAATTAAATAATAGGCTGCAGCTCCTGCAACACCACCTCCTCCTCCCAAAGTTTCACATCCTGTACATTTTGAATAGCTAAATAGGCTCATTAACTGTGTTTCTGAAGCCTTCCAACATATTTACTACAAACAAAAATAAGTATCTGTATCAAGCAATCTAAGTAATTATGTACATTAATTATACACACACATATATATTTATATACACAGGAAGGGGGAAATGGTCTATTCACTGTATATGAAAATGGTGTTACTGTTAACCCAACCCATCATTTGCCCAGCTGGTGAGGGCATGGGAAGCAGACCTTGTGCCACTGCCTTTGTTGCATAGGACATCACATAACTTATCCCTACATAAGAATCCACCTGTGCCATGGTGTGGCAGGACAGATTGATTGCATCTCTTAATTGCAACGCTTGGGTGAGACATGGGCAAGATGAGCAGCCAGAGGCAGGCACAGGCACAGTCCAGGGCCACCACTAGACTGGGCCCTTCAAGGCTGCAAAGCTGTCATTTTTGGAGGAGTAGATGCAGCCTTTGGGGCAGCAGCAAGACATTCTCTGTATATATCTCTGTATATATATATTACAGTCAGGAATCAGACAGATGTGAGGGCCTTGTGTGATATTTTGATCACAAAAAAATTAAATAGTTTAAGTTCAGAGAGTCAGGTAAACAAAATTCCAGTAAGAAATACTTAGAATCATGGAATTGGAAAAGACCTCTAAGAGGATCAAGTCCAGCCATTTACCTAACGCTGCCACTAAAACACGCGTCCCAAAACACCACATCTACAACTTATTTGAACATGTTCAGAAGTGGTTATTCCACCACTTCTCTGGGCAACCTGTTCCAATTCTTCACCACCTATTCAGTGAAGAAATTTTCCCTAACATCCCATCTTGTTTAACAAAGTGTCATCTAAGTGGGACTTAAATTTGTTTGTGCCTTAATTAATTAATTACATGGGATTGTACATGTACACAATTACATGTGATCAGCTGAGGAACACAGACCTTAAAAATCACCACACATTTTTAACACCAGCACAAAAAATATGTTGTATTAAAACATTACCCAACTTTCAACCTGTTGTCTTTCCCTAACATATTTTTAGTAAAATTACTCCAAAACCAAGGTAACAAAGGTATGTTCTGATGGAAAGACAAGGGCTGGCTTGCTGCCAAGGGACTGGTGCCCGTGCCACAAGTTCTGCACTGAGGCTGGCACAGGTGTGCAATGTCCCAGCTGTGCAACAGGCTGCAAAGTGAAAAGTTGGTCTCCCAACACCAGCAGCAGAATAGCACTGTATAAAGGCTGACTGTGAGTTACCAACAAAAAGACTCAACGCTGCATTAATTTGCATTTGAATAAGTTTTTTGGGTTTTTGTATATTTGTAGTTTTTACAGGAAAGGTGCTTTGCTCAGTCATTGAGGTGGTTGTTTTGTTTTGTTTTACTGAATTTGGCTGAAGAGTAATAGTTATGGCTGAAACACCAATAGAAGGCAACTTAGGAGGACAATGGCAAATTCAAAAGCTGAGGATTTCTCATTTGCTTGTGGTGGCATCGCTGGCAGTAATCAAATAGCCAGGCAAGGATCACAACCCTGCTCTGCTCTGATAGAGAAGTGGGTTATCCCAGCCATTTTCCGAGAGGCAGAGACAAGCTAGCACTTGGAAAAGAATTTATAAACATTGCCAAACAGGTTTTGAAATGCTACGGATTTGCTTTGAAATTAATAAGAGGGTTTTTATTATTTGTTTTCTACTTCAGTAAAGACATTATTTTGTTTTATTCAATAGAAAACAATAATCTTGTGAAAGTCATTGGAAACTTTTTCAGTTTTCCTTTTCTCATCTGTAAATATTTCAGTTATACAGTCTGGAAATTGAAAGGGTATCTTACTATGCAGGGTGATCAGTTACAAATGATAAACAGCAAGTAGCAAAGTGCTGAAAATACAGGCATTACGATCAGATTGCAAACATCCTTTGTGCTCAGCATTTCACTAAAGTGCTCATTGAGCAATCATGAATAATGAACACAATAGTAAAAAAAAAAAAAATCAACACAACTTTGTTCAGTTAAAAATTGGAAAGGAAAAAAGTCAAATAAATTATTCCATATGATCAGTTTTCCCCTCCAGTTACTGCTTTATCCTCCTCTCCACAGCAAGAACCACCAGGACCTGACTGCTTTTTTCCTGAAGTTTTTTTTTTGTACAATCTACTACAGGAACCTCTCCCTCTCTGTCTACACCCTCATCTGTCTCATGGAAAATATTTGGTGGACTACAACCAAGCTCCTCTTTACATGAGAGTGCTCTGATTCCACCAGAATGCTTGTTTTTCAAAGTAGAGAATGAGCTCCCCTATTTCATCCAAACTAGATTTATATCAATGCCCAGACTTAAGGCAGAGATTCCTAGCTGTTCCCTCATGGGGAATAAGATGAAAAGAAAGAGTTAAAAATGCAGTGCTTTGGACAAAACACGTGCATATGTTCAAGGAAAAAAGTTATAACAAGAAGATATGCACGCCTGATGATGAATGAAAGCCTGTTTGTACCTAATGTATCGAAGAAATTGTTCAAGAGCAGTTAATTTTGCCATTTCAGTGTCTTTATGAGTTATCTGCCACAGTAGTACTTGTTTTAAAAAGATGAGTTGCCTGGCAACCACTTTAACATAGACCAGCTGACTTTTCTGAACTTTGGGAAATGTTTTATTCATCAGCTGGTATTCTTTGCTCACTTCCCTTCATTTCCAAATTCCCTTTTCTGATTGTTTACATGCTTTTTATATTCTGCAGAGCAGCTTCATGGTCTATCCACTACCATGCGATAATGGACACCAGTTTTTTGCATAATGGACACCAGTTTTTTGTATAAAGTCACTTTAAAAAAGCAACAGGCATTCATGTTATAATTTTTATTGCATACATACTCAACTCATCATATTACTTGACCCAAGCTAGCCTTATAATGACAGAATGTTTGGAAGAATTGTATTATTTTTTTCTTCTATTCATTAATTTACAAATCAATACCAGAGACAGTACTTTCCTTCAGGAACTGCCCAAAGATCTGTTGATATCAGTTTATGGATAGGGAACCAAGACAATGGTAGACAAAGAGATAGAAAAACAAGAACTGTTTCAGATTACATCACTTGGAAAAATCACAAGAAATCAGGAGGTGGGGGGGAAAGAAACATATAGAAGTTCTTGCCAATAATGAAATAGTTCCCAAGGGAAATAACAGACATCTCTCATTCTGAGACATTTCCTCTATAATTTGTATGGCAATACAGAACCCGAACAGACCAAAGAAAGACACTGACACTTTGACCCACCTAGCTTTTTGAAGCCTTCATTATCAAACACAGTTTGATAAAGGCACTCTCATGTGTTGGTTTAATTCTCTGTGTGGAGAAAAAGTTGTTTGATCTCCAGCTAGGGGACTGCAGCTCTTGAAGTGCTCACGTGGAGTGGCATACCTTAAGGCCCTGACCGAGGAGGTAGTGTGGGGGATGTTGTTTTGGATAAGAGTTTAGAATATGTTAATGATGCCCTGAAAGGGGTTTGTGGTGCTTACACCCTTGAAACCTGAGGTAAGATAGTTTTCCTATTTTGAAGCAGCACCAGATACACACACACTGTTCACTTTTAATAAGCTTTCTTGTTTAGGGAGGGTGTTCTTGTTTACCCATCCACATATTGTGTGCTAGAAGTTCAAGAAAAAAAGCGTTTCCGAAAGGTTAAGTAAATTGAAAACAGGCAAATAAAAGCTGTGAGGAAAAGTCTTTGAAAGGAGTCCTTTAAACAGAATGCCTTTTGGAACCTTTTTTCTATTGTACCTTGCTAAGGGTGATTGCACTGAGTGGGGATTTGGCCTTGTTTGTTCTATCATATAGAAAACCTGTAAATTATTCACTGTCTTTCTGTAGAGCTGTATTAATGATAACATCTTTTCAAAAATTAGGGGTGGGAAGCATTATCCTAAAGAAGTATGACTGAATTATTTAAGCCATTAGCAAAAATCTCATTAAATTTAGTAGAACCTGTACTTTACTCTAGAACTTCATCAGAAAGGGACCTTTTGACTGAGAAGAACAAGACCAACTAAAGGCGTGAAGTTGTCTTGTTGCTATACAGCTACGAAGTCCAAAGAAAAATCTCATATTTAGATCTACTAAGTCCTGAAGAATGTTACAAGTATAATAGCACATGTAATTTGTGTAGAGATTGAACTACAGGCACAGACTGCAGGATTACTGAAACGCCAGATGGATTTATGTTCATATATTTCATAAATTCAAAACAGTGCACCCATATCACAGTCTTGCAATAGTAGTCTGGGCTTCAGTCCTCTAGTACAGGTTCAGGGAAATCCTTTGCACTCACATGAAGTGTTTGCCTAAATAAGGAGCTATACCCAGGCAAGGGCACAATTCACATCTCATGTAACTTTGGTTGGAGTCAGTGGTCCATTCGCTAATGTTGATCAAAGGAGGCGTGGATGCAACCATGGAGTACAGGTACTGGCAGAGACCACAAACCAGGAAAATTGTGCAGGTATGTAGAAATTAAATGTTGTCTCCAGTTAATGTACCCGTGTAATTCCAAATATATCCATAATTTGTAGTAACTTTAAATTAAAAGTTCTTACTAATTAGTAGATAACTTTATCACTCCTGTTTTTTTGGATGCTACTTCCCTCCTAGTGAAAGTCTCAGGTTCTCTGTATGTGTCTTCCTTATACATACTAGGAAATATGTGTATTTCAATGAATATTTAAATCCTATTCATGGTACATATTTACACCACCACATTTGTATTAAATTACCTTCAATCTCTGTCTAGAATGATTGGAAATCACGTTCCACCTACTTAGGAAATGGTCATGGAATCTGTTAATATCCAACTTTTCCTTCAAGTGGGAGAAATGTTTTTTCAGGAAAACATGTTTAATGCTCTTCCTGTGCCAAAGCTTGGACTGCCACACAGTTTGGTCTTTACGCCTCTCACATATAAAAGACTTTGCACATTGAAGCACAGAAGTTTGAGGCCCAGATGAAGAGTCGTGTTTTGAGGAAGCCTAAATACTGTGTCCCTTCACAGCTTTCCATTGTCACCTAGTCACTGTAATTGGTGACACAGGTCTCCATAAAGAAAAAAATCTTATTTTTATCTCAGTCCTCTGGTTATTTACTAAATAACCTGTGAGGTTTGTTTTCTTGCCTTCTAGTGAAAGAGTCAGATATGCCATATATATTAGTTACATAAAGTTGCCTTGCTTCCCTCCAATTATTTTTAATTTTCTTAAGAAAAACACAAGAACTAAGAATTAATAAGGCTTTGAGTCAAAACCATATATTAGGGAAAACTCAATCTTCCTCTCGAATCTTCAGCAGTTTTTTAAGTTCTCATCAGCATTCTTGGGCAAAGAATGGGGTTGTTATTTTCCCTTGAACAAAGTCACTGTAGCAGGTACAACAGAATTCTGTTTGGCCCCAAGCATACCCAAGGTGCTTCTAAGATCTCATACATTTCAGGGGATCTCAAAACCTGAGTATTTTGAAAGAACAATGTTCATAGAGAAAGAAAGCAAGAAGTAAGGTGTGAAAACATTCTTTCCTCTAGCACTGTAATTTTTTTATGAGGAAACGTAGGATGGCAACTAAGAGGAGGATTTCAAGGTTCTTATAAATGCCCTATAGGTCTTATGCAAGGGGATCTACTGCCGTTGTGTTTGAGCAGACACACAAATTCCCCTTTCCCTGTTTATCAAAAGACTATCACTTCCCCTCTCCTCCGTGTCCCACACCTGATACTACCCTCTTCCCCATCCAGTTTCCAAGCAGCTGCCCCACATTTGCTGCCCCTCTAGCTCTGTAACCCGCCCGAACCACTGCTTGTGGTCAGGTTCTCTGTGCTTGGCTTAGTGCATCCAGCCAGGCTACAGGGCCAGGCTGGGAATATCAGGCAAGCAGTGACACACATTGCTCAAAAGAAACAACGTCCAACGAGTAAAAAGAAAAAAAACTGTTTTGCTTGGATATGGTTAAAATGCATCTTTAAAAAAAAAATTATTTGTTGTCCTGCTTTCTGTTGCACAACACCTTCCTGGTATGTTTTATTTATGAATCTATTATTTCATTATTACTATTATTACCTATTATCTGTTATTAATATAGCTATTATACAACTATTACATGTCTACCACACACTCTTACATCTGTCCGTTCTAAAACTGTCTCTCTGTGTACAGGGGAAGAAGCTGTTGCAGGACCATCTGATCCCAAGTGATTGGATTAGTAGTAACTAACACAGACGGTACCAGTTGGTGGACTCCTTACACCGCCTCTGCTGCCTGCTCTCCAACCCCAAATAGATTTTTAGAAGCCTTAAGGAGACAACAATTAGGTGAGGTAATGGTTATTCTTAGCCTATTATCTCTCACGCAAATGCTGTTCCATAAATAAAACCTGAAAGATCTGTCAACACATGGAACTTACTCCTGATGGCTTGAAAATGAAATGGGATCTTCAGATTTGTTTTCAGCTGAGTAAACATGGTGATTTTTAGGGCAGACCTTCTGAGATATCCTGGGTTAGTAAATACATGCAGATGGTAAAACAAATTGACATAATATTAATTGAGGTACTCACTATCCTTATGAGTTATTGATTTGAACTAAAACTGAACTAATTTTCTAAGGGAAAGGAATTTGTTGCACTGTAGCTTGATATTATTACTACAAACTAAATAATTTTTTTCTCTATCGAAAAGGCTCCTGGTTTTCTTAAATCCAATAGTAATTGATTCCACATTTTCCAAGCTATGTAACAAACAGCTTTTTTATGCATAACTTGTATTCATCTTGGAACATGATACATTTTCAAAGGCATTATGAAACGAAGTGCATAAGAAGTCAGATTTGAATAGAACATATTATACCATTCAATCAGCTTACTACAGGCCATAGCCTTAAAAATAAAATTATACCAGTACTGCTGGCATTTGTGCTCCAGAGGGAGATAGTTAATTCTTCAATAAAAAGTAGAAGGATTTGCATCTGCCCTGGCTGACAACATAAAAGATCAACATTTTTCTTATACTTAGGGCAAAACGTTCTCTCTAAAAACCAAGTTAATGCAATATTAAAGCTGCAGAGTTAAGCATATAAAAATGAGGATAGGCACAGTTAATGATGAACCTTCAACCTTAATTCTATCCTTCAGTGTGTTTGTATTAAAGCGTGGTTTGCCATTATGTGATCATTTCATGAGCAATATAATTAAAAATAGTAAGCAGCAGAAACTGGTACAATCATACCATTTGAAAAGAAGATTTTAACAATTCTATCATATACATGGTATATTCCAAGCTTTCACCTTATTATGGCTTCAGCAGGATTTTGTCTATAATAACAGATGCAATGTTTCTTATTCCTCATGTACAAAGTTACTCCCAGACTCTTCTGATATGATAAACAGAATAAAATCAGGGAACAGAAGTATAAAAGGAGAAAGATGCACTGTGTTCTACAGATATGACACAAATTCTCAAACTTCAGCAAGCAAACGAGTCAATTCAAATACTGACATTTTATACAAAATCTTTTATTCTTAAGAGACCTACTTCCCAAAATCTGGAAACATTTTGTCTTCCAATATAAATCTTTGAATAAATACAATAAGATGATTTTTAATGGACTACTTGGAAAACCAATCTTGGAATCTTTTCACTGTGAAAAGATTTTTGTGTATTTTTGTACCACAAATTTGAAGTACGGAAATACTACTAAACCAAAAACACTACTTAATATTTCATATTTTTTTAAAAAAAGAAGTAACAAATATATTTGTCTCAAAAGGTAAATATCTCCCTTATTAAAATTCTTCCCAATTTCTTTAGAATCAATCTAACATATCAGTCAAGGTACATCATATTACTACACCTTTTTTCTTCATGTTAGATCCTCCCCCCCACCCTATACCTTGCCTCCATACAGTTTCTGCACCAAAGTAATTAAATCAATTGGGAAAATGGCTCAGTCAAGATCGGCGCCGCCTCATATCACAAACAGAATATTATTGGTACAGAGTTTATTTGTACCACTGCTACTTGTTTTTGTTAAAGCTATACTGTAATAAATATCTTTATAGCTAACACACTTGTGTCCACACCAGGCTGTTACATTGATTTAAACACTGTCTGTTTTCCTAGCAATTTAGCTAAATTATTAAAACAATGACATAAAAAGCAGAGCATAGAGAGCTAGTTGATAGAAAACAAAAAAACACTTTCACCTCTCATTTTCATCATCTTTTGTTTGAATTTAAATCTTGAAGATCATGCCTAAGCCTATAGTCACAAAAAGCAGACACATTAAAAAGAAGGGGATTTGGAGGGCTCTGCAGCCCTCACCTCTTTCCAGTAAGAGCTACAAACATTAGAAATATAGAGTAAAATTGTCATTAGTTCAGTAGTGTATGAAAATGTCCTTTTTCAAGAAAATGTTCCACTTATAGTTTCTTCTATATTTGCAAAAAACCTCTGTGAAACTTTTTCTCATTATCTGTGATTTATTTCCTTATTCCTGGACCTAGAGTGTAATAATGGTCCAAATGTAATAGCCTTGACCTTTGCAGCTCTTCTCCAGGAGGTCACAGAGAATTTTGTTTAAGTCATGAGCAAAGATTTCTGCTAGAAATAGCACGATGCACTTAGATTATACCTTACTTCAAAATATGTATTAGGGCTTTATCTACCAAAATGTACATTTCAGCTATCCCCTGTGGTTAGTTATACAAGCAGCACTTTTTTGCAAACAGGGAAACTGAGGCACACTGAGAGTGAATTATCACTGACTGAAACTGCCAAAGATGGAATTAGAGGTCAGGTTTCCTGTATCCAATACTCACTTTAACCACAGTCACATCCTTCCTCCCAGCACTGTCCATGTCCTCCCATAACAAGACACAGTTATTATATAAAAATTGAAGCGTGGGAAGGTTTGTGCAGATGAACACTGGTATTACTGCTTTTCTGTGGTGCTTATTTGAAAATCCCAAGGAATTTTCATCTCATTAGGCAATGCCCAGTAATAAATTTTTTGTCTCCACTCTCCTGCCTTCTTCATCCCATTGTCTCTTTTCCTAATGCACTGCAGATCAGGACTGCCATTTTTGGTACAGCTCTAAATTCAGTTCTCTCTTTTTAATTACAGAAGTGGTAGGCTGTTGTAAGACTGTTAAAAGGAAAATAAAAGGAGCACTCCATTTAAAATGGGTAAGCAAACTGTGACAAAGTGAGTCTTAAAAGCATCCTTATCAGCAAGAAATCCCTCATATCCTTCCTCCCACCATTTTGTCAAAATCATAAAAAAGGAAACAAAATGGCAACCACTAATATTCAGATTAATAAAGACACATATTATTCCCAGCTGTTGACTATAAGTGGCAATCCGTGTGCAGTCTTTGTACCCAATGTGGTTTTTACAATACCCATATTTGTTTCTGCTTCTCAGTCAAGCTCCAAATAGGAACTGGTATGTAGTAGGATCTGTGCAAGTAATTTATTGTCTGTCTCACATTTAAGGAACTGCAAAAAGAATGTGAAAAAACAAGGAAGAAGGTTTCTGTCCATTAATCAGGACCTTATAGAGAAAAAGAATAGGATTTTACTTGTTAATAGTGAACAGCGGTTCATGTTTTTAGATTTCATAGCTTTCCATAAGGCACAAGCATTCATATGGTTCTCACATTTTCTGCAAAGTCAAGCACAAGTTTAAGCATTTACCAAAAGCTTCAAGGAATACTGTTTTCTTTGCAAACACTCACGTTTCCCTCACTGTGCCATGTTTTTAAAACACATCCTAGGTTTACATAGCCAAATGTGTATTAAATATTAATATAACACCGTTATACTGGTTCCTGCTTATTTTCTAGGGGAGCATAACAATAAGGATTGTGCAGCAGTTTGACAACACGTTATCTCCAACCACTTTTAAAAGCCTGCTTTCAGCTTCATAGGGATCCGGCTAATTGGGAAACCAAAAACAGTGAGCGCTCCTCTCCTCCCATGCGCTCCCAGGTCAGCCCCGAGAGCGGATGCCCAGCCCCAGGGAGGTTTCGGATGCCGGGAAGGAGGCAGTGCCACCCTTACGGCCACTCTCTCCATCACGGGGAGCGGAGGAGGTCTCCGAGCGGCCGTGGGAGCGGGGCCGGCGCGAACTGCGGGCATGGCATTCCTCGGCTCCCCAGCTATCGCGGAGGTCCCAAGGGTGTTGCCGCAGACTGCAGTAACTTAAAACAGCCTCGCTGAGTTTGCCGCTGGCAGCCCCCAGCCTGTGGGAGCATCGCGCACTGCCTCCTTTGAACACCCTCACTCGTGGGTTTGGAGCCAAGCTCGGGCTGGCCACACACAAGGTTGGGAGCTGATAGAGGTACGGCCCAGCTGCTGGTGAAGCAGCGCAGGGGGAGCCACGAGGTTGCTGCTCTTTAAAGAATCAAAGTGGTTTGTGTATAGGAACTTCAGCTAAGCAACATTGTTTTGCAAAAGCAACATAAAGGTAAGGCTTTTTGGGGAACAGCTTACAGGAATGGAAAAAAACTTATTTCCTGCAAATCAGGAACACGTGTTTACTAGCTGTTAAAATAGTCTTGTGTATTAACTCTTTAAAGTCTAAACATTATCATATACGTGAAAGCAAAAGGACAACGACGATGACCAATATTTATCACACATTTTCTACACAAAAGAGCCAGACAATAAAATGTATTGCGGAATACAAATACATTGCTAAAGAGGTGTGGTTTCACAATATTTTTCCTCTGCAAACTGTTCTTCCATTGCATAATTTCACAAATTATGTGAAAATGTTCCTATTGAAAGTCAGTATGATTTATACTAATCACTCAGAAGCAGCTGGAATATGAAGAAAACCTGATGCATTTACTGTTTGAAAAGCAACACTATATTTATGGACACAAACAGAAATCAAGACAGCAGCTCTTGGGAAAAGAGATGCAAAAATTTTCAATGAGGGATCGCATTCTCTTCTTTGCTAACTACATCATTAAAAATACAATATGAAACAGAGCATGGCTTTTTATTTGCTTGTTTATTTGGATGGTTTTATTTAACTATGTTCAGTCACCGATACTCAAAATCTTATAATACACCATTATTGTTGCGTTCAAATACCAGATCAGGTTACCAACAACTGTGATCAATTCTACATGTGCTTTTTTAATTATACACTCTGATTCAATCAAAAACTTAAAGGCAATATTCGGGGAGAAATTTATGGCCTGTATTATCAAGCAAGTCCTGCCTAATTGTAGACTTACTGAATACTACAGGAGCAGGCAGACATTTATATGTCTGATGTAATTTATGCATGTATATCATGGAATAGTGTTAGCAACCATATTCCATAATAAATTGATTAAGTAAATTCTACAAATAAGACAACATTTATAAAATGGCAATAAATGAAGTTCAATTTTACTTTTGCTTTACATATACTATTGCATCTACATGGGGTTAATATGTCAGACACTTGTCAAAGTGTCTTTGAGCCATATAACTCAGGGTCTCAATCTGCAAGCCCTATCAGGGCAGCCTTAGCAGGCTAACAGATGCCAATCAGACTCATGTCCACTCTATAGCTGCTGCAAACTCAAGGACTTTCTGCCATACAAACCCAGAACTAAAAGATACAAGTATATGAGTCCTAAATGCACTAAATTTCTCCCCAGTATGGTTGTTTCCAAGATAATCTTTATCTTGACCCGTCACTCGTTTCTTTGCCTGGGTGTACAGACCAATAGGAGCCTGAAGGCTCCTGGGTCAGCCCTAATCCTCATGGATCAGTTCTGGTCCCCACAGGTCAGACCTGATCCCCACAAGTCATTCTCAGTCCCCATAGGTCAGCTCTGTGCTCTTCTGCACACATAGACACAATGATGACCTATATGTTTTTGTACCCATCCAGCCCTTACTTTTCTGTCTCTAGGAGCTAAAGACAATTTAAATATCCATGTTGTGTAACTGTCAAGTCTAACTGTGACTCACAAGCAGTCTGCTGGGTTGTGGTTTTATATTTGGGAATTCTGCCATTTTGGTGAGCTTATGCCATTCCCGCAGCTCCCGTGTCCACCCCTGTTTTTTTCAGCCAGTCCATAATGGAGCAACAAACACAGTGGTGCCAGGGCCACATGGAGACCTTCTCTTTTGGCACTTCAGGACTTGGCAAGATTGTTCACAAGCATGCCTGTTAATTTTAATCTCTAAAATTCAATAACTAGATATTGAAAAACAAGCAGTACCCAGCATCTCTTCTGAAAAAACAGAACATCAAAGACCTAAAATGCCAACAGAAATGTTAAGCACCTTGGAAACTCGGAACTGCTGAAAAGCATGAAGAGAAAGCAGCAAAGAGGCATTCCTAAGGTGACGGAGTGCACAGTGTTGCTCACACCTGCCCGTTGGAGTAGGTCGGACAGTTCATGGATGACAGTAATATGGGTAACATGCAGGGTGAAGCCTGAATGAAATGCTGATCAAAACAAAACAGCAGACTCTGAAAGTTCTGGATCTTTCATGAACACAAAATGGGAAAATTCTAAAAACAAGTGACAGAAAAGAGATATTTTTGGGCAATTTTTTGGTTAAATTTTTAACTAAAGTTGCATTCAAGACAAATGTTTCTCCAAAACAATAAAGAGAACTACAACCTAGAGTCATCTTCAGCCTTTCCCTGGAAAGCACCCTGATATGGTTCCAGCTTAATCAGCTCATGTCTAAACAACTGTTTGCCATAGACACACAAAAAAAAAGTCAAGTAAAAATATTGATTTAATGATATCAGCCTGTTATGATGGTATAAAAACTTCCATGAATACCCAGAACAATGTGTGAGTGGGGACTGTGTTCCTTGTAAGTACTGAAGTTTAAATGTGTCTGTTGGCTCCCAGTTTTGGAGAGATGGTGAGTTTTAACTCAAAGCACATGCTTAACTGCTCTGCATTGAAGGGAGGGGGTTACTCATCAGCTGGATGTTAATTCTGGGTATTGAAATACAGCACGTACAAAAGTGGAAGAGATAACTGCGGCTGTGAATGGTTCACTATGACAACTGTGTTTGCCAGCGCTTCAGGGTGGTTGCAAAGGCAGGTGAATGATCCTACTAAATATGGTCATTACATATGCATATGGCTCTAAATATTGAAAATGAGTCATCTCCTGCCACTGATTAAACTGAGGTTTATTCTGAGGCTTATTCTGGCCCATAAAACACTAGTAGCCTGAAATTTTCCAGTGTATTTGACATGGAAGTTCTAGGCTCAGTTAAAATATAGACATCTTATGACAATAAATACCTGGATAAGCATTTGGTGCTGTATTGAAGAGGCATATTCACAACATGAGCTACATAAACTCATTCTCTAAATGGGAATATTTTAAGGCATATCAAGTACAGATGTTTCAAAGTAGAATTTAAGGTCTCCATGGGTGTCCCCAACTGGTGATCACTCTATTATAAGCTTAACTCTTCACAGACAGAGTTCAGAATTCAACTTACCTACCCAACCTTGCATCAAGGAAGAATAACTGCTATGTTTCAACAGTTCTTTGCACCCACTACCTAATACAAACCATGAACAGCTGCAATTTCACTGCCCAATCCTTTCTTATACCCTTACAACATTTGTTCTGTTAATGTAGGTTAATTCTGCAAATAACACTTCTGTAAATTGTTCTTGCAAACTGCTACATCATTTATGTAAGGACTTCTGTGAACTTTGAAAAATTAATGCCTTTAATTTTGGTTGATGGCAACATCAGCAGAGCTCTGTAAATTGCACTTTAATGAGATTTTGCTACAGGGGATAATCTGCTACTGACAGAGTAACATCTTGAAAACATCTGTAGACCTATAATTTTTCTATGACGATTAGATCCCACCACAAGAGTCCAAATACAGTGCAGAAATAAACTAAAAATGTAAAGTTCTAAATTAATATCCAACCTGTTCTTTAAAAAGACGAGACATGCAATGAAAAGTTTCATGCACTGAAAATAAATCAATTTTTCTGACTAATTAACATTTAGCTTTATTTAATTAAGAAAGACTATTACTGTCTTCACTGCTGTGCATCTGTATATAATGAAGCAAACAGCAGTAGGTATAAGATACCACAGAGGGATATGCCCAAGTAACCCAGCGCTATAGGTGCAAAGGAACGTCTATTATTGTTAAGTAACTGACATCACAGCCTCTCTTTAATGTTGTCATAAATAAAAGAAAGATTTTCACAGATGCTTTCACATATGGTTTCTTATTTGTCTCTGATGGAGACTGGGATTTAGATTAGATGCCAAAATTAAATGATTTAAGTAGACAGCTGCATAATGCAAACTACTAAATAACACCTTTTGAACACTTTCTATTTATAGTAAGTTCTAACTCACAGAATGATGACAAGTCTCATTTTGCTTATATCACTGAAGGTTGTTGCTATAAAACCATTTCTTTTACAACGCTGAAACTTCAAGGTACACTGCCATCTATTTGGAAGTGCAAAGCACACATGATTATCAAGGCAAACAGAAGTGGAAAGCTCAGAATCCAAGATTAACTTTAATAGATTAACTTAATCGTTGAAATATGCAGTTAGTGATTATCTGTAATGGAGCTATCCAGGAAGAACTGAAAAGGCAGGTACAGAGAGGACTTCAATGCAAACCACTGGAGAATAGTGAATCTGTCATCATCCAAGTTCAAGTGAACTTGGACATCAGAAAAGGCACTTAATACCTAAATGATAATCTATCATTTAGCAGCACTAAGGTATTATATCTAGGGGATAAAACTTCGCAAAAAAATACTGTATTTGGTGCAAGGAAAAATGCAGGGATATGAGTACTGGCTTTACAACCTATGTCAATATATTCAAGCTGGCATGAATAAGCAACCACCAAGCATGATAAAAATGCAGAAAAAAATAAAACCCAACCAACTCTATGTGTTCAGAGCATTGCTACCAAATCAGAGGATTTTTCCTACCGCCTATCTGTCAGTAGAATCATTATGGGCAGTAACACAAAAATGAAGCAGCATCATTTGAAAGACACATTTCTAGATTTCTACATAGTCTATATTATCCACTGTGAAAGTCAGAAAAGCAATATTTGATGCCTGTGGCAGGAGCTGGGAGTCACACAAGAGGGGGTGCTCTCATGTCTGGCCCCCTCCTGCCCACAAGGATCTGGGCTGCCTGCACAACAGACTCCACCACAGCCTTGCTCCATGCAGTCCTCAATGTTGTCCAGCTTCTGCCATTGCACAGACCTAAGCCTTTTCCTTTTGTACTGAAATGTGAATATATTAATTTTACCTGATATTACCCTTTCTTTGGAATTTCTGAATCAGAGGCCAGATCACTTTTCCACTGAATTCAGCTCTCAGTTTTTAATAAAGCCACTGGGGCACACACAGCCCTCACTGCTTCCATCACACAGCCACAGCCCCAAATTCACATCCTTCTTTGTGCCTGGCATAAGCAGCTGTTGAAGATTAGGAGTACTTCTCCATCATTTTAGCCTTGCTACAACTCCACACCTATGTCACCCAACACACTAAGGGGACAACCAAGGAATCAGACAATTTCTAAACAGACTTATATTTTAGCCACCCTGATAAAGTGAGCAGGACATGAAAAATTACCATCAGACTATTTTACAAGCAGAAAAAATGTCACAGAGAGTAAGGATGCTAAAATTCATAGCCCCAAAAAGGGTTATGTAGATTATGTTGTCTCTTTATAAGTTGGCCTCATACTGCACTCATTTGTCAATACCATGTGGTATTCATCCACATTCCTTTTTTCAGACATCCTTTTACTATCTAACATCATATTTGATGCCATTAAGAAACTAGCATCCAGTGTTTGCCTATTGTGTGGTACTGTATAAATAGAGGTAATGAGAAGTTTACTGCAATGTTTATAAGAAAATGTTTAGATAAACAAAGTGCCTTTCATATGTTCAAATAAGTAATGTCAACATAATGTAATCCCCATTCTTCTAAAAAGATAGAGAGCTGAGTTTCCACTTAGACTTTCCCAAATCCCTTTGCTTCCCTTCCAACAGCTTAAGTCTGCTATAAGTAGCTCTAGGGAAAAACCTCCAAGCGGTGTGTGTTTCATCAGATACATTTTGTAGGAATTCGTGTAATTAAATAGTGTATTTTATATAAATGGCAGCTGAATTACAAAATATACCATTGGCAAAGTTTTGAGCCTAAAGAAAATTTATTTCCAGCAATCTCTGTTTCTCTGCAGTCTTAGTGTAACTGAAGCTCTGAAAGGGACTCAAGATATGGATAGCTGAGGTGTAGATGTGCTTACCACTATTAAACTTTTGGAAAAGACTAATTTAAGTTTGAAATATGGAACACTGAGACCTGACAATAGTCTTCCAAGTGACCATTTAGTGGTTTCTCTCACTTATGATTCCCTTGGGTGGGAGAAGCCTCCTTGTCTCTCTCCAGTAGAATGCCAGCACAATGATTGCAGCACCAACTTTCCAACAAGTCTTACTGTGCTGTATTATAAATGATTAAGCTGCAGAGGGAAGTGAAGCTTTGGCTGACACCCTTGATAGCAAAACAGTTAAAGGATATATGTGCCTCTGTGCCCAACAAAAATCTGACAAAGTTCTCAAAAAGTAGTCATGTAAATTAAAAAGAACTGTGGGCAGTCTTATTTTACATATCAGACATGAGGAGTGTAATCAGAAGCTAGCACATGAAAAAGCCACCAAGTAAGATAAAATTCAGAGCCAGATAAGACTGAGCCTATCACTTGCAGGGCTCCAGCACAACTTTCTGTACTGTTGTTTCTGTGGCATCATGCCCTATGGATGAGAAGAGCTCTGCGGGGCTCTGCCTTGAGGGACCAAGCAGCCCTTCACTGACACTGTCAATGTGCTGCTGCATTCAAAGGGCTTTCTCCAGCATCACTGCAGCTCTTCCACCAAAAGTCCTGGAAGAATTTATTTGGTTTTATGTTATTCAAGGGTTGAGCCACACTAGCCAAAAGCAGCTCTGTGTGTAAAACTATATTAAATGTCCTTTGCATCACCCTGTGGAAAGCAATAGAAGTTTTTCAGTAGCGTGCAGATCACTTTATTTTGCTTCATGTCTCATTACCTTAAGCAGAATAATGAATGACAGTGATAGTTCATGACTGTCATTTTTGTGGAAAAAATATTTTTATGAATATATGCACTTTTTACCATCAAAAACACTCTTTATTAAACCTTTGTCACCAGTGATATTTGCTTTATGTTCTGTGAATGCTTTGTTATTATGTACTACAGTTCAGTGGGTTTCAAAACCATCAAGTTCAAAGTCAGTAGAACACGAATTATATGGCAAAGACAGCAAAAGTCAGGTATTGACCCATGAGTGTTTACCTGACTTCTGAAGTGATTTTCAGATTAAAAGTCCAAAGAATACACTGCCAGGGAAAAAAAGCTCAACAGTATCATGAATATAAGAAATAACATTTTATAAGACTGAGTTTTTAATAAAAATAGAATATGAAGCACAGCTAAAATTTTTGAGCAGCTGGAAATAAACCACCTTGAGTAAGCTGATCAGAAATAGCAAATAATAAAGGTAATAACTGTACTTTTGAGCATATCAATTAACTAAAGAATTTAAATACATTAAATTAATAAATAAATTTAATAAATAAATAAATTAAAATACAACAAGAATTCAACATTACAGTAAGAAAATGCAAGTAACATCTTCATGTTACCACTGACAATAGAAAAACAAAAGAATGTATCTACTGAAAGGAAGCAGAGAGGATTATATTTGAAATACTGCAGTGCCTAAACACCTAAATCTGAAAAACAGTCACATTATAAGGAACATTTCTAGAGAAGGAATGATTGAAAATATATTGCATTGGAACCAGAAAAAAGATTCCTGATAACAATATAATATATAAATTTATATTATATATGAAGGTCAAAAAATATCAGCTACCTTTCCCAAGCCAGAGATTGTGAACTTCAACCATTGAACAAGCTTATTTTCAAGGACAGAGCTCAGTATACAATTGATTGCCATATTACCCACAGCCCAGAGAATTTAGTTGTCTTTGCTAACAAGAAGCCAGGAAGATAAAGTTTATACTTCACTTAAGGTAAAAAAACCCTAGAAATAATAACTTCTAGCTGATTTGAAGACACTATTTAGATTAGGTAAGGAAAATAGCTCTCACACTGAAATTTAGTTGAAAATGTTGAAACTAAACAAAAAGGATCCCTTTGTATTTCTGACAACTAGACCATATGTAAATAAAAATCAAATACTTTTTCCTGCCCTATGAATGCTTGTCAAGTGGCTGGGTAAATCTAGGTTGCTCAGCTTTACCAGGAAAACAGATGTTGCCTCATCTGGTTTGATGTTCATATGGATGTTGAAGTCTCTAAGGCTAATAGTACAGTTCCAACAGTAGCTCTGACAGAGTTTCAATGAATACATTTGTGATATATTTCATACACTTTGATAGTCTATGCACCCTTGTAACTACAAACTTTGATCCTTCCCTGGAAGTACAGGAAACACCTGGATAGTCTAATAAACTCCACTGCACAGTTGGCCACTTTCTGCATTGCAACCAAATTATAACCAGGTCCCAGAAATATGAGATGTGGATCTCCATTTCCTCTGTATCACAGCCATTGATGCAACGCTTTCCATGCAAAAGTGAGCCCTTGGGGAGGATAGTGGTGAGGGAAGAGGCTCAAAACAGATGAAAGAGAGCCAATAAACCTAAGTGCATTTCTATATAACGTGTTTCTCTTCAAGAGAGAGGATGTTGTCCTTTCTCCTGTATGCCTCCTTTGCTAAGAGCAAATGTATTGTCTGAGCTGTTTCTGCTCTCTCTGCTCCTTCACTCTTCTCTTATTCCCAGGAATAAATATCACACTTCCACATTTCCTTCAGGTTGCCAATCTCAGCCCAGAAATTGTGAGCACAAGATATATTAACCAGTGGTAGCTGTGACCAATACAGAACAGATGGCCTACCTTGCCTCTGCCACATAACAGTTTCCTTTTCAGTGACTTTGGTTATTGGTCAAAACCAACATTTGAATACTTACAGTATAGCTTACAGAGAAAAACAATTCAAGATTTAGGAAGATAATTTCTTGATATCAGTCCTTGATCCCCAGTGATCGTAAGACACAACTCTTTTATGCTGTTTATCACAGAAGATTTATGTTAGGTTAATATTTTTATACCAATAGGATGATTTAGTATGTCAGCTTCCTGAAAGACTAGCTTGCTGCATTTATGATTACTGGTTATTGCAACCTTAGCATCCATGCATTCCTTCCTCTTTATCTCTCTGCTTTCCCTCCATTTGTATACTGAGTTAAACACATCCAGCAGTGTTGCAAAGTTTTCACTTGTTTCCTACTGATATTTCTCAATCCTAAACAAAATAGACATACATGGTAAGGAAAAGAAGTCTCATCTCTATCTTTTCTCTTGATTTTACACATAGTTGAGACTCTACAAGTCAGAATATGGCTCTGTACTGGTACCTCCAATCAGTGGTTTTTCTACCCTGACAGAAAAGACTAACCAGGGAGGGTTAGGAGAGCACACACAAGTAATGCTGTGGGAAAACATGCTGAACCAAGTTGTATCCTTCACACTCCTACCATCCCACTCACCTTCCTTGTTTAAAGTTACCACACTGACAGACGGTTACACTACCTTATTTCAAGAGCATGCTTTGGTGTTTTCTCCTGTCATTCTGACTTTCCTGCATTCCTTGTCATCCTGATCTGCCCCAGAGCCTGACATGTCAGCTGTTTGCTAAGTGCCACACACGAGTGGCATGCTGCAGATGTAATAGCAGATAATGGTGCCTAATACAGTAAGCTAGGCTTAACCATACCTAAGCTGCTCGTCACCGTGTTACATCTGTCAAAGGTTTTGCAGTACCTTACTTGAAAGTGATGTTAGGGCTAATGGATGCTCATTGTATGATTATTCCCCCCTTATTTAAGAATGAGCTCTACATTTGCTTTTGTCCAGACTTCCAGCATCACCCAAGGTTCTTAGGACATTTCTGCTAAATAGTGGGTGTTTAAGAGGTTGTTAGGTAGGTCTCAATCTAGGAAATGCACTGAGGCATGTTTCCATTCTTCCCTCTTCAAGAATAGATTTGCTTTACTCAATCAGCACATCTGCCTCTTATCTTACAGCATGCTTACATTGGATTGGTAGATAGGTATAGATTAAAATTCAACATGAATTTCATGACATATTCTTTACCTCCAGGTATTTTTATTAGCTTTCCTTTCTCTTGCTTGCACAGGCTTAAACCCTTTTTGTTGGTGTTCATTTAAAGCATTTTTTACTAAATTCTCTATCTCTCTCTTATCTGAGTTGCTGTCTTTCTCCTCCTCATTTATTATTTGTGTACTCAGATGGGCAGACCAAATATATTAATAAAACAAGTTCTTGTTTCCAAGGAACAACTGTAGTATCTACAAAAAGATGCAATTACAGTAGAGTAGCTCTTCACTTCCCATAAACAGCACTAAAAATAATTTTAAAAAACCCTAAATAACAAAATGCTTTTTCAAGAAGTTTTCCAGCAAATTAAAAAGATTTTATGTACCTAAAAATTCTAATCAAAGCAGCAATTAAAATTCCAGCTTTCAAAACTCAATCAAAAAGCCAGCTTTGTTGTGGAGTAAGTAGGTGTAAGTTTGCTTGACAAGGGGGAGAAAAACAGACTTGGGTTGTGGATTTATTTTTTTTTTAAGTGCAAATCAGGGTGCATATTCTTTCTGTTTCTATCTTTTGCTTTAATATCAGTAAAATTTTACACTGAAGTCAGGTCTGGTCCTCAAAATTTTATTTTTATCTGGGAACAATTTTCAAACTTCTATATGAAATGTAATTTCCTTGAAATTTTTATAGAACTAAAAATACCATGGTTCAAGATGTGTGTAAGAGAAATAGATTATGGTACTACTGCACAGCAAATTGGGAAAAAATTAATTAGAGCTTATAATTAGAAATTATTTATTAAAGAAATGTCCATGTATTCCTTTTAACTGAGACCTAACAGAATATATTCAAGCGAGCAACAAAGTCCTCACAGTTAAATTTGACAAAGCTTCTGCTTTAACAATTATGCCATTTCATTTAAGGCAGTTTATCAAAGTGGCTGCACATCTTAATTGAACTTGTCATTTCAGTGTAAGAGTTTGCATTCTCTGGTTTATTTGCAACATGCTTTCCATACACATGCAAAAGGGAGCGCTGAGCACACTTTAGTATTAATGAAAAATTTTTCTACATACACATGACATCCTCCCTCACCTCACAACAACCCACAAATTTAAGACTTTGGTTCTTATGTTTCTAGTCAGTGCTGATTGAATTATGTTTAGAATATATTTTTTTAATCCATTTAGAAACATGGTATTTTTTCTGATCAAACTAAGGTGTCTCTTCTCTATTCTTACTACTGCCAAGCGTTTGATTTACACACAGTTTAATTATTCAGATGTTTATTATGTTCTACATAATGAAATTTGGACCCTCATATTTTCTTCCTACATGCTCAGTGCAGGCTGCAATTATAGCCACAGATATCTGTTTATTTGATGAATTTTGCTTCTTCTGCATAGTTTGATAAATATGGAAATAAGTCAAAACCTACTTTATATACAGTAATTAAAGTGAAAAATCTAGTCATGATGCAAATCCTTAATTGGACTCCAGGAGAGATATGCAGAATTTCTCTTTAATAATATGGGATGACTGGGGACAGAAAAACAAAGCACACTAAAATATGGTTTAGAAGCACAATTAATCACAAAATAGAAAACAACCAATTTAGCATAGCTCATTCAGTGACTCTCAAGGCTCAGGTAATGTTCTTTTAATCATCTGGCTCTAATATTAAGGTTGTGTCATGTGCAGCTGAAATAAAACACAATATATGTGCTGATCTTCAGTGTGAAACATGTCCTCTGGACTAATTTGTAAACACGGTCTTTTCACACTAAAATGCTTAGTCTACTTAATGACGTGTAAGTGAATGATCAAAGCAATGTAAAATGGTTTTTAACTATTATTGTTTAATGTATTAATTCATTAGCAGAAAGGAAGCCTCTTGTAGTTGGTTGCAGGGAACATGTTTTTGTTGGCTATATATAATTCATTCTGTTTTTTCATTTTATTAAGACAAAGTCATTATTTTGCCTGATGATGTTCCAACGAAAAATATACTTGTTAAGCAGCATTAAATTGATGAATTATAGCACAAAGCAGGTGGGGCTGAGATGCAAGTCTCCATGAAAGAGAAGTCTGTACAAGCTAAAGAAATAAATGTTTTCTTTCCAAGCTCTGAACATATATTGCTCTAATAAGCTAAAATTAACCATCACTGTCACTTAATTTGATTGTAAAAATATTATTCTCTATATAGCTTCCTGTAATATCCCATTAGGGGAATATGATCACACTTTAATCAGAAGGTGCTGGATTTATTGTGCCAGTTTGTTTAAACTACAAATATAATTAATCTCCTTTTGCACTTCTCCTAAATAAGTAACACCAGAATGACACTTTTGTCTTCAAATGGATTACAGACACTGAGTAGGAGCCAGAGGTCATCCCTCTACACTGCCATAATTATCGAAGCAAATATCTGCTTCACAACCCAAAGTGTTTTGTCGAGTGCTCAGCCTGCCTGACCCAGCGACGCCGGGGAACACACCGGAGCTCTGAGCCTGGGACACAACCAGGAGGACAACTCTTCTGTTACCCAGATGTGCCCACTGGTACAGACCATGACTGCAAGCTTCCATGCTGAGAGCAGCTGAAATTAGAGAGGCTTGATGTCCAGTATTCAAAATCACTGTTAAAACTCTTTCTAAGTCAGGGTCCCAACTGTCTTTGACAGATAAAAGGAGTCCTATGCAATCTAGTTTCAATGTAGTCTTCTCCTGACCACCCTGAGATGACCTGGCACCTCTTCATGCACCTGCCGTAAAATTTAAAGGCTTCAGAAATTCTTTTCTTTGAAGTGTCCTAATAATAACAGTCTAACCTTTGATGTTTCTTCCTGTACCACATGCTTGAACTTCTTATAATCTAAAGTGTATAACCTTCAATTGCTACACACAAAGCGGTTGCACATCTTGAGAACACAACACTATAAACCTAATGCAAACTGTAGTAATGATGTTTTTATTTCATTTGTATTTAGCACTTTCTTTATATAGCACCATAAACCTAAACACTTGACACACCAATTGGGCATTAACCATCCAGCCTGATTAGCATGGAGCAGAATTCACCTTCTGCAGCCTGGAGACAGAAGAAATAAACAAGTTTATGAAAAATAAACTTTGTGTGCAAATACATATTTTAGAAGGTCCTTTTCCTACCAAAAATCAGAGAGAAAGTCTGCTTCCAATGGCTTGAGATGCCATTCAGAGAACACTTTTTGAATACATAAAAATTACCAGACCCTGAAGAAGTCAGGGAAAGTTATTTTTAAAAAACCATTCCTATCCTGATCATTACCTCAGGTTTCTGTAAGTTTTTACAGAGCCCTCTGAGAATGTCTGTCCAGCTCTGTTTTATGTTACTTCACAGACTTTTAATATTCAATAGTCCTTATCCCGTGCAAATGTTTAGATCTAAAAAGAATTGTTTCTAGTCTCTATTTTTAACTTGTACATCGGGGATGAATTTTATCCAAGATGTATCATTTATATAGCTCTGGGGAGAGAGAAAACACATCCTCCATGTAGCCCCAGTCCTGCAAAGGCTCATGAGCAAGCTGAACTTTCCCTGCTTTAAGTCATTCTGATGAAATTGTAAGCATCTGCAGGGTGCTGCTCCGGCATTATTTAAATTCCTGCCTTCCCAGTTAATCACTCTTTTGGGTGGTCATTTTCAGCTAATTATTTTTCACCTTATGATTTTCCAGAACTTGAGGGTATTACATCTAAATCTTGCCCTTTGATTGGAATTTGTTTCAAGATTACTTTTCAGAAAAGCAAACTTTAGGGGGAAATTATTTAAGTAACAATTATTATTTACATTTTAGGGGAGTGTGTTTTGTCCAGTTACTCAGAAGAATGGAAAAGGTTTTTTTCTTCACAACTAAGGTTAAGCTGAACATTTACAAAGAAATAATTGTCACTGAAAAGTGCTTTTGAGCAAACCAGGAAAAACAGTTCAGCCCAAACTGCCCACATGCAACAGGAAGGAGAACATGTGAAACTCTCTACAGTTTCAATTTTGAAATCAGATGTTTGCAGGGAATCTCTAGCGAGTCCAGTTCAGCTGACCAAGGTTCAATCCCTTTGGCTCCCACTGCAAGATTAGAATCCAAAATTGTAAATTGTCAAAATAAGAGCAGTTCCAATTACACTAGTGTAGCTGGTCAAATAGGTACCAATAGAACAGGAAAAGGTCTGGAGAGGATGACAAGTATGAACAAAACTCAACAACAGCCCCCAGGCATGGGAAGGTTACATATACTAAGCCTCCTGAAACTGGGAAAAAAATTACTTAAGTGACTGATAGAGTAAAGCTCCATATCAAGAATGATGTGGTCAGGACATATGAGGAAGGATTGATCACCCTCTAGGAGAGTTGAATAGCCATCAGATGAAACCTGTAAATGTCAAGTTCAGAAGAAAAATAGAGCGTTCTTGGTACAGAGTGCATAGTCAAGGTAAAGAAGTCTTTTCACTGGAGGATGCTGGGACTGCCAAAAATCTACATGGATTTGAAAAGCATCTGGAGATACTAACAGAAAAGAAACTCAACAGGGCTGGTAAAAAGAAACATGCTATCTCCACAGGTGAAAATCCCACAAGAAGCTTAGAGTCCAATTCTAAGTATTGTTCTTACATTCTCCACTAGGCATTTGTTGATGACTATTGTCAAGAACATGATATTGGACTAGATGGACCTTTAGCCTGGCCCAGTGTGGACACTTCTGCAGTTTGAAGCAAACTGTACAGCTGCCTCACTCATTTCAATGTCCTCAATAATAAGGCAAGAGATGCAGACTCAGTATGAGAATGAGACAGATTGAAGAAATGGCATACTGGTGTACACAGAGAAATTTAGCATTAACTCAAAGTCAGTATTAGTAGATAGTATGGAACCAGACAGTCAACCTAAAGATTTAGTTCTAAATCTTATGGTTACATCCTATGTGAAGGCAAAAAAAGGAAAAATGTGGTAAACATCAGGTTATTCATATTATTTTGTCAACATTTGTCTGACTTTTAAAGCACTGAGACTCTTAAATTAGTACTTCTAAAGCAGAGTGAAAACATCAGCATTTGGGTATACAGTACATACTTTTGCCCCAGCCTTCAAAGCATGTTTCAGGTTTGTTGCATTTTGTTTTCACTGCTGATGTTCTTCTGCTATCAGAGGTTCACAGATCTCAGTGTGGTGTTGCAGGCACCATTTCACATAATAAAGGCATTAACACCTCCTTGGTTCCTAAAAAGATATCTCTCCAGCTTAAAATTACTTTTGCCACTGTATCACTTTACAAGCTCTTTTCTAATTTGCCACCCCCTATAATTCTAGGTATTTTTCAGTCTGACTGCTTTGTAAGTATCTCCTTCCATTATGTAAAGTGGTTTCTTTTCAGATTCTAGATTGTAGAGCTACTCAAAGTGAACAAAATTTTTTCACTCTCATTTTTCATTATCACGTTGCACTTAAACCATTTCTTATGGGAACTTAATAATGTTCTGTAGTTGATTAGACTTAAAAAGGTCTACATTCTTCTTTCAAATATGTACAAAGAGCTCCTATTGACTGACTTCAATTAACTGAATTTATTTCAATTCAACAGTCTAAATTAATTCTTCATCTAACTACTGAAGTCTAGTGAGTCAAATATTGTGTGACAGTTGAATTTCACATCCAGACCCAAAGCAATATTTCAGTGTTGTCCATTACACAGATGAACAAAAGGAGAATACTCAGCACTGAAAACTAAGTGAAACCCATACCATGACCTATACAGAAGTTTAGGTTTGATTAGGTTGGTCCTGACATCATAAATATAAAAATTCACTAGACCCAGTGATTATGACTGTGAAGTCCTGGAGTGGAGTCTTAACAACAATAAGTCTCCCTTAGGCTTCACCAGAGGTCAGGGTTTCCCTGCACATCTGCAGAATAACAACACTGTGTTTATTTAAAGAGACTCGAAAATAAAAATAAAGCAATTAGGAAGCTTTCATAGAGCAAACAAGCAGAGCAGGAAAAGAGAAAAAAAATCAAAGAAAACAGGAACCAAGGCAAGACTGTGAGCATTTACATCCTCTACATATGGAGTTTGGAAATCCAGGTGGTTTCTGTTTCTGTTGCTATTTGCTTCAGATATTGGAATACCCAGATGTCAGTACAAAAATATACTGGAGAACTATAATATTTTGAAAGAAATTGAAAGTCATGCTCTTTCTATTTTAGCCTTTAACCAACACTTTGTCACAAGCATAATCATTTAGTACAGTAGTAAAAATCATTTGCTATTTTTACACTTTTGCTGTTACAATTTCCAGTGTTCAAACTACCTTATAATGGAAGTCAGCTTGCTGAGTCAATTACTTTAGAGGGGTTTGGGTTAGTGCCAGGTAAAGATGTTACTTTTTTTTTTTTAATGATTAAACAGCCAGTATATCTACATGAACAAATATGCCCTCTCTCTTGGCTGATCGGGCATTTAACTTGCTTTGGGACAAGAATAGCTGTTGTAGGTAAAACCAAGGATTATCTGAGGGAGTATCCTGTTCCAACAGGCTGGGGGTGGGTGCCTGGAGAGTGAGGCCAAGCTCACTGGGAGACAAATAGGAATAATCTCAATTCTCAATTTTTGCACAGAGACTTCCTGAACACTGAAACTGGTGTTTCTAGCTCTCGGTAGTGTTTTCTTCTATTAAATTGTCCAATCTGTTGTTCAACTCTCATGACATTCTTAGCATCCTGTGGCAAAACTTCAGAACTTTCAGAACTTAAATATGTAGAAAAGCATTTACTTTGGGTGATTTTGAACTAGTAAGTGACATCACTTGAGCTCTTCCCTTCTTGGATGTTAAAATAAGACAGCGAATAAATGTTAAGGCATTTTGATACCTGGTGCTTGGTGGATTTATGTGCATTTTCTTTTGTGCCGCTATATGACAATTAGTTTTTAAAAGAACACTCCAAACCTACAAACAATATGCAATTGATAATACTGTGTTGGATTGAAGAACCTGAATTAGACCATGAAGCACAGTATCAGCCAGTCAAGAAGTTGAAAGGAGCTGACATTACTGTTTTAAACATTAGATTATCCTGAAATCATTAAGCATTACCCTCAACACAACATTGATGAGAAAGCACAAGACTTCTTCAGAGACACCTCAGAGTTCAGGAGACAAGAAACACAACCTGAGCAATTTAATTTCCAACAGAGATGCCCGATGAACACAGAGACTCACCTCATCTGCTTGTTTTCAGAAAATGAATAAACTGTCTAAGTGCTTCAATGGCTTGAAGTGGTTCCACCAGATCATGTTGAACTAGTTTAATGCCACAACAGCAAAATATTAAGTGCGTAAATATAAATAGGCAAATAGCTGCTGTAAAAGCACAAATAAATTTACATCTTTCCTCTGCCAAGTAGAAGTAAAAAACCAGTCTCAGCTACTGCAGCAATAACTCTTTACCAAAAAAACCTACTACCTAACAAGTGCCTTCTGCCAAGAAACAAAAACAACAATGTTCATATCTTCAAAGATTTTACTTTTTAATTGTGGAGGTTTTTTCTGCAGTTCTTGTGATTTCTACTCTTTTGCATTTATAATACGGACTACTCCTGGTTGAGAAAAGATATAAGTTGAAGGCCCTACACAATTCAGCAGCATCCTCTATTATCTCTACTCAGAAGGTTTGGGGACATGCTGCATGCTGCACTAACTGTTTGCCCGAGATTTCATCTCCCATGTCATCTCCTTTACCCTAACCTAGTCACACCATTCCAGTCTTATTCAGGTATGTTGGTGTCAACCCAAATGAACTAAGAATTCAAAGGGCCAGTGACAAAATAGCACAATATACTATACGTATGCTAAAACTACAGTGACACCTGCTTCCACAGTAATCCTACTGATGCCTTCACATATTCATTAAGCAAAAGGGCACTCTGAAGGAAACAGCAGCGTCTACAGAAGTCAAGATCAGTCTCATTGAGGCTTGCTGAACATGCATTTTCATACCCACAATAAAGAGTGATGATTTAGAATTTCTTGAAGAACTGAACAAAGCCCTTCACAGGCAATGGAATTGCCTTCCCTGGTCAGGGAGGAAATATTCAGAACAGGTTTTGTCCCAAAAGAAAGAGTCTACTTTCCCTTGGAAGCTGTATACTAAAGTACAGAAAAGTAAAATACTAATTGTCTTTCCCCACTTCTTTCCACTATAAAAAAGGTTATTCCAAACATTGAGAATGATGGTGTTTCTCACAGAACTCTTGTATAAGCAGAGGTAGATCATCTACTTGTTTTTGGATTTAATATTCAGACAAAAAGAAATCATCATTTACATGAAATAATGCAATTTTCTGAAAATGTTAAAAGTTTGCATTAAGTTAATATGTTCCAGCTTATAATATATTTGTGTATGACTATGTCAGATATTTTCATCAAAATAAAATCAGTCCCAAGATGAAAAATTATGTTGGTCATGACTGTCAAAAAAAAAAAAGAAATCTCATCTTCAGTCTCAGCTAAGTGGAAGAAAAAAAGGCCTAATGGCTTAAAGGATGGTAGATTGTGGAGCTCTGTATTTATGATATGAGTTCGTTCCATTGTGCCTACAAAAGGTAAAAGTTTAAGGTAGTTCCTGGGTGATTATTATTTAATTGGAAGGGAGAAGAAATTTGATCAACTAATTAAGGTCGCCTACAAAGTATTACTATTGTTCTTAGAAGGATGTATTTGAATGCATTTTTTTTAAAATATTTTCATCATTGTTACAAATTAAGATCTTGGAGAAGAGCTTTAATGGGCTGCTTCTGTCTGCCAGAGGTATCGAAAATACAGATTGCAAAATGCAATTATTATGATTAAAGCTTTGATGAGTTGCTCAGCAGAGATAGAAAATTCAGACCATGAAGATCTTTTTAAAAACTCCACACAAAACAGTTTGTATCAAGCTCCCAGAGTTTTAGAGGCAAAACAAAAATACAGAGTTCAAATAGAGAAAAATTTTCATTCCGCAAAGAGTATACAACAGAACTGAGCACATTCGGGTGTGCTGCATTCCTGGAGCACCTGGAGTACTTCAGAACTCTATTATCTAGAATATATGGGGAAATAGTTCTTTTTAGAAATATAAATATTTTTTCTATTGACAAAGGACATTTCTTTAAAAGGAAGAAGTGTTATGAGGCATAAATTGGCTTTCCTGCAACAGTAGTCTTGATTACTTTGCTGAATAACAGCAACTCCCTTCTGAGACTTTTAGTTCTCCCCTGTTCCTTATGAATGCCTTTCCAGTTCTGCACCATGTAAGCTGCCCACACATTGACACCAAACCATTTACAAAAAAAACCAAAAAAACCTGTTCTCCATACAAGGAAGTCTTAAATGAAGACTTTTCTTGATCTATCTTCTAATCCTTTAAAATCTCTTCTCCACCCCCTTGAAGAGAAAGGGAGCCCATGCATGTCTGCCTATGGGTACAGATCCATGTTTATCCTGCTTCCCATACATGGTGTTCACGAAACTCTGTTCATGCAGTACTTTAAATCTGAAAGGAGAAGCCAGTCATTGTCTAATAACTCACTATCCAAGCTGACTTCAAACAGTATACCCTACCAGCTGAGTTATAAATGGGGTTGAAGGTCCCAGTCAGGATGAGGGGCTTTCATCAGGCAGTGACCAAAATTATTTAAATTTAAAGCTATGGCAAAATGGTCTCAGAATTTAGCAGAGCCAAAAGAACACTATGTGAAGTCATAAAAAGTAATAACAAAGGGACTTTCTGTCATCATTACCCCAGAGCAGCAACCACTACAAAATGAGAAGGGTGTCCTTCAAAAGTTAAGTGGGAGAAGTAGTAGGAGCAGTGCTGCTCTTAGGATATCACTTACAACTATTATGCTGAGGCTCTTAAGGGCACGCTTCCTTAGAGACAGAAGTATATACTAAAGTGTAAATTTAAATTACAACTCTCATACCTCAATCACTCTCCCTTTCCAGATCCTAAACAATGAAATCAATTGATACTATTTGTTTTCCAGACTTTTCCCATTCCCAAACTGTCTCCTATATACAGTACAACACCAACACTAAAGACATGGGTTTACTTATAGCTGGAAATGAGGACTGACTGGTTCACCTCTGGAGATTTTCTCCGGTCCTATAGTTTTATGATCCAATGTCTTAAGTGCAGAAGACACCTTGTTTTCTATCAAAGCTAATGTTCCAACAGAAATCTGAGTCTCCAGAGAATTGCAGACCACTGCAAAATTATAAACTACTAATACACTAATATTATTAAAGGCTAATTTTTCTCCCTTCATCATGTTCCCATTACAGTGTAAGTGCAAATATTCCATCTCATTTTAATAAAGGTTGGTTTGAAAAAGAAATGCATTAATGGTGCCTGAGGTTAGGTTTCTAATCGAAATTCTGAAGCTTCAGGAGAAGCTTAGGGCTGAAGGGCATTTTGTACATGAAAATATCTTCCTCCTTTGGCCAGCTAGTCAAAGGGGAGAGCTTGTCTGATGAACTGTCAGTGCACTCTCCTCAGAATACAGACAGCATGAGGCTGACGAGTCCATCTCTGTCTTCCCCTGCCAAAGAGCAAGCAGATATCCAAAATCTACTGCTGGGACACAGTATTTTCCTTTAAGAATAATTCATCGTGAATTAAGGGGGATCTTTAATCTTCACCAACACAGGATTCATAATCAGTCCTTATTTTCCACAATGTTCTTAAAATTACCAATAAACAAACAACAGCAGAGTAAGTCATAATTTATTTCATAAGGAAACACTTTTTCTGCAGTAATTTCTTTTTAATAACCTCTTCTTGAGCTTCCATTCAAATGTATACAAGAAAGTTCTCTGTGAATCTGCAGGTATATCAGAACAACAATTTTAATAAGCACAGGAATGGTCCTATATTTTATAATTTTTTAACTTAATTAATATGTATTTCAACTGAAAACCAAAATAATAAGACTAAGAAGAGCTAATGCCATATTGTCCAAGAGGTTAATTTCCTAATCACATCCTCTTTTTGATTTCCACTTTTCCCACTATGCCTCCTATCAGGAGACAAAAGAAGGAGTTCCTGATTGCAGAGCTCTGTGAGGGTTGCAGACTGATCATGCAAAGGGTAGTGATGTGAGAAAGAAAATCACAAACACTATGAGGCACCACAGTGGTATTTTAGATAAGAATATTTAAGATTGAGGAAGGTGGTGCCAAAGGCATGGGTTTGTTTATTTTAAGAGAAGTAAGAAAAATCAGCAGTGTAAATTTATAGTACAAAGTTCTGCTAAAGGCAGCTTCAGTAGAAGATATATCAGCTCTGTAGAGCAGAAGAGACAGACATCATTCTCCATCCATGTCTTAACTCCCAGCCAGAAATGTGTATTGGATACTGAGGATCTGATATAGTCCCATTATTTTACAGGAAAGCCTCTCAGCTGCATTGCATGTGTTTGCCTGACCTTGCCATAGGACAGAGCCACATGAACGGTGCTGAGGAGCAGTGCACCAGCCCAGCCCAGCCCCAGACCTGGAGCTAGATGACCTGTCTCCAAACAGACTCCAAACAGCAGAGGTCTGATTTGGATTCTCAAATTTCAAATTTGTACCATCCCAAGCAGCTAGAAATTGTTCCATAATATCCAATCTAATCTTTCCTTCCCGTAAATATCAGCCAATTTTGAAGAGAGTTACACAGAATTAAACAATGGATAGCCTTTTCTTCATTATTACCTCTCCATCCCAAAACACAGATGAGGCCCCTCGTTGTCCTCCTTTTAATATTAAAGAAAGTAAATTATTGCAATCTTTCCTGGAAGCAGAAATTTGCTAAGTTCCTACTTTTTGTTTGCTGTCGCCCCCTGGATTCCCACCAGTTTGCCCCCCTCTCTCTCAGCGTGGCCAGCCAGGGTTGGATATCACACAGCAGTGATCTCCCCTTGCTCACAAACACTTTCCCTGCTAGAAACATCTAATGCTACTGGGATGGCAGCTTCGTTTTTTGCACCATCATTGCATTGTTTTATCTTGTCACCAAAACACCCTGAAATTTGCAGACTTTTTCCTGCAGTCCGGGTAACCAGACATTCCAATTGTGTGTATGCCTTGGCTTGTTCTGAAGGGCAGCCCTCTGTGCTTGTGGATAAATATATCTAAATTTGAGGACTAACATAAATTTTGGATGGCTAGCTTTTTATTGTCTTTAAGAATTTCTGCTTGTCATATAATGAATAAAAAGAGCAAATATAAAATTGCACATATTCAACAATGCTCCATAACAAGGCCCTGAGCATTGTAGAAATGAGCATATTTGATTTAATCAAAATAAGTGTTGTAGGAAAATCACGTAGGTTTAATTTTTGAAAAGCTATTAAGTTTCAAATTAAATGGAAGATTAAAATAAAAATGAGCTTTAGCTGTAAGTGGAGGCTAAATTTGGTCAATTTTTGTTGTTTGTCTGTGCATAAAGTCCTTGCATTTACCATTTGACAAATCTTCTAATAAAATACTTGCTGCAATCAGGTGAAGTAGGTTATTAATGGTTCTAAAAAAGATATACAGGATTGCCTCATCCTGAGGCAATTAAGTCTGTGAAGTAAGTGTGTTTAATATCTCTGGGGGCCTGACTGAAATGAAACAGGTGATCTTTCCACAACTCCCATTGTTTCATTTAGAATTTCTTTAATTTTGTTTGTTTTTAACTGAAGAGTGACTCCCTGCTTTATATCCTTTTGTTAAGACTCTAGTTTGGGAACCTTCGAAGGCTGCATGTGCCACATCAAAAGCAGAGTGAGAAATTTTAACCACCACTGGAAAGCAACAGTGATGTTCCATGGGAAGCCCTACCAATCCACATGGGAGGGGACAGTCCCTGTTTACCACCCATCTCTTGACTCGGGCTTTGCAGTGGTGCTGCCACCTCCCACCGGCCTTGCCTTGAGCCAGCTCCTCCACAAAACACCGGGAACCTCCCTGGTACCCACCCTCTTCTGCGCTCCCCCAGGGGCTCAGGGCTGATAGGTGAAGGGACAGGGAGTTCAGTCACCCCACAGCCTCCCTATTCAGCTCCCCAACAGATCTTCATTTCAAAGAAAGACCTCCTCTCTTGCCTACAGATCCCCGGCATCAGGTATTTCAGTTTGCAAAACAAATGCTTTACCACGGTATGTTTTTCTGAGGGATGCACTGTGTATACATCAGGGTGCTGTTTGGCCCTTTGCTATAAAATTTTGTATTTTTCATTTCTCCTTTTTTTCCTCTGCTGTGTTTTTTTTCCCCTGGATTTATTAGTGGGGATGGTTTGTGGAGGTATGGTTAATTACTAGAGCTTATGGCCTGCTGTGATTGAAAGCTGATCTCACCAGTTTGGGGTCTGTGTTATATTTATTCTGTATGTAATTAAATCGGAATACCATAACTATGCATAATGTTGGAAAATAATGAGAATTTTTTCTTTTTTTTTTTTTTTTCCCAGAGAAAGCACATCTGAAAGGTATTTTCTTCCTGCATTACTGATTTTTTGCAGAACTCACACACAAACAAGCAAACAACCAAAAGGCCAGAAGAAGCATTCAGGTCTATGATTTAAATGAAAACAAAATATTTGTTTATCAGATCTATGTGATCCATTAAAAATAAAGAAGAAATTCAAGTAGACTGTGATAAAGGCTACCCATATATCTTGGTGTATTCATAACAACATACTAAGGGCATGCAGAGAAGTGCCAGCACAGCAGGGTGAACATGAACAGCACATCCTGGAAGCAGCAGCATCCAACTGAACACAGGAGATTTGGCTGGGGAGTCCCTCAAATAAAACAAGTTGTGGGAGGCCAGGCCACTGCTCTGACTATAGGGATCAAAACTTCTCCTGACTTCCTTACTTAAGGAGGAGGCACCAGACCAATACGGGAGGAAAGATCAAACACTGTTTACACTGAGGTAAATCAAGCAGAACACTGCACAGCTCACTGGACCGTACCAGAATTAGGCCAGACATATCATATCTAGAGGCTCAATTGGTTGGGGTTTTTTTCTGCTACACATAAATCTGAAGTCTGCCAAGGTCCTTGTTGTTCATCAGTGTGACAGTGATCTGAAATTAGAGGCCTCTAGTATATCCCTAAAATATCAGAAATCTTTGATCCAGAAATTTAGCTCACTGACTCTATATCTAGCTGATGTTCAGGAAAAAAAGTTTGGTATCTGATGTAATGCGATGAACAATACAGTCATTAACACTCAAAAACATATGCAAGCCAAAGCAAAAATAACTAAGTCAAACTCACAATCCATAGCAAATCATAACAAAACAAGTCCATCTCAGAGCATACCAAGCAAGACAAGGATGACACAGTAACCAGGATATTACCTTTAGGGTTTAAGAAAAGCAACAATGAGGGGGGGGGGGTGAACTTT